>JAPKLX010000102.1:544578-581891 GCA_026898415.1 Leonotis leonurus
AACTTTATTATTCTATCCAGATTATGCAAAAACCAGAATAAGCTAACAAGAGAACCACCAAGAGGAATTTAGGTTTCTGGTTTCGCGAGGATTTTGGCAGAGACGAGCGAGAACCATTACATCAGACATTGTGAACTATAAGAACAGAGGTAATGAACCATCAGCACATAAGTAATGAACCATCTAGTTTGAAATCCAAAACCATTACTGTTTTCATTCGGTTGTGAAATATAATCTCCAGCGAGAACTGTTTTCATGAATGTATATATATCTGCCCTTGCACAATCTCCTCCTCTGCTCGCTGCCGTCGACGGCGGAGGTGTTACTATCACTAGCAGAGGAAGATTGGGTCCTGGCGACGGCGAGGGATGGCAGAGACGAGCGATCGGAAGCGTAGATAAGGAGATACCAGAAGACGAAAATAGTGCAAGAAGCGATCCAGAATTTTTTGAGTGATCTGGGAGTCTCCATGGCTCTTCTAGAGGGTGCGGCTGAGTGAGAGAGAGAGAGGGGGGAAGAAGGAGGGGACAATTGAAGTGGAGAAGCGCGATTTATATGGGTGGTTTTTTGGTCCATCCACTTGTAATTTGGGGCCGCATGATAATAAGTTTTTTTGATGGTTTTTTTTTGCCCAATATTTGGTCATAATGGACCGGCCCGTAACATGCATAGTTCATATTTATACAATTATTTATAAAAAAAAAAGTACTATGATAGCACAGTAACATGCATATATAATTAATTTCTATTATGTTTTATATGTACATAATATATATGTACGTGTATATATGTATGTGTATATATATTACCAATTCTTTTAACAGATCTCTACTTAAAGATTTATTCTATTTATTTATTTATTTATAAACTTTTAAAAATCAATTAATTGTTATTTTAATATTTACAGTAAATACTACATATATTATTAAATTTTCATATGTTAAAAAATATATATATTGCAAGTGTATTGCTCATTGTATAGCTATGTGGTACCTCTTCAAAGATCTTCACACTCTAGCTCCATTTCCTCAAATCAAAGCAAGATGTGTTCGATGCTATGGTGTACCTTCACCAAATACAAATGATCTAAAGAGCTTTGAAGTGATAGGTATAATGTACAAGTATATATTAATAAATAGTTAAATATACACATGTATATATATTAATCTATTAATTTTATTGGTGGGTAGGGAGTCAAATTTCATTTTACAACAGATCGACATTTATCTAAATCTTTCAAAGATTCATTCAAAGAGGGAGAGACATATGCTATGCAAAATTTTGTTGTTACAAGCAACACAAAGTATAGAATCACATCACACAAATATAAATGACTTTTCTTGGAGAAAACATTGGTTCGTCCTGAAATGATAGATAGAAGGTTTCCCAAATCAGATTTACACATTCAAGAGTTTTGAAGAAATCCAAGCAATGAACATAGCAGAGGCAGTTCCATTTGGTAATAATAGACACACACATTTTTTTTTTATATTTTTATCTTTGGATACATGAAACATATTGAATGGAATGCTAACAATGATAATTCTCAGATGTTATAGCTAAAGTGGTGTATAATAGTGGTCCAAAAGAAATAACAAATGCAGCTGGGGTGAAAAGAAAACTAATAGATCTCACTTTGGAAGACATCGAGTAAGTATCAATTTTTTTTCATCGATATCATTAAGTTACTAGATAAGATATCATGAATGCAACAATTAATTCATCATATCTTTGGAGAAGCTGCATAGTCTTGAGACTGACAAAAAACATGCGACTTCGCAATGTATCCTCAACTGATGAATCATTTCAACTACAAGAATTTGCCAATTGGTTAGCAAGTATAGGAAATGGGAAAATCGGAGGTCTGAATGATGGTGAAACGGAGATTGAACTTCCACGAGACATTCTCATTGAATATTCAAGGGATCCTATAAGAGCTATTGTTAATGAGATTTATTCTTCTTTTCAAAACTGCCATGAGAGTTCGGTGTACTTACAAGAACGAGCTATTCTTGCACCAACTTTAAATGTGGTTGAGTCCATAAATCAATATATGGTCTCATTGAATGAGTGTGAAGGTATGAAATATTTGAGCTCGGATAGTATGTGCATAACAAATTCGACTTCATCTTTATTACATGACATACACACGCTTGAGTTCTTAAACAGTCTTAAATGTTCTGGTGTTCCAAATCAAGAGCTATATTTGAAAGCCGGCACTCCAGTTATGCTTTTGAGGAATATAGATCATGCGAATGGTTTGTGCAATGGAACAAGATTAGTTGTTTCAAAATTAGGGAGCCACATACTAGAAGCTGGAGTTATGACTGGTTAAAATATTGGAAATAAAGTTCTCATTCCAAGAATGTCATTAACACTAGCTGATCCAAGATTGCCGTTCAAATTTCAAAGAAAACAATTTTCCCTCATAATCTCCTATGCAATGACGATCAATAAGTCTCAAGGTCAATCATTGTCACGTGTTGGTTTATTTTTAAAAAATCCTGTTTTTAGTCATGGTCAATTGTATGTAGCCATTTCACGAGTCACACATCGTTCTGGTTTGAGAATTTAATTTCTAATGATGAGGATCGTGATGTAAGTGTTACATCAAATGTTGTGTACAAAGAGGTGCTGCAGAATTTATAGAAATAGACTTACTATTGAGTTAATTGTCTTGATTACTTACAAACATTACTATTGTGTATTGTGACATTTTATTTATAGTTTTTAGAGAGAATTATTATTTATTTTATATATTAAATTTATTTCAATATTTTGTATATATCCTTTTTAATTTTTAATTAGTAATTGATATTTAAAACGTTATATCTATTGAAAAGCATAATATCAAATCCTTAATAAAACGTAAAGTTTCACATAAATTAAAAAATATATGTCCAATTATTTTTATACTCAATTAAAAATTATAATGTATAAATTATAAATTTCTACATGCCAATTTGTAAATTTGTATGTTTAATAACTTGTGCAAAGCACGGGAGCTACACTAGTTTAACTATAAATAATGTAGAACTTTCATTCCACTAATAATACATTTAATTTATTTATCAATCAACCACTAACTTTTCTTTCACTCATATACACATATTTAATTAATAAATATCGTGAGACCTTTACTCCACTCACAACACATTCATAGCATTCATTAAAATTTGTGCCGAACTCAAGTGTGCAAATACTTGATACACAGAGAGAGTATATTATAGTTATATATTTAATTACTACTAAATTAGTTATTATTATTTAAATTAAATAACAGTCTATCCATCTACCAATTTTGTATTCTTATTATCCATTTGGATCGTCAATTAATAATTTGTTTTTTTTTTCGTTTTTAAACATGTTCACACAAATGTTCAATATTATAAATGTCATATATATTATATTTAGGGTTTTCTTCTCGACAAAAAACATATTTTATATATTTTTAAATTCGCACCGATTCCGTCACGATACACTTTTAATGAATATAATGAATATTAATTGTCAATTAATTCTCCACAAGACAATATACTATTTATTTTTAAAATTAACTTTGAAACAAGTATGAGTATATATATATATATATATATATATATATATATATATATATCAAATTAGGACTATATATATGTATATAAATAAATGAATTCATATAATTTAAGTTTGCTAATGTTGTTCCCGTGCGATGCCCGGATTAAGTTAGTTTTATGTTTTTTTAGTATTATTGTAACGTTAAAATATGTTTATGTAATATGACAATTTCAAATTAAATGTATATTTTATCTTTATATTTGATATATGGATTTATGTGCATATTATCTAAAAAAGAAATATATAATGTCTTGTGGTTAGTCGACAATATATAATCTTACATATGCGCGCGTTTGTTTTCTATCCATCTAAAACGATTAAAAAAAATCACTCTTCATAAATTTGTATTGTTCTTCATTTACACCATATAATCTTCCTTATTTCATAAATGAGTAATACTATTAATATTATCAACTATAAAATGAGGAAGGAGAATAAATGATAAAAAAAAAAACAGATAAAGGTTGTTATCTCATTGTATTCCTTCCCACAATATAGTTCATTATTGAATAAATTTTTCATATTTCGAGAATATGCTTAAATTTATCAATATCTCAACGTTGTATTGTTGCATGAACTCTATCTCCCTATAAAAATAATATATCATTAGCGAAAAATTATAGAAATTTCATATATTTAAATATATTATAAATGATCGCAACCTGAAACTTACAGACTTTTTTGTCGTGTAGAACACAATCCATGCTTGACATTTCATTTCTATTTGTGAACTACGATTGATAATTCGTGTGAACAATTCGGAATTATTTACCAAATTTGCTCTTTCCTTCTTGAAGATCCTCTATAAAAGCAAATGCAGGTGTCATTTGAAAATATTTGTTTAAGTTATTTGAGAACTAATAAATGTTTTAAGCTGAGAAATTATTTGTAGTTGTCATAATGAATTGTGATTATGGTATATAGTGGTCATAATGAATTATTTTAGTGGTTAATAAATATAGAAGAGTAGTGGACAAAATGTGAGTTGTGACTTTAATTGTGATTTTAAAATAATTAATAATTTATAATGTTAGATTTAATATTGAGTTGTGGGTATTAATACTGATTTTAAAATAATTTATAATTTGATTCAAATTAAATGTGCTACCAATGTAGTGGACTTGATTATTTAGTGATCCAATGTAGTTTTTAAAAATAAAAATTTGTTAATTGTGTTTTTATTGGTAAATGTAATTTTTATAAATGAGTAAATAAATATATAGTTTGAATTTATATAATTAATTTGCTAATAATTTAATAAATTTGAATTAAATGTGCTACCAAATTAGTGGACTTGAATATTTAGTGATCCAAACATAATTTTTATAAATTAAAAAAAATCTTAATTGTATTTTTATTGGTAAATGTAATTTTTATAAATTAGTAAAAATTGTATAGTTTGAATTTATATAATTAATTAGTTTTCCAACATAGCTTTATAACATCATTTGTTAATCTATTTAATTTAATTCGAAAACATATTTTTGTATTTTCAAATGTCATATAATGATGTGTCGTTATTAGAAATTTGGTTTTCAATACTGTTGCTAGTCAAATTAAATTATTGATTAATATATAATATTTAAATCATTGTTGCAGAAGAAATTATTATTGATTTATAATTGGTACTACAATTTGTTACAATTTTAATTTTGTTATTAAAAACTATTAAAAATCAGGGCTTAATATATAATATTGTAAAACTATTTACATAAATGTTACTACAAATTACATTTTCACATTTTTTTATATTTAAATAATTGATGTTGATGAAATTATTATTGTTTTTATAATTGGTATTACAATCCATAACAATTTTAATTTGGTTTTTTTTATAACTATAAAAAGTCAGGCGCTAAATATATAATATTTGAATACGATGCATGTTTTTACGCTGAAATACGTTGCATGGTTTAGTTAGAAATTTTGTTTTTTGAAATATGATTGCAATTAATATTTATGTTAATTACAAAATCGCCACTCAAATTGATTTGAGATTGATTTGCAATTGATGTTAGGTGTTTTATATATATATATATATATATATATTCATACGAGTTTGGACATGAATGAGTAATTAAGAGACAATAACAAGTAACACGACCACTTTTTTTATCGACTATGAGATGTATATACATACATAAAATTCAAATAAATTGGGTAGATTTGATAATTATTTAAGTAGATTTTTTCATTAGTAATATTTATTTTATAATATTATAATCTATAGCATGTATAAGTGTAAGACGAGAACCAATTGATTTAGACATAATTACATATATTTAAATTAGGTACATATATATAAAAGAACAAAATCAAACAATTAACATATATTTCATCCGTCCATAAAGTGACAAAGAACTTACACAGTTGACTTCGACACGAGGTTTTAATGAATGAATTGATTGTTTTGAGGGTGAAATAAAGATCCACAATATTGTTTACCCTCTTTTTGTTAGTCTAAATTTGTATTTTTCATGTTTTTATTCGTATTAATTTCCTCATTTCGTGATGTTTTGGCCCGATTTATGTTTCAGGATCATTGGCCTAAACGAGCGTCGAAGTTGGAAAAGAAACGAGGAAGAATCGAGAAACGAGGAGAAAATGAAGACAAGTGCCGAGACACTAGTCAACGGTTGCGTGACACGCCGCGGCCGAGCCAACGGCGTGCCAGCGCCAAGCCAGCGAGTGCGGGGCCAGCGCAACCAAGTCAGCGGTCGCTGACCTTGCGGACGTTGCGGGGGCAGTTACAATAAACCCTAGAGTGGCACGGAGCCACCGGGTCAGCGGCCGTTGACCTCTACGTGGTTGCTGACCCACCTCTCGTCTATATATTCTCCGCGAGTTCTCATTCGACAAGACACAACTTTTGGCACGCAATTTGAGACTACTTCCGACGCTACTTTTCAACACTACTTTTAGACGTTTTCCTTTCATAGTTTTAGCTCGTCTCGACCTCGATCCGAGAGTCGAGACCTAGATAGTTCTTGGCATTATTTTCATCTTCAAGTTAGCCGATTCAAATGATTGGTGTCGGACAAGGACAAATGATTGATTTACCCATTCAAAGCAATTTACGCGAAGGGCTTTCTTTAACAGAATATATAATTTCTTGCTACGGAGCCCGTAAAGGAGTTGTGGACACTGCTGTACAAACATTAGATGCTGGATATCTCACGCGTAGACTTGTTGAAGTAGTTCAACACGTTGTTGTACGTCGAACAGATTGTGGCACCGTCCGTGGTATTTCTGTGAGTCCTGGGACTGGTATGACGCCAGAAAGGATTTTTATCCAAACATTAATTGGTCATTAGCCAATGATATATATATGGGCACACGCTGTATTGCCACTAGAAATCAAGATGTTTAGTAGGTTTTTAGTTATGTTTTTGTGTGTCGTTTTGTCGTGTTCTATATGTTTGTCTTTTATTTCGTGTCATTTTATTACTCGTTTTATGCTGGTTCGTGTGCTCTATGATTTGAATGTAAGAGTTAGAAAAGAGATGGAAATTGAGCTAGAAGGGATGTTTGGCGAAACCGAGTGAAGAAGAAAGGGTTGAGACTAGGACGAGAAGAGAAGCCAAAACGACAAGCCCACAGCTAGTACCAGCGGCCGCTAGCACCCCAGCGCCCGCTGGGGTGCCTTCGCTGAGAAATTCAAATAGCATGACCCAGCGACCGCTGGGAACCCAGCGGCCGCTGGCCCTGCATGTCAAACGAGGGCAGAAACGCAAAGCCAGTGACCACTGGCTTTCCAGCGGCCGCTGGCCTGCAGTTTCAGGCGGACTTAAACTCAGCTTTGGCGTGATTTGGGTGCGTGGAACTGGGGAGATAGACGAGAATAGTTAGAAAAACTCTTTTAATTATTGTTTTTGCTAGATAGAAGTAGTTTTCAAGAGATTGAAGGATCGTTCTAACCTTTGTTTGTGGATTCCTAGTAAGTTTATCTTCATGATGATTTCTATGGTTTCATTTTCATCTATGGTTGGCTAAATACTTCTCTAGGGTGATATTGTCTTAATCTATGGTTTAAATGCTTTAATTTGTTCTAGAATGGTTGTTTGATTTGTGCTTAATGAGTCTTGTATGTTTGATCATCATACGAACTCAAGATATGGAAATGATTGCAATGAATTATTCTATATCTCATTTGTAATCGAACAATCAAACCTATTAATCGGACACGTAAATAGGAAATTGTGTCTTGAATTGGAATTTATCTAAGTGTGATCTATACACGTAAGTGCTAGACACGGATTAGCTTTAAGAACACGTAGGTGATTAGCTAATCAACTTAGGAAAAAACCTATTAGAGATATGATTTGATCGAAGAAGCATTGAATTTTGGTTTAAGATAATTATCACCTTAGATTATCACTCTCTTGTTATCTAGTTTACTCTTCTCTTTAATTTAGTTATAATTCGATCTCAACTTGATTTAGAGTGTTGTAGGATTTCTTTAGTTTCATTATAGTACTTTTAATTAATGCCCTGCATAGTCTTCCCTTGAGATACGACATTCGGGTAGGCTACTACGTATTATAACTTCTAGGATACGTTTTTAGTCGATCACAAGACATTGGGATTGGACTTGTAAATAGATTCATAACCTTTCGAGCACAACCAATAGTTATTCGAACCCCTTTTACTTGTAGGAGTGCATCTTGGATCTGTCGATTATGTTATGGACGGAGTCCTACTCATGGCGACCTGGTTGAATTGGGAGAAGCCGTAGGTATTATTGCGGGCCAATCGATTGGAGAACTGGGTGCTTAATTAACTTTAAGAACTTTTCATACAGGCAGAGTATTTACGGGGGGTACTGCCGAACATGTGCGAGCTCCTTCTAATGGAAAAATAAAATTCAAAGAGGATTTGGTTCATCCGACACGTACACGCCACGGACATCCCGCCTTTCTCTGTTCCATAAACTTGTATGTAACTATTGAAAGTGAAGATAGTCGACATAATGTCAATATTCCACCCCAAAATTTTCTTTTAGTTCAAAATGATCAATATGTAGAATCAGAACAATTGATTGCTGAGATTCGCGCAAGAACATCCACTTTTAATTTTAAAGAGAAAGTTCGAAAACATATTTATTCTGACTCAGACGGAGAAATTGCAACATTCATAGTTTCGTACTTCGTTTCCAGAATTTCGTTGTGGATTCAAGACCGTTTCCAGTTCTTAATTAAAGTTCATTTCGTTTCCCTTTACTTATTCTTGTTTCGTTTATCGCTTTTGTTCGTTTTATCGTTTATGCGTTCAATTTCTTATTCCGTTTTCAATTTCCAGATTTCTTTCCGTACTTCTTTTGAATTCAAGTTCCAAGTTATTACTTTTCCTAGAGTAGATTTAAATTATTTTCTTAGATTATATTTAATTCACTTTCTTAGATTATATTTAAATTGCGTTTCTTATTTACGTTCGCCTAGAATTAAAACTTCAAATTAAATATTTTTTTATTGTTTTCCATTTATGAACAAAGAATCGAATTGCCCTGTTAAGTCTTCCTTGAGAATACGACTTGAGTTGGCTTACTATTGCTAGATGACCTCGTTCTAAATTGCGAGCGACTAGAACAATTTTAGTCGAAACAAACATATCAATTAAATATATGTATGTGAGTGAAATAAAAGTTAATGATTAATTAATAAATGAATTAATTATGTTATGAGTGAAATAAATGTCACACATTATTTGAAATTAAATATGTAATGTGAGTAATTAAAAAGTTAATGGTGTGTCTAATAATATAATTATAATTATTAAAAAGAGAAGTGTGCAAATTTTTCGTGAACAAAATAATATGTAGAAATATGCAAATTTTCCGTAGATGGATAAAGTATTATTGTACAAGTTTGAGACATAAATGAATAAGTTATGAGATGATAATAGTATTAAAATCATTCTTTTGATACACTTTGAGATGAGTATGAGAATTTACTAAAAGACGAGCTTATGAGAATTTAATATTTAAACAAATATAATTCTATTGATAAACAAATATTATCATATCTATTTGATCATAAACGAATAGTTTGAGATAAGGATCTTATCTCAAACTATTCGTACTAGCATGTAATCAAATCTGCCTAACCAAAATCGACTAACATGTAATCAAATCGACAATGCCCCGCCTAGCTCCTAGGCGACCGCCTAGACCGATTTTTAAAACACTGATTCATTTTATAAATTATTTTATAATTAATTTTGAAACAATCCAAATTTATTATAAAATATAGTTAATATAATTAAGGGTTATTTATGAAAATTGCCTTATACCGTAACGTCAACATGAAAATTACCTTATAATATACATCAAGCATGAACCGACAGGGTTTTGTAAAAACATGATTAGATTTTGTTTTAACCGATCAAGTTTTTATTTTTGTATATATTCCTAATTTTTTAATTAAATAATACGTTAAAATCATGTATTGATTAAATCAAATTCAATTAAATCAAATATTTAATATAAAATTCAAGTATATATAAAACACCACAAAAAATATGACATTTTTCATGTTGAAGTTACGCTATAGGGTAATTTTAATAAATATACTGTTCGACTAAAAACGTATACTAAGAAATTGTAGTACGCATAAAGTCGACCTGAATGTCGAATCTCGTGGAAGACTATGCAGGGCAATGATTAAAAACACTTTTATGAAATAAAACAAGTCGTAGAACACTCTAAATCAGATTAGGATAAGAATTAAAGCTAATTAACGGAAAACGGTAAATTAGGTAAACAAGAGAATAAAGGTCTAGGGTTACGACTATCTTAAATCTAGGTTCAATGCTTATTCGATCAAATCATGCTTTTAACAAGATTATCCTAAGTTGATTAGTCAATCGCTTTCGTGTTCTTAAAAACTAATCAGTGATTATCACTCACGTGTCCAAATCACACTTAAAAGAATATCAAATTCAAAACACGATTTCCTTTTTATGTTTCCGATTATAAGGTTTGGTTGTTTGATTACAAATGAGACATAGAACAATTCATATCAATCCATTCCATATCTTGAGTTCCATATGTTGATCAAACATATAAAACTCATAAAGCACCAATCAAACAACCATTCAAGATCAAGTTAAAGCATTAAACCATAGATAAAAATAATCTAACCCTAGAGAAGTAATTAGCCAATCATGGATATAAATGAAACCATAGAATCTCCATAAATACAAATTCACAAAGCAAGGTTGAAATATCCTTCAATCTCTTGAAATACCAAGTCCTATCTACTAAAAAGCAAGTAAATATACTATTTCTAAGCGTTTGTGTCTTAGTCTAATCGTCCACACACACAAAATGACGCCAAAATGAGATAAAAACTAAGGTTGGAACTGCCAGCCAGCGGTCGCTGGCTTTGTGTTTCTGCCGCATGATCTCTACAGGGCCAGCAGCCGCTGGGTGTTGCTTTCTGAAATATTCTGCAGAGGCATCCCATCGGGCACTGGGATGCCAGCGGGCGCTGGGTCCTAACTTTAGCCTCATCGTCTTGGCTTTTTCCTCGTGCTCTCCTCGGTCTATTCTGCTCCACTCGGCTTCGTCCACGGGATGAATACGATACTATTCTAGCTCCATCTTCATCTCCTTTCCACCTCCTTCATCCAAAACCAAAAACAATCACTCGGCGTAAAAACGAACAATAAAACGACACGAAACAAAATACAAACATACAAAACATGACAAAACGACACACTAAAAACGTAACAAAAATACACTAAACATATACCCTTTTATATAAGGTTAATTGCCTTAAAATTCAAAAACATTAATCAAATTTGAGTTTTTTTCCCATGACCTTTTAATTTAGCCAATAAATACATAAACTTAAGATGTTTTTTTATATTTCTCATGACTTTTCAGTTTGGCAAATAAATATGTGAATTTACGATTTTTTTTCTTATTTTCTATATCGTCACCTTCCTCAATCAAGTTTAAATTAATGTACAATAGAAAACCTTATTTTTATATACATGTTAATATAAGACAAAAACAAAAATGTTATATTTTAAATCAACTTAAACTTCATCGAAAAAGATCGTCATGAAAAAATAAGAAAAAAAAATTATAAGCTCATATATTTATTAGTCAAATTAAAAAGTCATGAGAAAAATATAAAAAATATTAAATTTATGTTTTATTGGTTAAATTTAAAAGTAATGAAAAAAAATCAAATTTAATAAAAAATTTTAAATTTTAAAACAATTAAGCCTTTACTATATATGCAAATAATTAATATATCCTTAAATAAGTAGAGATAAATATTTACAAAAATTATAAATTTTATAAAATATTTAATCTCAACAAATTTCGCATAACAAATAACTAATGAACACAATGCAAAGACAAAATAGTAAATTGGTTTTGGGAAAATAGAGTGACGAACCGATTCCCGCCAACGCGAGCTACCTAAAATACAAAGAGGGATCAATCTACCGCCATTTCAATACACGGGAAAACAATTGTTCACGTGTCTTCCTCAAAACGATGACGTTTCTTTCGTAGAAATGATGCCGTGAATCTATTTTGGTCGACGATGTGCCCTCAGGAAAATCAAACTACCGAAAATAACCCCCAACCCCTTGCCTTTGTGCATAACTACGTACCGAAAGTACGTAAGTACCCCTGACAGATCCACTTCTCGAGCGTTCCCTTTGGGGGCTTACCTGTACAACCTCAAAGTTAGGACAGAGCGAGTGGCATTTCTTGTAATTTCCAATGCTATAAGAGGGCTTTTACGAGATTTGAAAAAATATATAAACGCCCGCTTCTAAGCCTCACAAATAATTCGAGCCCATTCTACTCTTCTACGCGGTTGTGCTCCCGAGTCTCTTTCTAGCTCTACAAAATCTTCCTTTCTTCTGAAGAATTTAGGTGCTTGTTTTTGAATTTCTGCAAAAAAATTCCTTTTCCGCTCGCAAGTTCGATGTTTTACTTTCTGTTATTTTTTCAGTGTTCGTGTTCCGATTTGATAGTCGGCGCTCCTCCATTTTAATGTTTATTTTTTCACCCTTTTTCTTTGGGTACAGAAATGAAGAAAACCCTAGTCCTAGTTCTCCATTGCGCTTCCAGAGAAAACTGAGGTCGGCGGCCGAGAAACTGGAGTTGGTGGCTCTCGGGGGGGAATTTGATACTAGGGCACCTCGTTTCCTCATATTGTATCAGAAAAGAACCCTAGCAGTTACATCTCTGCAATTTATCCATCTCGAACTCCATCAGGTACAAAATTTTCTGTCTTTTATTTTGTAATTTTTTTTTGTGGAATCACTTTTTCACCATCATGATGTTTATGTAATGAACGTAATACAGACTAGGGGAATTGATAGGGTTATTCGACAAGTTGAGTCATATAGCTGTTTTGGGGTTGAATTTAGTTTACATGTTACTACGTCTGTTTGGTCAGTGTTCGTGGGTAGATTTTGGATGTTTCATCTGTTATTTTTACAATCTTTTCATGACGTTAATTTCAGGGTGCAATAACAGTTTTGAATCCCTTCATGCCGTTACTAATTTGTTTTATGTTATGCACATATTTTCTTGATTTTATTCCTAAAATAAATTCTTACAATATAATCATACTCTTTCTTTCATTCCTAACACCCACTAATTTCATCTGCCATAGTGTTGCTTCTCTCCCCTGTCTCCCTCATCCTCGGCATTCATTTATTTAATCATTAGTTGTTTTCGTGTTAGATGGCGCTGCACGTGTCCTGTTCTAATAGATTGGATGCATTCCATATCAGAAAGTAAAGGGATGTGATGTATTTTTTGTCAGCTGCATTTATTACAGTTAATTAAGTGTAAACTTACACATTGTGGCGAGGGTCAATAAACTTGTGACACGTGTGGCTGTTGACACGATTCCTACCCTTTTTACCATCCTGATGTTTAAGTTCCTAAAGTTGTATATACCATATACCCCTTGTCCCGGATATTACAGTTAATTAAGTGTAAACTTACACATTGTGGCGAGGGTCAATAAACTTGTGACATGTGTGGCTGTTGACACGATTCCTACCCTTTTTACCATCCTGATGTTTAAGTTCCTAAAGTTGTGTATACCATATACTCCCTTGTCCCGTATAAGATGATGCATTTCCTTTTGGGCACAATAATTAAAAAATATATTATGTTTAGAGTTGAAAAATAATATAAAGTCATTACACTTGTGTGTGTAATAAAAGTGTTCTAAAAAGGAAATGACTCATCTTACTTGGTACGACCCAAAGAGGAATACGACTCATCTTAGTTGGGACGGAGGGAGTACAATTTTTCCCTATAGTTTTGATCGCTGTTTCTAGAGTCAACCTTGTAGATTCTTATGGTGCGATACCTACTATTTTTTGCTTATATACATCATCTTATGTATTTTTTGAAGATCAACCTGCGGGGTTACAATGCCTGAAGAACGCAATGTCCTTCCTGCTAAGGCTAATGGAGCAAGCAGCAACGCATATACGATTGACTTGCCTACATTTAAAAGGCGGTTGGAAGCTCTCTACAAGCATTGGAAGGAGCACAAGAATGAGCTTTGGGGTTCTTCTGATGTCCTTGTTGTGGCCACACCTCCTCCTTCGGAAGATTTGCGGTACCCTAAATCCTCTGCTCTGAACATCTGGTTGCTTGGATACGAGTTTCCTGATACAATTATGGCTTTTGGGGAGAAGAATATCTATTTCATTTGTAGCAGTAAGAAAGCAACATTGCTTGAGGTTGTTAAAGCATCTGCAAAAGAGGCTGTTAAAGCTGAAGTTGTAATATTGGTGAAGGCAAAAAATGACAATGGGAGCACACATATTGATAAGGTGCTCCGAGCTATCCGTTCTCAGCCAAAATCAGATGACCATGATGCACCTGTTGTTGGGAGCATAGTCAAGGAAGCTCCAGAGGGCAAGCTCTTGCAGTTATGGTCTGATAAGTTGAAGGGTTCTGGTCTAACCCTTAGTGATATATCAAATGGATTATCCGAAATTTTTGCCGATAAGGACAAAAGTGAGATTACGTGTATAAAGAAAGCTGCTTACTTGTCTGCTTCTGTAATGAAGGGATTTGTTGTTCCAGAGGTTGAAAAGGTGATTGATGAGGAGAGGGAAGTATCACACTCCACTCTAATGGAGGAGACAGAGAAGGCTATACATGACCCGCTTAAGATTGGTGTCAAACTAAAAGCTGACAATGTGGATATCTGTTACCCTCCTATCTTTCAGAGTGGTGGTAACTTTGATCTGCGGCCTAGTGCTACAAGCACTGATGATCCACTATACTATGATTCTCCCAGTGTCATTATTTGTGCCATTGGGTGCCGCTACAACAGTTATTGTTCAAATGTTGCTAGAACTTATCTTATTGATTCTGATGCAGTGCAAAATAAGGCTTATGAAGTTCTTTTTAGGGCTCATGAGGCTGCTATTCGTGCACTGAAGCCCGGGAGCAAGGTTAGTGCTGTGTATGCTGCTGCTTTGACTGTAGTGGAGAAAGAAGCTCCTGAGCTGGTACCTCACCTGACTAAATCTGCTGGCACAGGCATTGGTTTGGAGTTCCGGGAGTCTGGATTTATTCTTAATGCGAAAAATGAAAGAATCCTGAAAGAAGGAATGGCTTTTAACGTTTCACTTGGTTTCAAGGATTTGCAATCAAAATCTAGCAATCCAAAGAGCCAGACCTTTTCACTATTGCTTGCAGATACGGTTATTGTGACAAATGATGTCTGTTATGTTGCAACTTCAGCCAGCCCTAAAGCACATAAAAATGTTTCCTATTGCTTCAAAGAAGACGAAGATGAAGACGAAAGACAGCCACATAGAGCGGCACCTAATGCCAAGGATGTTTTGCCTTCCAAAACAAAGCTTCGTTCAGACAATGCAGAGATCTCTAAGGAAGAGCTTAGGAAGCAGCACCAGGCAGAGCTTGCACGACAGAAAAATGAGGAAATTACTCGCCGCTTTGTTACTGAGGAGTCAAATAATCCAAACGAAAGAGGTAATGCAAGAGCTGCAAGTGAGCTAGTTGCTTATAGAAACGTTAATGACCTTCCGCCACCTAGAGAGATGATGATTCAAGTCGACCAGAAGCATGAAGCTATCCTAATTCCCATCTACGGCTGTATGGTGCCCTTTCATGTTGCTACAGTTAAAACTGTGTCAAGCCAGCAGGACACCAATCGGAATTGCTATATTCGTATTATCTTCAATGTGCCCGGCACGCCCTTCACTCCTCATGATGCCAATTCTTTGAAGAATCAGGGAGTGATTTACTTGAAGGAGGTTTCATTCAGATCCAAAGACACAAGGCACATTAGTGAAGTGGTGCAGCTGATTAAAACACTCAGGCGTAATGTCATGGCCAGGGAATCTGAAAGGGCTGAGAGGGCAACTCTGGTCACCCAGGAGAAACTTTTACTAGCAGGGAATAAGTTCAAGCCAATAAGGTTGCATGATGTGTGGATACGTCCAAACTTTGGTGGGCGTGCAAGGAAGTTGAGTGGCACATTAGAAGCACACACTAATGGGTTCCGATATTCTACTTCAAGGGCAGATGAGCGTATTGACATTATGTTTGGTAACATTAGGCATGCGTTGTTCCAGCCAGCAGAGAAAGAGATGATTACCCTTCTTCACTTTCACTTGCACAATCACATCATGGTTGGAACTAAGAAAACCAAGGATGTGCAGTTCTATGTTGAGGTGATGGAGATGGTTCAGAACATTGGTGGTGGAAAGAGATCTGCTTATGATCCTGATGAGATTGAGGAGGAACAAAGGGAGAGAGACCGGAAAAACAAAATCAATATGGAATTCCAACAGTTTGTGAACCGGGTGAATGATCTGTGGGGGCAACCTCAAATTGGCTTGGACTTGGAGTTTGATCAACCTCTCCGAGAACTTGGTTTCCATGGGGTACCTTACAAGGCCTCTGCTTTTATAGTTCCAACTTCTAGCTGCTTGGTTGAGCTGATCGAAACTCCTTTCTTGGTCATCTCGCTGAGTGATATTGAGATTGTCAATTTGGAAAGAGTGGGTCTAGCGCAAAAGAATTTCGATATGGCCATTGTCTTCAAGGACTTCAAGCGTGATGTAATGCGAATTGATTCGATCCCATCTTCTTCACTTGATGGCATTAAGGAATGGTTGGACACTACCGATATCAAGTACTATGAGAGTAGGCTGAATCTCAACTGGCGCCCGATTCTGAAGACTATTATGGATGACCCACAGCAGTTCATAGCAGAGGGTGGCTGGGAATTTTTGAATTTAGAAGCTACTGACTCTGATTCTGATAACTCACAAGAGTCGGATCAAGGGTACGTGCCCTCAGATGCCGAGCCCGAGTCTGAATCAGAAGATGAAGATTCAGAGAGTGAGTCTCTTGTGGAATCTGATGAGGATGACGAAGAAGATTCGGAAGAGGAATCCGAGGAAGAGAAGGGCAAGACGTGGGAGGAATTAGAACGGGAAGCTAGCAATGCGGATCGGGAGAAGGGTAATGAGTCGGACAGTGAGGACGAACGCAGGAGAAGAAATCTCAAGTCCTTTGGTAAGGCAAGGCCTGGACCTAGTAGTGCCGCCTCAAAACGCTCCAAGTTTAGGTAGACCCACCTAGTATTTGTTCTACTCAGTCAAGTTTGGATATTGTTCACTTCTGGACTTACTTGGCGTCGCCTTTTTCCATCCTTTATCAAACTTAGCAGGGGTTTGGGATGGTAGTGAATTAAGATTATTTTAATCTCACAATTTTCTTAGTATTAAAATATAAAATAGTGATTTTGATATTTACACAATGTTTAATACATATTTGCTATCAAAACATTATTTGATAAGATAATTTAATCTTATTATGTCATATCTAATCTATCAATCATTCCTTTTTAAAGATCATTCCTTTTTAAAGAGATAATAATAATTTAAAAATTAAACAAATTCAAAAAATAACAATTTGTGGCAACTTATTATTCCATTTTTGAGAAGTTTTGTTTTACAATAACAAGCTTTGCTACCGGAGAAAATAATTTTATATAATCTATCTCAAACTTCTAATTGCACTCTTTAACAACCAGACACGCCTTGAATCTCTCCATGCTCCTATCGGCGCGTATTTTGACCTTATAAACTCATTTAGATTATATAGTAAAATACTTCATATTCCCAAATTTGTAAAATGTTGATTTATAAATATATCTATGGTAATAAATTGTAAAAAGATTATGTATATCATCTCTCTAATTAGTAAGAATATATCTCGAATTAAGAAAAAAAGTAAATATTTAGACCATCTTTAACGGTAGCAAAATTTACTCATGTTTAAACGCCACATATGTAAATTGAAGTAACAAATATTAAAATATTAAAAGAGATGTTCGACCATTTTCAAAATGAGACCTTATATGGTCTTTCTCTCTCATCTTCTTTGTGCCAATAGGGTGGAGATATTTATCTTCATTCTATTGGTTGATTTAATTTTAATTTGATATATGAATAAAATTTAATTAACTTTTATAATATATATATTTATATATATATCAAAATTTTTATCTTTTCATTTTTTATAAATAGAGACCAATCTTCATATATTTTTCTCGCACTTTAAAAATTATTCTTTTCTTTACTTGTATTATTTATTATCTTGTTCTATATTTTTCTATAGATCGAGCAAATAACTTTTTCTTCAATTCTCATAATTTTAGTTTTTTCTTTTGGACATTATCATCTCATCTTGAAAATATTTTGAATTTAGACTTTTCAAAGTTCATTTATAATATGAGCCATTCATTTTTACAAAATCATCCTCGTTTTATATTCAATTTAATTTGTATTTAGATTATTGTAATTTAGAGACTTAATTTATATTTGTTGTATTTTGTCAAAAGTTCAATCTTATATGAAAAATGTCGCTTTGTGTTTTTAATATTTTTTAATAATAATATTTTATTTTAATTATTTAAAGCAAAATAAGTTATAATATGTATAATACAAGTTAAAATTTTAAAATTAAATATTATGGTTGCATAGTTGAAATGATCATTGATAAACTACAAAAAAATGAAGTTGGTTTGATTGATAAGTCTATAATTATTTATGTACAACTGAGAAAGAAGAAGAACTTTCCATGCATGCAACCAAGCTAATCTTCCATCAACCGTAGATCAGTAAAACTCGAATCCTAATACTCCCCCTCAAGATGGATCACATAGGGTTGTGAAATTTATCTTGCCAAAAGCTGGAGCTGCCAAAGGTTTAGTGAAGATGTTAGCCAGTTGCAAGTTGTTCTTGATGTGAAGAGGTTTAATGATGCCAGCGAGAAGCTTTTCACGAACACTATGACAGTCAATTTCGTTGTGCTTCGTCCGTTCATGAAAAATCGGGTTTGGGCATATATAAACCGTTGCTTGATTGTCGCAATACAAGGAAGTTGCTCGTTTAACCTTTATTCCAAAATCATCCAATAAGGCAACCATCTAAACTACTTCACAAGCAGCAAGAGCCATTGCTCTATACTCCGCCTCTGCTGAAGATCTTGATACCGTGTGCTGTTTCTTCGACCTCCATGAAATGGGAGAGTCCCCTAAGAACAAACAAAACCCTGAGATTGAGCATCGAGTATCCGGGCATGCTGCCCAGTCAACATCCGAGAAGATGTTAACATCAAGTGAAACTGAGCTCGAAAAGAATAAGCCATGTCCAAGCGTGCCTTTGATATAACGTAGCACCTTTTCAGCTGGCACAAGATGTCCCTCACAAAGTTTAGACATGAATTGACTTAATTTATTTACTGCATATGTCAGATTAGGTCTAGAGATGCATAAATAAAGTAGTCTACCAATGAGTCTTCTATAGACAAATGGATCTTTTAGCTCCAATCCTTCATGTTGTTTCAGTTGCTTACCAGCATCCATAGGTATACTTGATGGTTTGCGTCCGAGCAAGCCTGCATCTTCAAGCAAGTCAGATGCATACTTCCTTTGGGAGATAAAGAAGCTTGAATTGTTCCTTGCTATTTCAATACCAAGGAAGTACTTAGATTTCCTTAAGTCCTTGTATCTGAAATGGCTGCCAAGAAATTTCTTAAAGTCTTCCATAGCCTGCTGAGAATTACTTGCAAGCAACATATCATCAACATAAACAACCAATGCTATTAAAGTATCACCTGATTGTTTAACAAAAGGTGAGTGGTCTGATGAAGATTGTGTCATCCCAAACCCTGATAAAGCTTATGAGAGTTTGAGATACCACATATTGATGCTTGCTTTAGACCATATAGGGATTTAGTTAGCTTGCAAACCATTCCATGTGGTACAAACTCCCCTGACTGAGAAGTTCTGGAGGAATATTGTCCATGTAGATGTGTTCTTTTAAATCTCCATTTAAGGAAGCATTATTCACATCTAAATGGCACAAACTCCACCCTTTAACAGTTGAAACCGAAAGTAATAACTTCACAGTTACCAACTTTGCCACTGGTGAGAAGGTGCCAAGATAATCCACCCCAGCTTGTTGGGTGTAACCCTTGGCTACCAACCTTGCCTTATATTTGTCTATGGTGCCATCTGAAAGAAACTTGATCCTGTACACCCACTTGCATCCAATGATAAACTTATTCTCAGGTAGAGAAGTAAGTTCCCATGTATTATTTTTAATCAAGGCATCCAATTCTTCTTTCATGGCAAGCCTCTACTCATGATATTTAGAGGCTTGAGTGTATGTAGCAGGCTCAGGTGCAGTAGCTACAGAGGATATATAAAAGAAGTAGGAAGAAGAAAAACGCTTGACGGAAAGAAGTGATTGTAATGGGTGAGCTTTAGAACATGAAATAATGGAGTTGCAATTATAATCACTAAGATATGAGGGCAAACGAATGCTTCTACCATTCTGGAAGAAGGAAAAGAAGCAGGTTGATGAGAAGTTTGAGGTGGTTGAAGCTGTAGAGTGAGGATTTGAAGGAGTATGAGGAATGTTTTGTGAGGTTATGACGGAATCAAAACTCAAATTAGATGGAGGAAGATGTGAAAAAGAAAAACATTTTCATGAAATACCACGTTTCTTCTAACATATATCACATTATTTACAATGTTCAAGGCCTTATATCCTTTGTATCTTGTAGGGTATCCCAAGAAAACACACTTAGATAGCATAGGAAAGAACTTATCACAATCTCTATCAAGTGTTGAAACATAGCACAAGCATCCAATAGTTCTAAGATGTGCATAAGATGGTTGTTTGCCAAACAAAACATGGAAGAATGCTATTTTATGTGAGAGGACAAATGAGGGAGTTCTATTGATTAAGTAAGAGGCTGCAAGAATGCAATCTCCCCAGTATATCAAAGGTAAGTGTGAATGAAAAAGAAGACTTCTAGCAACATTGAGTATGTGTTGGTGTTTTCTTTCTACTTTGGAGTTTTGTTGAGGGGTTTCAACACAAGAATGTTGCACAATAATGCCAAAGGATGTATACAAATCTGGTAAGTTAAATTCACCACCATTATCACTCCTAACAATCTTAATCCTCTTATCAAATTGTGTGAACACAATATTGAAAAACTTTTTTAAGACTTCTCTAGTATCAGACTTATGCTTCATAAGAAATGTCCACACAAACCTTGAACAATCATAAAAAACATAAAAAAATAGGTATATCCCTCAACATTAGATGTTTTAAATGGTCCCAAAATATATACACAATGTGTGAGATCAAATGTTTGCATAAACAGTGGTAGAGGAAGGAAAATAAAGTTTTCTTTGCTTTGATAGATGACAAGCATCATATACATTTGAAGTAACATCTTTCAAAGATAAAGCAAAAGACAATAAGTTTAGCTTATTATTGAAAGGAGTCCTAGTCTAGCGTGCCATATGTCAGCAGAAACATTGGCAAGAACAATAGAAGGAAAGTTTTCTTCACTAAGCTTCTTATCTGTCTCATAAAGGTATAGGTTCCCCATTCTCTTACCCTTCCCAATCACAGTCCCCAGTGAAGTTTTTTTGGATTTCACAAGAGGTTTCATTAAAGATGACAATGCAGTGAGAGCAAAAAATCAATACACTAACAAATAACAAATTATATTTAAAGGAAGCTACTATAAGAAGAACGGATTTAAGAAGAATATGAGGACTGATTCTAATATCTCCAACTCTAGTGACTTGAATATTTCCTCCATTAGGTAATGTGACATTAGTGTCTATCATAGAAGATGAATTGATAAACAAGGAACTATCACAACATAAATGATGAGTAGCTCATGTATCCAATATCCAAGACATAGCATGAGTTCTAAAGCACCCTAAGAAAGGAGAGTGAACTGATAGTGAAAAATTAGTGTAAAGGCTGGAGAGTTAGTTTGATTTGGTGAGAGAGTAGAAGTAGCTGTTGGACCTGAGATGTTGCTTCTCCTTGACATCTTAGTTTGCAAAAATGAAATCAACTTGGCACATTGTTCATCGGTCATTCCAGAATAAGAATCCTCATCAATAGGATTAGAGTTTTTATCTTCAACAAGATTAAACAATTTTGCAGTAGGTTTTGGAAAATGTATTTCTCTTCCTTTGTCGAATCCAGGCGGATAACCATGAAGTTCATAGCACCTATCCACAGTATGATTAGTTTTTCCACAATGAGTACATAAAAAATGTCCCATACCATAGCTGGAAGCAGCATTGGCTAAAGAACTAGGTTGCTCACTTATGGATGGTGCAATATTTGGCAGTGATGGCTTTATCACGTGTTCCACCACCTAACTTTCGTTGTCGTTCTTTCTGCGCAACAAGAGCAAATATTCTTCCACAGGAGGAAGAGGAAGTGAAGACAACAATTGAGAACAAAGTTGAGCATAGCTAGACAACTAAAAAATATAGAGCACAATCATGAGATTGATACTCACTCCACCTCTTTCCACTATCACAACGGCAAATTCCACAAATGCACCAATTAATTAACAGGTTGAAACTCCTTAAACTCATCCCGTAGAGTTCTCAAACTGGTATAGTAACTGCCTATACCCATACTTCCTTGCTTATGACTCATCAAGGACTATCTCAACTGGAAAATGTGAGCAAGATCACCTTGAGAGAATCTATCCTTCAAGTCATCACACACTTGCTTGAGAAAATCTATATACATAATACTTGAAAGCAATTTCTACATTAACACAATTTCTATGCCAAGATAATACCATGCTATTACATCTAACCCACGCAGCCAATTTACCTTCATCATCAGTTGGTTTTTCCAGAGTTCCATCAATAAAACCTACTTTGTTCTTTGTAGACAATGCAGTCAACATACATCAAGATCAATTCATGTAATTTGTTTCAGTGAGCTGTTGATTCACGAACACAGCTCATGATTGTCACTTGGATGAATGTAGAAAGGGCTGGTGCTATCCTCAGTGAACGCAACAACCTCATTCGCCGCATTTCCACGAACCATGGTGAAAGAAAGAAAACGAAAAGAAGAAAAGATATGCAAAAGTGTGTGGATTAATTCACCCAACAGCTCTGATACCATATTTAGTTTTGAGTATCGAGCTTGAATCCATGGAAGAGAAAAGGTGTATAGAGCATGAAGAAAAAGACCGAGAGAGGTAGTTATGAAGAGACAATATTTTCTGTTATTCCAACAACCTCTAGTACAAGTGTATTTATAGAATAGGAAAAGGAAAGCCGCGTAAGCGCTGACTGTGTAACGACTAACTAATAGAAACGTATTACAAAAGCAAACATGTTTCTAGCTAAGTCTAGAATTAATTATATACAACCGAGAAAGAAGAACTTTCCATGCAGGAAACCAAGCTAATCATCCATCAACCGCAGCTCAGTAAAGCTCGAATCCTAATATTCTTCTCCATAATAGTAGAAAAGTATCTTCTTCTATAACTTTTGAATTAAAGATTTTTAAGATTCATTCTCCAACATATTCAATGTTCGAGAATTTAATATTATTAATACATAATTTTATTATTATTTCATGTGGTAGTGTAATATTTGTTTAGGTGAGTAAATTTAATCTATTTTATATTTACATAAAGGAATTTCTCTAATAGGACAATACTTGATGAATAGTGAGATTTGAGTAATAAGGATTTAAATGTTTTAAATTTTAAGAAAGATGATGAGATATATGTTGTTGTTTTAGTTTCTTTTGAATTATTATTTGTTGAGATACTTTACTATTATTTATTTATTATTATTATTATTATTATTATTATTATTATTATTATTATTTTTATTTTATTTTTAGAATCGGAGGAAGACTATCATAGAAAATAATAACAATAACATAATAGTTAAGGATGTCAATTGTAGGGTTGTCAAAATTTACTGAAAATACGTTATACTATATTTACCATATCGAAAAATACCGTAAAATACTGAATATAACGTATACCGAAATTTTTGGTAAAGTTTGATACTGTACCAAATTATTTGGTAAGGTAAATGTATGATTTTTTCAAACAACGAGGTATACCGTCATATACTGTACCGTGACATATATCGAAAAAATTAGTATATACCGTTATTTTTGTATATATCGATATATATATTTATAATATTATATGTAACTACAAAAATTTGAGGATTTATCCACACACATGTGTGGCTAAAACTATAGTTATGTGTGAAAAATGATATATAATCACACATATACTAAATGTCCACATGTGTGGATAAAGCATTTTATCTGTAGATAAATGTGTCTTCTGTCCTACAATAATATAATGATGACGTGGATAATGATGTAGAAAATTGTATGTATGGATAAATATAATGACCAATGACATGAAATTTACGTATATAATGACGTGTCAATTTGTATGTGTGGCTAAATGTAGTGACTGATGATGTGATGACATGACGATATATATTTGTGGCTAAATATATTAGTTTATGTGTCAGTAATAAATTTTATATTATTTTAAATAATTTAATTTAAAATTAATATTGTTATATACAAAAAAATAATTTAAAATTTTATCCACAGAATAATTTAATGTGAAATAAAAACAAATGACACCATAACAATTAATAAATATAAATAATTAATAAAAAATATTTATTAATTTTTTATAACACAGTACACTAATTCTGATATTTATATAAAAAAATATAAGAAATGTAATTTCTTATTAAATACTCCTATGGTACAGAGAATTATAAGCCTCTCCTCAATCTAATTTATTAATTCAAACCCCCTCATCGGCACTGCCGTTCTCTCAAAGCTTCCTTCGCATATCTCCGCCCCTGCTCAATATACTGCTGTCCGCCGAAAGCTTCCCTTGCATATCTCCGCCCCCTCTCAACGGCGCCGCCATCCTCCGAAAGCTTCCCTCACATATCTCCGCAACCGTCGCTCATCCCGAACTAGGTGAGCTTAGGCACGCCCTTCGTGAGCCACGCCACGACCTCCGCCTTGTACGAGCGCCAACACTGGTCGAGCGTGTTTCTCATCTTCGGTTGGAGCCGGCGCAACTCCTCTCCTCCACACATAATTATGTGTAGTTAAATATGTGTGGATAAAATTTCTATTAATTTTTTGCATAAAAAAGTATAATTTTAAAATAAAATTATTAAAATATATTCCTATAAATAATTTGATGTCAAAATTATAAGATTATTAAAATATTTTTAACAAAATTTTGCAATCATTATTTTAAAGTAAAATAAAAATGATAAAAAGTTATCAACCACCCATAATTATGTGTCGTTAAATATATGTTGGTAAAAACTTTTATTAATTTTCCATGTAAGAAAATCTTTAAAATAAAATTATTAAAACATATTTTAATAAATAATTTAATATTACAATATAAATGTTACTAAAATGTTTTAGTCATACATATTAAATGTACCAAAATCTTATCAAATTCATTAATTTACCTACACATATTTAGATTATATGTGATTATTTTATCACACATTATTATGTGTGACTAATTATGTATAGGTAAAAATTACATTTATTGTAGTATTATTCGATTATTACAAAATTATGTATTCATAGATTATGAATTATAATTAATAAATATTAATTATAAGACAAAATATGTAAGTTGATTGATAATTAAAAGTATTAAACAAGAATTTATAAATTACTATTTTAAATAAAAATGAAAAAATATATAATTTCATCGTCTTCCAAAGGAGACATTCCAATATCCTTTCCAAAGAGAGACATTTCCCAAAATTGAAATAATAAAAGGTGCTAAATTATAATAAGGGTGCAATTAGCTAATTGCACCTTTATTTTGCCTCTTTGGATTACTGTACATTTTAAGTAAAAGTTCCTTAATTTACGTGCTGAAAATATTAGCTAAATCTAGTTAGTTATATAAAAATATAATAATATAATTAGTTAATATTTTTGTACTTAATTATATGATATTCGTTATTTTATCTCGGAAATTATCTTATTGAAAAAAAAATAGTTAATATGTTTTTGTATATGTTAGGTGTTGTTTAAGGTGTTCATTATAAATAAGTTTTGATATATCGTGAAAGAAATATATATCGAAGTAAGGTATACAAAAAATAAATAAGTTTTGATATATTATAAAAGAAATGTATACAGAAGTAAAGTAAGATATAACGAAAATAAGGTAAGATATAAGTATGTAAAAATGTCATAATGAAAGTAAGGTATACCAAAAGTAATTTCATACCGAAAATAAAGGTAAGATATGAAAATTTTATAAGTAAAATATACCGTACCGTGACACCCTAGTCAATTGAGCCCAAAATCGACAAATTGATATTTTGCGACCCGTATTCATTTTCGGGCTATTTAGGTTGGATTGTTCGAATCATTGGGTTATTCGGGTTGGCCCGAGCGGATTAGAGATCAATTGAACAATTGAACCACCACCACCACCCTGAGCAAAGCCACCGCCAGTTTATCGTAGGGACTCGTCGTGATTAGTTGTTTGGCGTTGCGCCTTCTCGCTTCTTGAACCATCGAACCAACTCTTCCCAGTTCTCATATTGCACATTCTCCTGATGCTCCACAATCATTTCACACCCCCAATAAAGGTAATCCTCACCTCTTTTTCTTTTCCATGTTCCGATATTTCAATTTCTCTCTTTCCTAAGTTTGATTTTATTATTTTAGTTCTCTAGTGGTCCACATGACAAAACTTAAAGTTGAAATTCTTTTAAATTTTTCTTTAATTATTTTTTAATTTTAATAACTTTATTATTAACTCTATTTTTTATATACTTCGATCACCATTATATTCATTATAATAATATTTTGTAATGCTTGAACTTAATATTTATATCATAGCTGCCCGACCACAACTTCTTATTAATATATACCATATGAAAATATCTCTAAAAAAAATGACTTAATTGTTATTATGTTATTTAAATTTACATAAAAAATATTTGTCTTCGAAGCTACTATTTACTGTAAAACATTCTGCCACATGTTACATAAAGATGTTTGTCTTCCATAGTGCTATATATTGTTATTCTTAGTCACTTTTTTTTATTATAAAATAAATATTTTCACAAGACTCCTCACCAAATGTTATTGAGGAAAGTGTTGATAATATGAAGATTATTGGTGATACCAATTCCAATCTTAAGAAAGAGAAAAAAATTCAAAGTTTGACAACTTCAAAGGATATTAACATATATGAAAGGAAAACCGTCTAATGTGATCATTGCGATTCAGAATATACAAAAGGTACGAAATATGAAACTTCAACTCTAAGTCGTCATTTAAAAGTGTGTAGAAGATATCAAAGTTTGGTAATGTGGATGCTATGCTACTTGACCACAAAGGGAGGTAAAAGGATACATGTAATATGATAGATTAAAGACATGTCACGATTGGATGACTAAGAAAAATACACATGATTTTTCATTGCATTGGGTTGAATATGAAGGAACTATGAGTGTTGTATGAACCAGAAAAGAATAAATGAAGTTTATGCTAAAAAACTTGCTTTGTATGTTGTGTTTGACTATTAATGTTTGTATTGTTTGTACCTCTACCGATTATATATCTTTGGCCGCTCATTATGTGGATGAAAAGTGGAAATTAAATAACAACATACTTGCATTTTGTATTATGCCACCTCCACATTCTGGAAATTAAATAACAACATACTTGTATTTTGTATTATGTAGTGTTCAAATTTTGTATTTGTAAATAACTTAACGTGGACAACTTTTGCATAATATCACACATTGGATATACTTTTGTATGCTCATTCTCCACATTAACATTTCAGGTACTTGAGTTCGGAGACGTGTGAAAAGTAAAATGACGTATCATGATATTTAAGAAAACCTTATGAATTTATATATTAATTACTTTTGATATGCATTTCTATATTAAGTACTTTTGCAAGAAGGTTAAACTTGAAAGTATGTGTATTTTGATTGACTATCTAGATAATATTATTATGCTTAAGTTCATTATGATTATTTTAAATGTGATTTGTTAGTTTATTTCAATTTGGTAATATATTAAGTTTAAATAAATAAAATTATTTCACTTATTTATGTTTTAATTATTATTAAATATTATTTTCGCATTAAATATTTATACATTAAAGTCATATAAGATTAGGTGTTAAAGCATGGTATCAGAGCAGGTCTACCTTTTCGGTAGACTTTGCTTAAAAATATTTTTATCATGAAAATTTTTATGTCATTGCATAATGCATAGTCATTCGACCTCTACGCACTCCGGCTTCAAGGAAAAATGTATTCTTTCAAAATATTTTATGGGGATGAGTATAAACTGTTACTATTCCGAATTTATGTTAATATTTATGCAAATGATCAAGTCACATATTACAAAGCTCAAGTTTATATCAGTTATGTTCATTTCGGAATATTTCAGTTCAAGTTATTTAAAAGTCGATATTTATGAAGTTGTTATCTTTCAAACTAGTCCTCAAACATAGTAGAACCTAGAAAGCCTTAGTTACATTATCACGAATAGACATTAGTTTCTCTATACTTGAGTTTTAGTACAAATATTGTCTATCCTTAGTTACTAAAAATTAGTCATTCGTTATTGAAGAAGATGCCACGTAGACGCACTCAAAATGTTGAGACCGACAACACAAGCACTAATGAAGATCAGGGAGCAAATCAAAATAATCAAACTACTCAAGCCAACAGGAGAATATCATGAGTCAATTCATAGGAGTTGTGTAGGGATTCATCCAACAACAAGCTCAATCTTACTTTAGTGCACACAACCCTATCCCAAAACTAATCACTGATTAATCAATTCGAGCGATTTTGCAACCATAACGCACCAAGATTCAATGGTCGCGATGGACCAGTAGCTGCTGAAAGGTGGTTGGAGGAGCTCGAATAAACATTTACTCACATCAATTGCACTGACGAGTAGAAAGTGACACGTGCAATCTTTCAATTCATGGATGATGCTCGAAAATGGTGGAATGGATTTTTCAGGATGTTAGGAGAAGATGATCGCAAACTGCTGAACTGGAAGAACTTTAAGGAGGTGGTACTCAACAAATATTTTCCTATCTCATTTCGTGAGAAAAAAGAAACTGAGTTCCTTGAACTCAAGCAAGGGAACATGAGCATAGAGGAGTATGAAAGGAAGTTCAATGAGTTTAGCTCAATTTTTACCTCATTTGGTTGACACTGAGGCCAAGATGATTGCTCAATTTAAAAGAGGATTAAGGACTGCCATCAAGGGATCATGGTTGCACACGTAATTGATGACTATAGTGACTTGGTTAAGCGAGAAGAAGGAGTAGAGCTAGTGTTGGGAACCCCACGAATTTATTTAAGTTTTGATGATGATTATCGAAACAACACTTATTTAATATAAGCTCTTTTAAAACCAAGTGATCAATATCATATTTTAGAGAACAACTCGCTTATAAATGGAGCAGGTTGTTAGTTATACGATGTGTATTAGTCTCATAAGCTTTCTTGTACATATTGATTACTAACATGATGAGCATAAGTTTATTTTGACAGTTGATTAAAATGTAAAGGAACAAATCGATGTTAAAGGATTTGTCCTTATTTAGCCGCTAGATGTAATTCCTTGTTTAGACTACGTGTCATGGTTTAGACTTAGCATTTTTCTAATTTTAGATTTTATCAGACCAATGATGTAAAAAGGAAGTTTGTAGTTTCAAACTTACTTTTAGGAACGATCTGTTTATCTAGTTCAAAAATAACAGTTAGATAGCTTGCAAAAGAACAGGTGGATAGAATAACCACTTGTCCTATAGAACTAGCTATTCTTTAGTATATGATCAATGAGGACTTGAGCCATCTCAAATAAATGATCATGGAACAGACAAATTGTTATTCCACTGCAATAGCGTGCTATGCAATAATGAGCAGATCATTATAAAAACGATCTTTTCCTATAATGTCTCGCTGTATTACTCAAGATGAGCTCAAGAATCAAGGAGAATAATCAAAGTATGAACTTGGTCTCAAACAAATTAACACTTGATTGGACAGCTCAAACAACAGTTCGTAGGAAACGATCTGTCAAGCTTAGGACAAGCTAGTTGTTCCATACAATAACTATGGTGGGTTGCCGACATACCTAAATTTGTCATAAGTTAACCACTCAGTGTATTGTCTCATCAAAGATGATATTTTAAGGAATGAAGTACAAGAATATTAAAGTATAAGTACAGAAGATCGTTCCTATTAGGGCAACTACACTGGAAAATCGCGTGAAATATGGGACAAGAGGCATTGCAGGCGGCGCGTGTAACATCAACCATGCCATGCATTTAATGTTGTCATTAATGCGAGAAGAAAGACTTTTCTCTCTCTAATGGATAGTTACAGCAATGGTGGTATATATACCACCTCCACTACCATGAACAAGGATGATAATTCAACGATTTACATTGCAATTACTCTGCTCAAAATCCTTGAAGCTTCCAACGTTAAAAAACACTCCAACCATCCCAGAATTCTCTGAGTATTCTACCGTAGCTTGAGGCTTTGCGTATAGATCAAAGTAAAGTTATTTCTTAGATTGTTGTCTTTAATCTTCGAAAGAAGAAGTGTAATCACAAAGATAAAATCTAGTTTTATTTATCTTTATGACTCGTACTCAATGAGTAAAAAGAAAGGAGAAATTTAGTGGATTTTTGATCTAGTTCTTGATCGAGCCGTGGATGTAGGAAAAATTTATCCCGAACCACATTAACTACTTGAGTTCTTTATATTTCTTGTTTACCTTGATTATTCATCTTTTTCTTATCATTCTCTTGAATCAACTTGTTAAGATTCTGAGTAAGAAATCTATTTTCACATTAAAAAGAGCATTAACCACCAATCTTCCGCACACAACTCAGTTTGAGTTTAACTTGTTTAAGTTATTCTTAATCTAAGTTTTTCACATATCAAAGCATTATTTGCGTGAGTTTAGTTCTTTGTAAAAGAAGAACTTAACTTGCTTCTCAAGCTATCTTAAGTTATTAAGTGAGCTAAAGCCTTGTTTATCAAACTTAACCGAGAAAACCCTAGAAGTTTGAATTGATGTATTCTCCCCCCCTCGATACACCAATCTTGCTCTTTCGGGACCAACAACTAGCCCTTGGAACGAACCGTCCAGCACCTAAACAAGACAATAATTTTGGGAAGCGGAAGTGAGATAATAACAATCAACGCAAAGTGAATTTTTAGGATAAGAAAAGAAATTTTAGAACTAACACAAGCAACAATACCGTGGGGATGAAGCCCCAATGCCCAAAATGTGGAAGGAACCACAATGGAGAATGTCAGTGGGGCAAGGGAGTCTGTTTCTATTGTTTTGAGCCATGACACACTGCTTACGAATGTCCAGAGTTGAAGAAGAAAACTCTTAATGGACAAAGAAACAATGGACCCGACAGAAGGTGAGGCAAGGAACCTAAGAAGAAAGGGAATGCTTGCATCTTTGCCCTTGCAGAACAGGAAGCTTCAGATGACAACTATACCATGACTGGTATGTTACATATTTATTGTACTCAAGTTGTTGCTTTATTTGATTCATGAGTTTCGCACTCGTTCATTTCTACTAAGTTTTGTTGTAAAAAGAAAATTAACTGTGACATAGAGAACTTAGTTTTGAATATAAGTATCCCTTCAGGAGAATATATTAGAACCAATAGATTTGCTCGAGGAATCATTCTGAATTTTGGGAATAGAGAATTAGAAGTTGACTTTTACCAAATCGAGATGCATGATTTCAATGTGATTTTAGGAATGGATTGGTTAGGTCAAAATCACTCAACAATTAAATGTCATGAGAGAATAGTTGAATTTCACGCTCCTGAAAAAGAAAATTTCACTTTCAAATGATTGAAAGTAAGAAATGGACCAATGGTGATATCGGCCATGAAAACAATGAAGATCTTAAGAAAAATAATGGTCAAGATGACTTAGTGAGTCACCTTGGGGAGTACCTCTCTTATTCGTCAAGAAGAAAAACAGTTCAATGAGAATGTGCATCGACTATCGTGAGTTGAACCGACTCACGATCAAGAAGAAATATCCACTGCCAAGGATTGAAGATTTGTTCGATCAATCACTAGTAGAAAAATACACATAGACTACGGTTTTAAACCGTAGTCTATGACCCTTTCGACCGTAGTGTATACTACCGTAGTGTATACTTATTAGTATACACTACGGTTTCAGAACCGTAGTCTATGTTGAGAATAGACTACGGTTAAAAACCGTAGTCTATGAAGAAAAACTGTAGTGTATTCATGTCAATTACTACAGTTCAACATTCAACTGTAGTGTATGTACCATTATACACTACGGTTTTTCATTTAACCGTAGTATATGTTTATGTATAGACTACAGTTAATTGAAAAAACCGTAGTAATTGAGTTGCAATAGACTACGGTTTTCAAGAAAACCGTAGTGTTTGATATAACATAGACTACAGTTTTCTCAAAAACCGTAGTGTAAAGGTTATTATAGACTACGGTTTTTAACAAAACTGTAGTCTATGATTCAATATAGACTACAGTTTTCTCAAAAACCGTAGTGTAAAGGTTATTATAGACTACGGTTTTTAACAAAACTGTAGTCTATGATTTAGTATAGACTACGGTTTTGAACAAAACTGTAGTGTAAATGTTATTATAGACTACGGTTTTTAACAAAACTGTAGTCTATAATTTAGTATAGACTACGGTTTTGAACAAAACTGTAGTGTAAATGTTATTATAGACTACGGTTTTTGAGTAAACCGTAGTGTAAAATTTATTATATACTACGGTTTTTGAGAAAACCGTAGTGTAAAATTTATTATAGACTACGGTTTTTGAGAAAACTGTAGTGTATGATTGAGCAATAGACTACAGTTTTATCAAAAACCGTAGTGTATGCTTCAATATGAATTAGCTACACTACAGTTTCGTATACCACACCTGTTTATATATATATATATATACACATACATACACACCTGAAGTTGTCATCACAAAATTACGGGATTTCATTAAATTAAAATACATCGATAATTACATTACAAAATGTTGTCATCCCAACAATTTGTTTAAATCCATTTTCTTTACAAAGTTAGCAATGTACATGCATGCTAAATATCCAAAATACGAAACTGAAGTTGCATGTTAACTACGCAAAATCTAACTGCATCCATCCACCTTTTGACCTGAACCTGAAAAGATAAACACACATATATATATGTATATGAATAAGACAATTTAAAATGATAACATAAACTATATAGTTTAACTGTTATACGTAAACATTAAAGTAAATACCACCAATAGTCATCCTACAGACAAAGAATCACCGAATTTCCACGTCTTGTATGTAAGATCCATACCATTGGAGAATAAGTGTGCCCTTATAGAGAACACATTTTTCCTCTTAACATTACCACACTTTGCACAAGGGCAAGGTATTTGGTTAGAATCTTTTGCATATTGCAATGCAAATTGTAAGAATGATTCTACTCCATTCTCGTATTCTGGTGATAATCTATGCATCGTAATCCATGCTTTATCCATCGTGCCAGATCTCTTGTATATGTTCTATTATGTTAATATAAGAAAAAATTAAGCTATAACATTAATCACGAAAAAGGCCTCTCAAAAGGAAAGAAAAAGTTTCCGCCAAGAGAAGACGTGCAACTTTAATTTTATGAGGGTTTTAATAATTTTGATGATATTATTAATTAATTCAAAGTTAGTAGTATATGCAAAAAAGGGCAAAAGGTAGCGTATACATATATAAAGAAAAAGAGAGGTAAATTCAGTAGTAGCATATGTTCACGTTCTACTCAAACCCCATATAATCTCAACAAAATAACCTTAATTTTGGTCCAAAAATATTCAAACATACAAATACAAGAACAGTAAGAAATGAAGACTCCTAATTTCTACCATCTTCATTAAGCAATAAAGTGAAGAGCTAATCCACACCAAATAAATATCAACACTCAATTCGAAAGAAACAAAGATGAAGATCTAGAAATACCAAATTGAAAGTACTAAAACTGGGATCATATCAAACAGCATAGAAACGAAAACAATAAACCGATTTGACAATATGAAGTACCTGAAATTGTTTGAAGACACTTGTAGAATAGACGTCCTGACTAAGCAGTCAACGAACAAGGGGAAACGCAAGTTGAGATATTCATCTTCGAGTAGATCTCTTCAGTTTTATCCTCACACTCCAAGATAACCACAAAGCAGTCAACGAACAAGAATAAGTTAGGAGTCATAGTTTTATTGTTATTTGAGTTGTCCTTACTTAAGAAATATGAGTTTTTCTAGTTATTTTCAACAGGAAACAGATATCAAGATGTATGCAATAGAAAATAGACAAGCTATATCACTTTATATATGAAGCAGAAGAATGGTGTCTGTGAGCCAGGAACAGAATATTTATGTGGTACTCTCATTGTGGTGGCGATATATAGGGTTTTTGAACTTACAGGTCCTGTATTAGAACCACCATACTTGCTCAGCATCTGCTTAAATGAAAACTCAAATATTAGATGATAAAATACCATATAAACCCTATCTTGATCAAACATGAAAGATCAATGCTCTTCAACTTACCTTCAGAGAAAAATCAGTGACGTCTAATAACAGCAACTTTGCTTCAAAATAGTGTGCTAATGCCTTAGCTAGCACTTGCTGATACAGCTCTTGGAGAAAAATAAGTCAAACAATTAGTACTACTATAAATAAATACTCGGAAATGCACAAATAAATAAAATACCAAGCAAATAACTTTAACACAACTTACCAGCAGGACCAGAGAGCAAAATTGTACGACTTGCTGGTGAAAGGTTTCGTGTGTGCTTACTGAAATCACCTTCTTTCAAATGAACAAAAGCAGCACTAGTTAACAGGACCCTTGTCTGCTCACTGGCAATTGAATGGGGAAAAACATTAGTGCAACCACACACTATGGTTCACTTTAAATATTCTATGCCATAGAAAAATATCAGTAATAAAGCAGCAACATATTATAGCCATAAAAAACAGAGCAAACAAACAAAACCAAATCGAAAAAAGGTTTTGCCTTAGATAGTAGGGAAATTTATCGAAGGTGACATATTTCTAGTCAAAATTTTCAAAGTTCATGTTCAGACACGTGACATTGTTATCCTAATTGTAGATATTAATGACTAAAGAATCATGTATCCTCCAGAACACAAAAGTACAGGCATTAACTAAGCCCATTGGGGAGTCTGAATCAAACATTAGGCCATAGGGCTGTTGCAAAGCTCAGATCACCTATATACATGTAGACATATTGGGCTATTTGAGAACAGAGAAACAAAATTGCTACCTTGACAGTTTTTGTATGCGAAGAAGTTCCCCTAATACACCACTTATAACTCTGGTTAAGGACTCGATAAATCAGAAATGAGAATCAAAAGCTCTATATTATTATCAGAAGTTCTACATAATTTTGTATACATAAATTTTTTAATATTACATTAAATAAAAGGGAAATTCATGCACAAGTTTGGCAAGTGAGCCGAGTACGTATCATTATATAATTAGTATATGAAAGATATAACATAATATATTAATTGCATGCAAATACAATCTAAACACTACATAAAATTATTCTTACTAAATCCAAAATTCAGTTTCCCTCAGTATTATCCAAACAATAATTTTGTAGTGCAAAAGTTAAGAAAGTTTCAACTTCATCCATCCATTTAATACAAATCACTCGGTGTACCTAAACCCATAATAAAAAGTAATACTCATTTTGTTTATTCATACAGAAGTGCATTGGAGCTCATTCATACTCATTTTGTTTATCCCATAATAAGAAATTGACGCCAATCATGCTATTAATTTCGATCATTTCCAGAAGCAACTAGGTCATCCATTATGTATCACAATTCACAAGAATACAAAGATTCATAAAGTCTCTCTCTGTCTTCATATTCTCAACTTACACTACTGTGAAGAGGTAGGGACTTAAATAGCACTTGATATATTAATATGTTTGTTGATGAGAACTATGGTAAGTGAAAGGTAAACACACAGGGCTGGAAGGAAGGAGAGTGTAAATATATATATATATGTGCCTCCACGGAAGGAAGGAGAGTGTATATACAAAAGGACGAGTAGCAAGTGTAGGATACGGTTTTGATTGAAAAGCTAACACATGCACCAATACACCAACATAGCTACTATTAAATACTCTCTTCATGACTTATAGATAAAAAGGAAAAGTAGTATTACCTGAAAATGATATATGGCTGAGTGAACCAGATGAATGAAGAGCCAGAGTGCTGCAACATCAATGAAAAAAGGCAGTAAGAGCCAGAGTGTTGCTTGTGTCTTAAACCTTCATGCTTGTTTACACTTCAATAAAGTTCATGTGTGTAAAATGGAGTTCATGTGGCAAACTTGCAATGAAAAGTCTCTCTCTGTCTTCAGAGACACAGACAATCATTGGAAGACCAATTTTGCCTAATGCTGTTGTTGAGGAGCACGTATGTTATTTCAAGATTATTTCATTCTTTGGCTACAACTTATACAAGTACTGTTTGTTACTTTGTTTATGAATTTATTTCAGTTAACATTAAGAAGTTCTAACACTACTTTGCTATTAGCAATTGAGGTCAACAGTACTACCATTCCAAAACTCAATAATCATAAACACCCTAAACTTAGCACATAACATCTATAAACACAATAAAATCCTAACCATAGTAAAGTCCTATGCCTAATTGGGCTCTGACTAAAATTTTAATCCTATGATAACTCTAACTCACATTACGAAAAAAACCACATAACAAGCCAGAGGAGTCAGCAAACCAATAAAAATCAGAAACTTTAAATTACCATAAATTAACAAAATCAGACCAAGTGAAAGAGAAGAACAAATACTTCGAGTTTGGTGATATGAACGTGGTTCGTCGGTGGAACGGAGACGGCGGAGGAGGATGAGAAAGACGGTTGGATTTAGAAAAGAGACGGTTGAAATTACCTGACGGGGCGACAGGAGTTGGGGAAATAAAATGAGCGGTTGTGAACGGCGACAGAAGAATGAGTGGAGACGGACACCGGCCGGCGGAGCAGAGAATGGCGCTAGAATAAAGAAGTGTAGTTTAGGGTTTCCGATGGGAGGCAAAGTGGGAAGAAAGAGGTGGTTTAATTTTCAATTAATTAATTAAAATCATGCACATACACTACGGTTTTTAAAAAACCGTAGTCTATGTATTAAAAA
>JAPKLX010000102.1:581901-653253 GCA_026898415.1 Leonotis leonurus
AGTCTATGTATTAAAAAAGCACGCACATACACTACGGTTTTTAAAAACCGTAGTCTATTGTTAATATACACTACGGTTAATTTTATAACCGTAGTCTTTTCCCAAAAAAACGCACATACACTACGGTTTTTATATCAACCGTAGTGTATGGAGTGTAGTGTATGTTTAAATTTGTAGTAGTGAATTGAAAGGAGCAGGAGTATTCTCAAAGATAGATTTGAGATCAGGATATCATCAACTCAAGGTGAAAGAAGGAGATGTTTCAAAAACAACTTTTCGGACTAGATATGGCCACTATGAGTTTGTAGTGATGCCATTTGGTTTAACTAATGCTCCAGCCGTGTTCAAAGATTTAATGAACCGTGTTTTTCATCCATATTTGGATAAATTTTTCATAGTGTTTATAGATGATATTTTGATTTATTCCAAGGATAAGAATGAACACGAAGAACATCTAAGGATTGTGTTGGAAACATTGAGAAGCGAGAAGCTCTATGCTAAATTCAAGAAATGTGAACTTTGGTTAGATCGAGTCATGTTTCTAGGACTCGTGGTGACTACCAATGGAATTGAAGTTGATTCAGCCAAAGTGGAAGCTGTGAGCAATTGGAGGGCACCTAAGAATGCTAGTGAGGTAAGAAGTTTTCTAAGATAGCTTGTCCAATGACACAACTAACGAGAAAGAATGTCGAGTTCAAGTGGAACGAAAAATGTGAATAAAGCTTTCAATAGTTAAAACGAAGATTAACGACTATACCAGTCTTAACCATTCCTGACAGCTCTGATAACTATGTGATCTACACTGATGCATCAAAGAAAGGTTTGGGATGTGTCTTGATGCAAAAAGGGAAGGTTGTTGCTTATGCTTCAAGACAATTACAGACACATGAGCATAACTACCCCACACATGATATGCAGTTAGCTACGGTAGTGCACGAGCTGCAAATCTGGAGGCATTACTTGTACGGAGGCAAGTTTGAGATCTTCACCGATCATTAAAGTCTAAAATACTTCTTCACCCAGCAGTAACTGAACATGCGCATTGGGGTCCCAGATAAAGCAGGTGTGGTGTATGGGGAGGGGAATACACCACACTAAAATTTTCGTGAGTTCTGCTAGAATAGCAGGTCGAGACAGCTCGCTGTCTGTACCAGAACAGGTTGCTTGAGACAGCAGATAGTCTCCTCTGATACAGAGAGAGAGTGATCTGCTCACATAAGGTCTCGACACAGAGCGTGAGTGATTTGTCAATGGAGAAGATAGACTGGCAGCTAGCTGGAGGATACCATATAATTTGTCTAAACACAGATCTTGTGCGAAAGTTAAGTGTTTGTTGATCTGCTCTACACTTAGAAAATATTTTGTTATTACCGAGTGTTCTTTAAGAGATTGATTCAAATGCACAACTCGCAGATTGTGATCTACTCGCTTGTGAAGTGTTAAACAAGAATCAGAAATACAATGCAATAAAATAAGGAACACACAATATTTAACATGGTTTGAGAAAATCCCGTAAGTCCACGATCGATCAAACAAGATCGATGAATCCCTTAACCTTGGATTCCTCACTTATTTATCTTAGTTGAGTATGAGCTCACTCTCGGCTATTTATACTTGATGAGGACGAGATTACAACTCGCTTATTTAAACTAACTGAGTACGAGATCAGGTTCGGTTAAATATTCAGATTACCTTAAAATCTTTGGGGCTATGAAGGATACTAGAACTATGGATATGAAACCTCTAGGCTATTGTAAGTTCTAGTGGATTACTCCAGGTTGATGTTTAACCCTCTCTAACTTACAACACGTATATATATATGTATATAAACTAATCCAGTGTTGAATATATTTTAATGGTTGGAGAGTTTCTGGGTAATTTCATGAATGCTTGAACGAACACTCTCTTCGTGGATTTGGCAGAATTATATATAGGCTAATTTGAATTCTAGTCGTTGAGAGACTTTGCAGCTTTTGCAGATAGCATTAAATGCTCTTTATACCGTTGGGTGCTGACTGTACTTCTAGCCGTTGGAGTCTTTCCTACGTGTCATCCGACATGTTATCTAACTTGGCATGGATATGTTAGCTGTGATCCATTTAGGTAGATCTGTAGCTTCCTCCAATTTGTGTTGAACAACTCGTGTCATGTTCTTTTGGTGGATAAAACATCTTTTATAAACCTTGAGCTGTCTCCCCACATTTTGTTGGTCAATCTGTTAGACACAAATTGATACTCTCGTTCTGCTTCTTGATTCGCATCTCGATCTGTGATCTGTTGTGTTATGCTGGAATCACGTTCTGCTCTTCTATCCTACAATCTGTCCTCTGGTCTTCTGAGAAATGGCCTCGTCTTCTGAGTGTGCATGATCTATTCTGATAGCGAGCTGTTCTGCATCACTACGTTTTGTGTAGATCATATGTTCTCTTCATCTGTGCTTTTGTGCTGTGAATGCTCCTAAAACTAAGTCTAGATAGAACACAAATTAAGTCCTATAGACAGATCGTTACTTACGTTCTGTCTTAACATTTTGAGCTTCATCTTCTACAGTATCATGATCCTATGACACAGATTGTGTCTCATGATCTGTCCTTACAGATTGATCATATGCTCTAATACATAAACTAAATAATATCAAGATCAATAATCTAAGTTATTATATCATTAGCCTATCTTTACCTGTTAGCTGATCTGCTATGAAGAACATAGAAGACTACCTATGGACACGATCTGTCTTTCATCGATCTGAGCCTTTTACACTTAGTCTTTTGCAAGGTCTAATTATTTTAAACACAAAAGACTGCCTATGGACACGATTTTTCTTTAATCAATCAGTTGTTTTACATTTATTGTTCTGCAAAGTCTAACTATGCTAAGCATAAAAACAATAAATCATAAGCATCACATAACAATGAAAACGCACACAGAATGAATAAAACATCTCAACACTATAATGGTTTCGCAAGCATCATCAAAACCAAACTAACAGCTTTAGCAACATCAAAAAAGTTCCTAACAATTTTCCCCTTTTTGATTATGCCGAAACCATTATATTGGTTTAATAGTACTGTAAACCATAAATATAGACTTACCTGTGATATGAACATGTGATCTGCACTAGAGCTTAACTGTGATCTGCTTCTCGATCTGCTTTTGTTCCTCCTTTTGAGATAGGCTAGATGGTCCTTCCACCTTTTTGGTATATATCTATCTTCCCCCTTTTTGGCATTATCAAAAAGGTCATAAAAAAGGTTCCCATTTGAGAAGTTCCAGCTCGATCTTTGCAGTGATCAAAATCTGTGCAAATTCCGACTTCGGACTCTGATTATCTATTGAAGCAACTTTCTTAAAGCAAAATGGCGAGACGATCAAGACGCATGGCTTTGCCTTGCGATGCAGGCTTCTGGAGCCAAAATCCTTCTTCTACTAGCTTAAATTTGCAATTTTGTGTCGAAGATTGTTGATCTGTTGACTTCGATCAGTGTTAACCTTGATGAACCATTCCCCTTAGTTGATGTAGCCTTCTTAAACATGTTCTGTGTGCAATGTTGTTCTTCTAGCTTCTTGTCCTTATTGGTCTGTTCCCCTTTGCTGTGAGATCATTTCTCCTTAAGTTTGATACCAAGTGTTGTGGTTCTTTTATAGAACAATCTGGAGAGAGTAATTTGTGGGGTTGACCTAGGTACCTCTACCTCATTTGGTTGTGAGTGTCATGGGCTCTGTATCTTAGGTCTCTTTCAGCTAAAAATCACGTTTGCTGGTAATCTTAGTCAAACGTCCTCAACTTTTTTTACTTTAACAGCGTATAAGATAAGTTCTGAAATGAGACAAAAGATGAAAAAGAACCAATTCATTTTATTAGATTTGGATGATCAAAACAACTTATTACAATTGAAATACAAACAGATGGGGAATAGTAAGAATTAAAAATTCAAATAGCTAGCTGATACATGCTTAAGTTGGTTCCCCCTTTATCTGTTATCTATTGATAAACTTGTTGACTTGTTAAATTTTTGATATTGAGAGTAGCTTGACGAATGCTTTTTTCGTTTAGGTCCAAGATGTAGCTCGATTGAGATTTGTTGATCTGTTGGAATGATCTGTGATGACGATCTGTGACCATGATCTGTGATCTGCATTTGTGAATTGCCTTCTCCCTTGATACAATCTTCGTTGAAGTCCATGAGGTTAAGTTGCTTCCTCTGTGTACCATTTTTATCGATATGGGCACTGATTTGTGTCACGATATGTGCTTTGATTTGAATGATGATCTGGTTATGTTTAATGGACTTGACTGCTTGAATCCGAATGTTGTCACAATCCCATAGATGTTTTGGAATGAAGGGAGCGTGACATGATCTATGACTGGATCTATGTTACAAGCTAATCCGTGTGTTGAGCTGTTGGCATCATATGTTATCTTCAGTTGTTAGTACATAGCATTATTGATATCCTCCTTGTTGGATGATCTGTACTTTTTTACTTCTATCCAATCCATAGAAGCAACAATTGTGGCTTCTGGAAGAACTTGAGTAATTCTTCGAGCTCAAGCACGCTATTTCTACCTCCAGCTCGTTAGTGATCCGATTTAGTCCTTCTTGACTTGATTTAATCACCTCTCTTTACGATGGCCTAGGGCTACTATTTTTGCTTTCTGTACCGAGCTGATCTTTTCCTCTTTTGGAAGATAGATCCTCGAATGCAACAACAGGGGATGTGCTCTTCCCCCTTAGCTCGTAATCGATTTTTCTCTCTCCTTCCTGCATTGGAACGTTAGATATATCTATTGATAATGCAAATCGATTAGAATTTACCACTTTAGAATCATCCTTGTTTTCTGAAATTCGAGCCAGATAGGCTTCATCATGTGATGATGAGCTTGAGGAAGAATCTATGGAATCTTCAACTACCAGAACATCATTCTTTCCTTTGATCTGTCTCTAGGAGTCCTTCGAGCAACTTGTGTTCTCCAGCTTGGGGTAGAACTTTTCGCATTTGTTGAGTCGCACATCAAGCTCTCAGAATCTCCTAGCTATGGAAGCGCAGTCCTGAAGAAAATATTCATTCGTTGGATGAGATCGTTCTTGATTTAAGAGAAACCTCCTTTGATGTGTCTCCAGTTCTTTGATTGACCTTATCTGCACTTTTAACACGATTGATTTCAAACTCAACACCTAAGAGAATATAATTCATCATAAGATAAAGAGTTGAAATTTGATCTTTGTTGGATCATGGCAGTATAAGGATGCCAATCTGAAGGTAGGGCTCAGATGATCTTGAGGTTCTGTTCACGGTGGGTGTATTTGTTAGGCTTGATAGATGCAATTTCTAGCGTGCGTTCTGTGAATCAATCTGCATCTCTTGAATAGATTCACTTTCCACCATCCTGAATCCCTCGAACTTGTTGCAGGCTAAGGAAAACTTGTTCTCCTTCATCTCCTTTGAGCCCAAGCCAATCTGCTTCAATGTATCCCACATCTTTTTGGCTGTGTCAAGGTGCATGATCTTGGCCAGATAAATGCCTTGTACGGTACTTGATATGAGTTCTCTAACATAGTTGTCTAGCTCTGCAATTTTGTGCTCATTTGCAGTGTTTGTTCTGGGATCTTTTAAGCTTTTTAGCTTCTTCTTGGTCTCTTTCAAGCTCTTCATCTCCATCTTCATAGATAGGAGTTGGTCCTTTCTGGATAATGTCTCACATCTGCAAATCATGTGCTTGTAGGCACATTTTGATTCTGTATCTCCATTCATCATAGTCTTGGACGGAGAAGACAGTGCAAGCCCTAAGAATAAGTGAATCCATATGCAAAAGAATGCAGTAAGGGATGAAAAAAGATTTTCTAAGTAAGGATCTATTCTATTGACCACGCGGGAGGGAAAGCCATGTAAAAAAGACAGTTGTCGGTAGAACCGGTGCTCTGATACCAATTGTTGGGGTCCCGCATAGATTAAGTATGGTATATGGGGAGGGGAATACACCACACTACAATTTTCGCGAGTTCTGCTAGAACAGCAGGTCGAGACAACTGCTAGCTTGAGAATACCAGATAAACTGTCAAAACATAGATCGTGTGCGGAAGTTGAGTGTTTGTTGATCTGCTCTACACTCAGAAAATATTTTGTTATTATCGACTGTTCTTTAGGAGATTGATTCAAATACACAACTTGCAGATTATGATATGCTCGCTGGTGAAATGTGAAACAAGAATCATAAATGCAATGCAATAAAATAAGGAACACACAATATTTAACACTGTTTGAGAAAATCTCGTACGTCCACGATCGATCAAATTAGATCGATGAATCCTTAACCTTGGATTCCTCACTTATTTATCCTCGTTGAGTACGAGCTCTGTTGGATCGGGAGCGCCATCAGAATTGACGTACTGGCCCCACACACCAACACTTTCTTTCCCAGCCTGCTTTGTCCTCATTGACAGACTGACCCAGGACACATCAGAATTGACGTCCAAGCTCTGTTGGATCATATGCTGGCGCTCCTTCGAACCCGGGCCACAGGGCTACATATGACACCTAGAGGACCGTCAATCTCGCACCTCAGATTATGGCCGTGAATCGTCATAAGCCCTAGAGTTGTGGTGCCCAACAACCTCTCCCCTCAGGCATTCCCTGCATAGGGATGGCTCCACCGGATTCGATTCTTCACATCTGAAGCCCCGACTCTGATACCAATTGTTGGATCGGGAGCGCTATCAAAATTGACATACTGGCCCCACACACCAACACTTTCTTCCCATCTTGCTTTGTCCTCACTGACAGACTGATCTAGGACACTTCCCACTAGGTCACCCATCATAGTATTGCTCCAAGCCAAGCACGCTTAACCTTGGAGTTTCTACTAAGGGGTCACCTGAAAAGATGATGCACCATGTTGGTATGAGTAATACTAATCAATTCTTTTAACCTCTCATCAACAATGGTAGTGCAGGCCCTTTTCGACTAAGGCAGGCCGCACTCTCATAAGTTCTCTCGGGTACGATACACGAAGGACCCACCCCCTTGGAGGTGCTGGAGTCCACTTCCCAACAAGCTCACTCTCGCTTATTTATACTTGATGAGGAGGAGATTACAACTTGCTTATTTAAACTCGCTGAGTACGAGATCAGGTTCGGGTAAATATTCAGATTTCCTTCAAAGCTTTGGGCTATGAAGGATACTAGAACTCTAGGCTATTGTAAGTTCATGTGGATTACTCCAGGTAGTTTAAGTCTCTCTAAATTACAACACTTATGGATATGTATATTAACTAATCTAGTGTTGAATATTTTGTAATGTCTGGAGAGTTTATGGGTAATTTCATGAATGCTTGAACGAACACTCTCTTTGTGGAGTTGGCTGAAGTATGTATAGGCTAATTTGAATTCTAGCCGTTGAGAGTCTTTACAGCTTTTCTAGATAGCATTAAATGCTCTTTATACCGTTGGCTGCTGACTGTACTTCTAGCCGTTGGAGTCTATTCTACGTGTCATCCGACGTGTTATCTGACTTGGCATGGACATGTTAGTTCTGATCCATTTAGGTAGATCTGTAGCTTCTTCCAATTTGTGTTGAGAAGCTCGTGTCATGTTCTGTTGGTGGACATAACGTCTTCGATAAACCTTGAGTTGTTTCCTCACGTTCTGTTGATCAATCTGTTAGACACATATTGATACTCTCATTCTGCTTCTTGATCTGCCTCTCGATCTTTGATCTGCTGTGTTATGCTGGAATCAAGTTCTGCTCTTCTATCCTATGATCTGTCCTCTGGTCCTCTGAGAAATGGCCTCGTCTTCTTGGTGTGCATGATCTGTTCTGATAGTGAGCTGTTTTGCATCACTACGTTCTGTGTAGATCATATGTTCACTTCATCTGTGCTTCTGTAATACCCTCAAATTTTAATTAGTACTTAATTGCTAATTTGAGATTTAAAAAGGCTTTGCATCCTTAGGGGATAAAAGTAGAAATTTTAAAATTTCAAGGCACTTAGTTGTAATTAGTGAAGATGGATGATCTAAGTGTGACTTAAGCATGATTTAAGAATGTTAGTATATCATGTAGAGATGATCATAAATAAATAAATTTCTCAAATTCTCTAGAATATTGTAGAAAGTGGTGAATAATCACTAATTTAATTAAATCAAAATAAAATTTATTATTGTTTATATAAACATCTAGATTTCACTATTCAAGATAGACATCAACAAAATTTCTTCCTCTTCTCCCTCCATAATTTTCGAAAATCTTCCTCCCACCAACACCAAAAAATTTTCTTCTCCCAAGCACAATAGTATAATTCCAAGCCACAAATTGAAGGTAAATAATCCTTTTTCATCATACTTTGGTGTTTTAAATTTTGGATAAATTATGATTTAAAGTATGATGAAGGAAGATTAGAGATTTGAGAATATTATTGAAGTTTTTGTTGTTTTTATGATTTAATTATGCATGAAGAGGAAGAATATGTAGAAATATGATGAATTAGATGAAGATATGGCTTTAGGGTTGAGTTTAAATTTATGTTAATACTATGTGATGCTATGCTTAAATTAAGATTTTATTCATGTAATTAAGCATGTTTAAACATAAGATTAGAAAGAAATTTGAGGAAAAATCAAGATATGAAAATTATGTAATTTTCGAAAATATTAAGAAATAAAGAGCTATGGGATTTTGATTTTATTTGTTTAAATTGATATCATATTTGAGCTTATTGGCATGAATAATGTCTAGAATAATTTATTTAGAATTTTCCAAGCATTAGAAATGAATTTTCAAAATTTAGTTAGTTTATGGAGTTTCTAAGTTTAAATACATGTTGATGTTATTTGGACTAAGTGATGATGCATTGAAGTTTATTAAGCAATATTAAGCATGGTTAAATCAAGAGATTAAAGATAGAATCATTTTACATTAAGATCTTTAATTTTCAAGAAGAAGGGCATGATTAAAACTTACACATAGAGATTTTATTTGTTTGATTTAATGTGATATTTGAGATAAGGAATGAATATAATGGCTAATGTGAATTTATTGGATTTTATTAGCCAAGTATGTAAAAGTTAGAATTTGTTAGTTTAGTATGTAAAGAAGTGACATAATAACATAGATATGATAAGTGATTAATATAGCACAAAGATAGAAGGATGCAATAGCCGAAGAACTTATAATTATAATAGTTGGCAATCAAGTAAATTACAAGAAGAAGAATGAGATTATGAATTGATGATTCCATAGAAAAGAGTATGATTTCTTATTCTTAAATGTTTTAATTAATGTAAGGTTCAATTGAGAAAGGGAAAGAAGAAAAGAAAGAAAGAGACGAAGCCTCGGGTTAAATAGATTAATCCATCCAGGTGGGCTTTCTAACTAAAGAATGCACGTGCTAAAGAATTATTTATGTTTTGAGATGTTTATTATGTTTATAGATGTTGACTTGCCTATTTTGAGCATGTTGCATGTACCTATCTACGACAGAATTACGATATCGGCCCTATGCCGGACGAGCTGCCGGTAAGGGTTTGTGTACACATTAGACCGTGAGCCGGTGAGCGGACTGGCCGGTCAGAGTGTTTGAGGGGGAGGCCTACCTCTCAACACAAGAAAGTAGATATGGTATCACAGATTTAAGATAAATGTCTGCAGACAAATGAGATGCATATTCAGTTTTTATTGTTTTCAGAAAGAAAAGATATATGTTTTAAGAAGCGTATGCAGGTTATTTTCTTAAAAACCCTGTATATGCTAAAGTTGGCAAGTCAATCATATAGCTCTAAGAGCAAGTTTTAAATATTTTTGGCATGTGTCCACTGAGTGCTTTATGTACTCATGCCCTGCATGTGTTTCTAAACATGCAGGTTGAGCTGGGAGATGGCAAATGGAGCTGAACACTGTAGTTTATTTTGACATGTAAATTATTGAGTGGGTTATGGTCACTTGTTAAACTTTGTTGAAGCATACTTTGTGAGCCCTGAGTTATATGTCTTCATACATGTAACTCATCCGCTCTTCCTGTTGCAGAACTCAGTTCCTTTACGTTGATAATTTGTATGTTGATACCATCATGTTTGGTTAGCTTATGAAATCCATGTTGATATTTTCCTTTGTGAATCATCGTGTTCAACCCTTTTCCATTATTGTTTGAGTTTTACCTTTGGTGAATTGAAGACTGAGTTCATAAATTGTCTGAATTATGTTTTCGCTAGAAACAGGGAAGCGTATTGGAACCCCCTTTTCGTCCATCTTATCTGTCTGAAATTTTGTAAAATTGGTATCATTTTAAAGATCTTCTCGATACCTTTCTATCGGTTCTTTCGGATCTCAATTCGGAGTCCGGATGAGTAAGTTATGATCCTTTGAAGTGAAAGTGTCAAATCTACCCTGAAATTCCTGCGAAAATTTTGATTCAATTTATCCTTGAGATCCATTTTCATTTCCAAGATTTTATAAAGTTACCCGAGTCATAGTCTAATTACTTAACTAAGATAGGGTTAAGAGATTGGGCTGTGACAGTTTGGTATCAGAGCGGTTTTCTTTCTTGAGTCTATGAGTTAGTAAGAGCTCAGTGTTCAAAATCCATCTCCTACGGCTCAACCAGGTAAGAAGTTAGAATACATTTTCAGATAAGTTGAGAATTATTATTTTAGCATGCAAGTGTTGTGCTTATGGAACCCGATTTGGGAAGGCGTGCAAAATATGAGTTCAGTTATTTTATCTATGTTAAGATTAGATGAATCTTGAGAAGAATAGAAAGAGAAGGTAGTACGATAGATAAGAATTTATGGTATGAACACATAAGTTGTATTTTATAGGATGGTGAGAATCGTTACTACCCCACGAAAGAGTACGAGGCCTAGACCTACAATTATGGGAAGAACGAATAGTTTCTACGAGCTTAGAAGAGGAGAACAACAAGATTTGATCGAGTTTCTGGAGCAATTTCGAAGCATGTGGTGTCAGGTCAGAGAGTTTGATGGTATACATCAATTAGTGAATGTTTTACCTGTTGAATGGCAAGGATGGACTGCTTCTCGTGCACTTGATTTTATTGTTGATAATCAGGGTTTTGCTGAACCAGTTGATTTTAATGGATTTATTGATGTTATTATCAGACAATATCAAGGTACTCTGAGTCCACCCCTTGGTTCTTATCCTTCTTTGGAGAAGTTTATTCCAGCCGTTCATTCCATTATTTTCATCCGGTGTTCGTATCCGGGATGAACATTCTCATTCAGAGGCTGGAGAAACCATTGTTTTAGAAACAATTGTTGAAGAACCCACTTTTGTTGAACCTAATAATCCTATCGTTCTTTCGGATCATGAAATGATCATTTCAGAATCTCAACCAATTCTTCTTGATGATGACCTTTCCCAGAATGCTTCTGACTTTTCTGATGTAGATTCTGAGATGTTTCCTATTGATTTGGATTGGTATGACCAACCTTTTGCTTCACCACCATTTCAAGCCATTCCACTTCAAGCTATTCCAGATGATTTTCTATCTGAGATCTCATTTTCACCTCAGAGTCCACTTCCAGTTGAATCTTCCCAGTCAGAAGCAGGATCTTCTCGATCATCCAAAGTTAAGAGATCTTTTAAATATGAACCTGAATTTTTGCCCAGTGTTGGTACTACAAAGCAGCAGTCCCTCCAAATTAGCCAAATGTCTTTCATTAAAGATCCCTCTGAATTAGAACCATCACTCTCATTTACTAGCCGCTCTTATGGACCACCACCACCAGAATCAGACAGCATGGAAGAAGAGTCAGAGTTAGAGAATGATGAGGAGGAGTTAAAATCTAATGAAGAAATAATTGGTGTCGGAAACAACAGGGTCAACATCGACCAGGAGTAAGAGGGGAGTAACGTTGATTTGTCACAAAGGCTAGATTAAGGGATAGAGAGGAGTTCTCTATTACGAGAGAGGAACAAGGGGAAAGTTAAGCGATGTACATATGTGAATAGTTAAGGAAGTAGTAAAATAGAATGTAGTATGAGATAGTGTGAAATAGATAAGTGGGAGCCTTACCATGTACCAAAACTTTGTTTGATAAATAACACTTTGTCTTCCTTAAAAGAAGTTTCTTCTTTGACATGCAAACTTGAACTTGTGATATTAACATTTTGTTCCTTCCTTACTTGAACCTATTGTTTAAACATGAGAAAATATTTTTGTTGAGTTTGGTTGTTATTGAGAAAAACCCTGCATTCCTTTCAAATTGATTGTGTACATACTGCATATGTTGTTCTCATTAAATTGTAATTGCAGTATGCCACCTCGACGTCGCATCCCTACACCTGAAGAAGCAGAACAAGAAAGTGAAAACACTCCCCAACATTCTTCTGCACCTGTACTTTCTCAACCCAACCGAAAGATTGCTGAACTTTTTCTCCGTCAAAACCCTCCCACTTTTAGTGGAACAGGTAGTCCAGCAGAGGCAGAGGAATGGGTTCGTACTATAGAACGAATCTTTAAATTTCTGGAGTGTTCAGATCGGGAGTGTCTATTATGCATCTCGTTTCAGTTAAAGGGTCCCGCCGATTTTTTGGTGGGAAGCGCGTCAGAAAACTCTCACATATGATTTGGTGTTAGTTGTGGTAGTGCACGCAAATCTGGTGGCATTACTTGTACGGAGTTAAGTTTAAGATCTTTACCGACCACAAAAGTCTTAAATACTTCTTCACTCATAAGGAACTGAACATGCGTCAAAGATAGTGGATCGAACTCGTGAAAGGCTACGATTGTTCGATCCAGTATCACTCGGGAAAGGCCAATGTGATGGCTGACGCGCTTAGTAGAAAAGGTGAAGGAATTCTTACTTCGATGATTACTCAACAAGATATGTTGATGAGAGAATTTGAGAAGTTAAAACTCGATGTAGTCAATCTGATCACTAAGGAAACTATTATAGCAATGTTAGTGGTTCAACCCACTTTACGATATCGAATTAGAAAAGGTCAAGAGACTGATGACTTCTTATAAAAGATGAAGAGCCAAGTGACAAACAGTGGTGTCACGAGATTCAAGGTGAAAAGTGATGGGACACTTATCTTCGAAGAAAAAATTTGTGTGCCGAAGGATAAAGATTTTATTAGAGAAATTTTGGATGAACCAGATTGTACTACCTAAACCGCACATCCTAGTAGCACAAAGATGTATCAAGATCTACGTAAGACGTTATGGTGGAGAGAAATGAAGAGGACGATAGCATAGTATATTGGAACATGTATTACTTGCCAACAAGTCAAAGTTGAACATCAACGACCTGGAGGATTATTGAACCCATTGTAAATTCCTAAATAGAAATGGGAACACATTAACATGGATTTTTTTGTTCGAATTCCAAGGACAATTAAAGGAAATGATGCATTTTTAGTAGTCGTAGATCGACTTACCAAGTCAGTCCATTTTCTCCCAGTGAAAATGATGTACTCAACGGATCAATTTTTGCTCGATTATATGTTCTGGAGATTGTGAGATTACATAGTGTCTGTCTTAATCGTGTCTGATCGAGACTCAAGATTTACATCTAAATTTTAGAAAAGCTTACACGTAGCAATGGTGTAAAAACCCGAAAAAGGAAATTTCTAATTATCGAGCTTAAGATATTTAGTTATAAATTCATCTCCCGTAGATTCTTATTATATATATATATTATTGCTTAACTTCACGTTTAAAATTTTTATACGTCATTGCAATAAATATTAATTGCATTGCATTAACATCCGTGAATTTAGAAAATTTGCATGATTTTATTCTATTGAATAATTGTGTTCTTAATTTTATTTATGTGGAGTTATCATGCCATTTTATTCCAACTTGTAATGCTTAAGGAATTTGATTATAAATGTGTGATCTTATGAATCAATACTATATATATGCATATATATATACATGTGTGTGTGTGTGTGTGGTGAGAATGCATGAGTGTATTAGATATATAGAGAAGGTTATCATGCATCCATTATATGTGGTATTATCCAATAAATACCATATAATACACCTACACTAGAATATTAATGCTTAGTGTGTTGGTTAGAAACAAATATGCCAAGTGTTAGAAAGATTCTTTTCCCCGTGAAAATAAACCCAAAGATACACTCTTTACCTATCTTCTACACTCCTCAAGACAATCACTTTCTCTTACAACTCTCACTCTATACCTCTCTCTCCACAACCTCCATTGAAACACTCTCAAGCTCAAAATACTCATTGCTCCATTGTTACACACCAACACCATTTTCACGTCACTCCACTCACCACCTATAAGTTATCTACATTCTTGCATTGTTTCAACCATTTAGGAGGATCCACAGTTCAAGTTCTTCCATGTTCATATATTCTACCTAGAAAGGTAGAAATCTCTTCTCATAGATTTCTTTGTTTTTTTGAAGTTGAGTGTGGTATATAAGAATATATTACTCCTATGCCTCCTACTTTTGTCTTAGTATATATATATATGTTTTCCAGAGATATTATTGATCGACTAATATTGTTTCGAGTCGCTCGCAATCTTAACGAGGTCATCTAATAATAATAAGCCAACCCAAGTCATATTCTTAAGGAAGACTTAACAAGACAATTCAATTATTTGTTCATAAATAAAAGCAAGTAAAAGGATTGTTGAAGATTTTAAAACTAGGCAAGGAATATAAATAAGGAAAGCACGTAAAATCTAATCTAATGAAAAACAACGAGAAAAAAAACTGTCTATCTAAGAAAACGAGGTGCGAATTCAAAAGAAAATAAGTAACTTAGAAATCGGAATCAAAACCAATGCGGAAAGTACTTCAAAAATCGAAAGCAAAATAAGAATTTGAAAACATAAACAAATAAACAAACTAAATAATAAATGAAAAAAATAATAAATGGAAAACAATCTTGATTAATAACTAGAACAGTCTGGAATCCACAACGAAAAACGGAAGAAGAACTACGACTAGAATGTTGCAATCGACTATCCTTCTAGTACGAAATCAAAACTAGAACGACTAACTAGAAATCAAAAGTCTCGACCCTAGAACAGAAGGTCGAGACATGCTCAAAATATAAAAGAAAACGTCTGGAATGAAGGTCTGGAAACAGAGTCGAAAGATGATGTCAAAAAAGGTGTCTATCGAATGAGAAACACATCGGGTATTTATAGCCGACGAGAGAGGTCAGCGGCTGCTTAATGGTTAGCGACCACTAACCTTGGCTGTTCCACGCTCCCCACTGAGTGGTTAGCGCTGGCCCGGGTCAGCCGCTGGGGTATAAGCGGTCGTTGGCCCAGGCTTCGCGTTGGCTCAGTGCCTGGCTCGGCCATGGCGTGGTCTGGGATACCAGCGCCTATTCAGCGGCCGCTTAGTGCTACACGGCCGCTGACTAGTGCCGAGACTTTATTTTTTGTCATTTCTCGTCTCTTTTCCAACTTCAAGACTCGTTTAGACTTGTGATCCTGAAACATAAAATTAACCGTAAATCAAGCCAAAACATTATGCAAAGAGGAAAAATAATACGAATAAAGACACGGAAAATATAAGTTTAGACGATCAAAAAGAGGCTAAACAACCCCTCCACACACAAAACCTCAAGCATAACTTAGTCTAAACTATCCATAGGGAAAATCTAATCACGACATGCATTCATGACAAGACTCCAAATCATTCCAAAATCGATCTTCATATCATCACGTCACATCACATAGAGATCATAGAAGCAAGTTGACCAATTAGACTAGATAATAATCAATTCAAACAACACAAGACAATGATGTACAAGGTAACATTGAGATCACATAACCGGCTAGAGTTTTTATCTATCTTAATGGCGTATCTTTCTCTTTTCTTTTCATTCCTTTTCAAACTGAGGAATATTAAGGACAATGTTCACCGGGTGAGTGCTCTAAATGTTCAGGTTTTCCCAGGGTGGTTTCGCATACCCATCATCTTTTATAATTTGAAATATTAATTAAGAGAGCCGGGTAGAATCCTTATGTATTCCTATTTTTTACGAACTTCAAAAGATAACTTAGAACAATATCAAGTTATATGGTCATTGTCGTGAGATGTGAACAATTAGGGGTTCCCTAACTTATCCTCACGTGGTTTTCCATGCTCATGGTTCCCATAGGAGTAGAGACCTCTTGAGAAAGTTTGATTTTCAAAACAAAACACGGATACACAACAAGTGGTTATAAACAACTAGCCAATTGAATCAATCAATTTATATCATCATGCATAATTATCTCGATCCTTCTACTAAGATTAATAATCCGGTCATAATGTTCACATTCCTAGTTCATCTATGTTTCATAACATGAATTAATTCAAATCAATCAAGGCTTTCAAATCATATCTCATCTCAAACATATGCCACGACTCGATTCAACCACAAGGTGTTAATACAAAGTAACTCTAAAACAATGAAAATTTTGCATACCAAAAGACGCTAAAATAAAATGACGAATGCATGCATGAAAAAGACACCCCTCCCCCCTACAAAGATAGAGCAATGTCCTCATTGCAGAAAGTAAATATCTAAAGAGTAGTGATAGAGAGAAAATGTCCCTGAAATGCGGCATTCAGAGTGATAAACTGGAAGGAAAACCTGAAAAAGAAAACTAGAATGCAAAGGGAAAACAAAGGTTAGCCAATCACACACTCACAAGAAAGAAAATAAAGCAATAAATATACCTCAACAGTGGGATGAAGGCTCACTGTTGGTCGGGAGGAGGGTGGGAAGATGCTCCGCCAAAGGTCCAAGATACCATTGTTGTTGCATCTCTCGTAGCAGGCGATTTTGCTCCTCCATCGCCTTTTGTTGAGCTTCCCATTGTTGGTGCTGGGTGTCAAGGCGAGTGTGGATGTCGCAGATATCAGGTCGCATCTCGCAAATACCGGTGGTGACCTTGTTAGTGAATTGTTCTCATTGGGTGTTCCATTGAGGTTGGGTGCCCCATTGAGACTGGGTACCCCACTGTGATTGCCCGCCCCATTGGGATTAAGTACCCCATTGATATTGGATACCCCACTCGGATCCTCTTGTTGCGTCCACCGTGTCATAGCCAAGCCAAGCAGTTTCGACTTCCTCGTCGGCTTGCTCCTCTTCCTTTTTCCCCAGATTGGGCCTCTTCATGGGATGCTTGGGCTACTACTTGGGCGTTTAAGTACTGAATCACACAATTGTGCCTCTCTTGTGGCACCAATTCGGATTGTGAGAGGGTGAATGGTGCACCTCTCAACTCGTTGATGTCGATCTTCTTGGTGGGAAGTGGCTCGTTGTGTGGGGGGGCATCTACACGGATAAGATTGAGGTGCATGGCCATGTGAGTAGCAAGGTGAAGTAGTGAGGCGTGGGCTCGCTTCTGGCGTTGGATGGATTGAATGGACTCGAAGATAAATGAAGATGGGTAAATCTTCGTCTTTTTGATTGCACAATGGAGTAAGAAGCACTCCACCGTGTTCACCTTATTTGCTTTCTCATTGCTTGAGATGGAGTAGGCGATGAACTTGTGCAAAACGCCTATCTCGGGATCCCTTAGAAAGCTGCTGGGTATGCCTCCCGATGCCCAATTGTGGAAACCTGTTAACTCAAATCAAGCTAGATTCGGGTTAAATTTCGGGGGCACCCGATGGAGCCTTGAGGTGGGAAATCCAAAGATGGATTTCATCATGACAGTATTAACAGTATGAAATAATCCACGGTACCGGAATTTAAATGACTTGAAATCAGATGCAACATCAAACTTTGTGAGAAATTCATGTCCTAATCCTTATAGCAATCCATTTCTAGCTTACCATACTTCTCCAAACCAAGAATTTTCAAATAACGGGATACTTTAGAAGCAATTCCTAAACTACTCAATAGTTCTCAATCAAGAGTACGAGGAAAGGTGATATCAAAAGTTGTGTACCGTACATAGAGTGCCCTCGTGATCATTAAATATTGGGAATGGTGCACCCAAGCCTTGGATGTTGTTGCGAATGGGGTGGAAATCCTCGTCATCTCCTTCTTGCTGGCTAGATTGCCCAACTTCACTTGTTTTGGATCTCTTTCTACCCATTGGACTTTTAGCGAACACTTGGTGGGCAAAAGAATTGATGAACTTGGGATTTTGGGTTTTGAATGTTTTAGTGGGTGGAATTGGAAATTGTTCGGATGGAATGGAAGAACAAGAAAAGTTGATGGTGATTCCAAAGAATTGGAGTGAAAGAGTGAGTATGGAAGTAGGAATTGAAGAAAGAACATTGGGGGAGGGTTAGGGTTTGGGGAATTTGGGAGAGAAGAAGTGAAATAAGTGGGAAAAAAAAATAAGGGAGAGGAGGTGATATAAGGTGGCAGCCGGGTAACTCAGCGGTCGCTGAGGGGTCAACAGCCGCAGAGTATAGTTTTCGTAAATGGGAAGAAAAATTTGATGATTTTAGGTGGGGGTTGGTCTACGGCTGCTGCGGGGTCAGCGACCGCTGACTCGGCCTGGCACGATCGCTGGCGCGGGGTCAGCAGCCGCTGAGTGTGCTGCGGTTGCTGACCTTTGCTCTCGTGAATTCATTCGTTTTTCCCTCCGCGGGCGCTGAGTGTCCCACACCCGCTGACTGTTCCTCTGATCCGGACTTTTTTGAGGTGTCATTTTTCGTTTCGTTACGTGTCTCGCCTCGGTAACACCTAAGAACAAAGAAAAATAATGAAAATTTAACTAATGAAAAGAAGAAAAGAAAAAAAAAGGAAAATAAAAATGAAAAACGGGAAAATGAGCATGGGTTGCCTCCGACGAGATGGATCTAATTCAACGGGGGATCAGAGATGGACGTTGACTCCACAACTTTGGGCATGAAGTCGTCTTTAATGTATGGTTTTACCCAATGTACATTTACGGGAAAAGACTCCTCCCCTTCGTTACAATATAGTTCTACGGTCCCGTATGATAGTATGTCCTTGATCACGAATGGACCGTCCACCTTGATTTGAGTTTACACGGGAATAGTCGAAGTCTAGAATTGAAAAGTAGAATCTTCATTCCCAATTTTAATTCTTTGTGCACAATTCAGCGGTCATGAATCCGCTTCACTTTGTCTTTGTAAATTTGTGCACTCTCACATGCCTCGTTCCTAAGCTCATCAAGTTCGGAAATTTGGAGTGATCTCCTCTCAGCTGCATTGTCGAGGTCGTATGTCGCTACCTTGATTGCCCAATATGCTTTATATTTTACTTCGACCGGCAAGTGGCACGCCTTCCCATACACAAGACGGTACGGGCTCATCCCAAGAATAATTTAGAAAGCCGTCCTATATGCCCATAAGGCATCGTTTAGCTTGACTGTCCAATCTTTCCGGAATGGTTTCACGGTTTTCTCCAATATGACATTCACTTGCCTATTACTCATTTCAGCTTGCCCCAAGGTTTGTGGGTGATATGGGGTGGCGACTTTGTGTGTGATCCCATTCTTCTTCATCAATTTTTCAAACAACTTATTGCAAAAGTGTTTTCCTCCATCGCTAATGATAGCTCGAGGGAATTCAAATCTACATAAGATGTTTTCCTACAAAAACTTGTGTAATATCCCGCAAATTTCTAAATTATACTTTTAAGTGTTCTAACTATTAAGGGGCCTAGGTATGAAGAAATAAGAATTTTAGGAAAAACCTAGAGCCTGTTAGGACCTACCATGTTAATTTGGCAGACCGTCAAATCTTTTTAAAAGGTTTATTTGAAAAATAAACTTTTCATGCATGAGTCGAAAGTATATTTCATGCATGGAGCTTGACAAAGGTGGCTATGCCGCCGTCGAGTCACTGCCGCCATCGCTCCGATGCCGTCATTTTCTTTGTACATTTGGTCAATCGAACGGCTAAAGTCCCTTAAGGTTTTATGTTTTTGACCATAAGATCCGTTACTCTGCCGGATTGAATTTTAGATTTGGAGCCCGGTTAAGATCATCATATCATGATTTATTGCATTATTTCATATTTTTCTAAAGGAAAAATATTCATGGTCAATCATTTTTCGATAAAATTTATAGTGCATGTAGAGAAAAAAATATAGGATTTTCTGAAAGAAGTTTCATTAATTTTCATCGGTTCAATTTTCATATATCTGAAAAAGACTACGAATCTTCTCGATTAAGCTTCGAGATAAAGTTGCATATTTTAAAAATGTTTATACATATTCCTATAGGGAATAATGTCCTGATTATTTTTGCCTTCTTGGCCAAAATCATTTGAAAGTCCGGTTGCTGCCAAATTAATTTATTACGTGATAAAAAGAATATTATTAAGCCTAAAAATTTAGTACTACTTATCTATAGTTCCTTTTGGGAATTTAAAGCCAAAATATATTCCCTATGACTAACAGGTACCTAGCACTGAAATTTGAGCTCATAAGGATTTACGGTTTTCCCGTAATCGAGGAATATTATCGGTGAAAGGTTGGGGATATATACGTATTTTGAGTTATTAAGCTCTTTTCTTTGAATGAAAAATGCATGGATCTCTGTTAAAATGTTTTCACGAAGGTATGGACTGTTTAATGCTCTTATCGACCGCCGGGGGTTCTTATTCGGCCTAACACGTCGATTTAAGGACTGTGATCACTTAGTCTCTACTGCGGTGGGTTGATCACCATCGGGTTTTGACTCATGCTATGTTAGGGTGTACGGTTCGCCGAGCCCTATTTGACTGAATGTTTATGATCCGTCGGTGGTAAAAGGCCCGGGACATAACCTATATAAGAGTAACGTCATGCCGGGTCATGTTTAATTTATGCACAAATGTTTTGCTTACTTAGAAGTTATTTTTGTTTTAAAACCTTCTAAGGTAAGTATACTGAACAGAGACTATGTTTTTCGTTTTATGAAAAACCCAACTGAGTGCACTAGTACTCACCCCACGTTTTACAAAATTTTTCACAGGCTAAGGAAGCAGCATGATGTGTGTGGCTGATGAATGGTGTTATTGGGATGACGGTTGCTTCATCACAAGAACGGTTTACCGTTCTATACATAAGAATTTCCGCTGCCATGCTCACGTATGTTATGATATTTATGAAATAATTATCATTCACGTATATGTGTGTGATAATATATATGTTTAAAGTCTAAGATCATTTTCTCATTCCACGAAGGCCTCATCGGCCATTATTAATAAAGGTTCATGTTATCATATTATCATTGCCCATTACATGCATACACGTGCATAGGAGAGCTTAGAAGTAGTCGGCCCCTCTTGGACGCTCAACTCCTCGGCCCCTTGTGTAGTGTTCGAGCGAATGCCGACCACACTTGGTGAGCTGGGTGAGTGACTCCTTTTGGCGAGCTAGGCTCACTAACCTCCGCCTTTGATCGACGGTTCTTATTGGACGATTCGGCCTCTCGAGGATTCTGGATTACCGTTCCTACGAGATGAGCTGTATTATCTCCAACCCCGTCTTTCATATTGGATGATTCGGCCGCTTGGGATTCAGGATTACCGTTCCCATGTATCGAGCTGTATTATCTCCAATTCATTTCATCTTGGATGATTCGGCCGCTTGGGATTCAGGATTACCGTTCCCATGTATCGAGCTGTATTATCTCCAATTCATTTCATCTTGGATGATTCAGCCGCTTGGGATTCTGGATTACCGCTCCCATGACTCGAGCTGTATTATCTCCATATTGCATATGATTCATTTTAGATTCATTATTATAGACATTGTCTTTGCATTGGTTAGCTGTTTGGGTTGTAAAATGGCATAGTCAAAGTTATAGAGGAGATGCTGTCCGATTTTCAAGGACAACTCTCACTTATATAATAATGCACACGAACACAATGCCCCCTTTCTTTCCCGCTTCTTTTATCCCCGCCCAGTCATGCCCTTGGCGCGTGCGCCGTCCCTCGGGATTTGGGGTGTGACAACTTGAGAACAACATTAGCATCATAAGTCCTAGTGGGGATAGCTTTAACCCACTTGGACACATAATCAAAGGCTAATAGAATGTACTCATATCCAAAAGATTTAGGGAAAGGACCTATGAAGTTAATACCCCACACGTCGAAGATTTCCACTACCAATATGTTTTGAATTGGCATCTCATTGCGGCGGCTTATGGCCCCAACTCGTTGGCATCTATCGCATGCCAAATAAAATGCTTGAGCGTCCTTGAAGAGAGTTGGCCAAAAGAGCCCGCTTTGCAGAACCTTATGTGTCGTCTTTTGTCCTCCAAAATGACCTCCACATGGGGATTCATGGCAGAAACGAAGCACTTGCTCTTGTTTGGAATCTAAAATGCAATGTCGGATTATAATATCCTTACCAAGCTTGAAAAGGTAAGGTTCCTCTCAAAAATCTTGCCTGTACACATGAAAAAATCGTTTCTCCTCTTGGGAGGTTAGACCGGGTCTAAGTAGATTGCATGCTAGGTAATTCACAATGTCGGCATACCAAGGAGTGATCGTAATTTCAGAAATATTCTCATAGGGAAAACTGTCAGAAACACAAGATGTATCAATATGAGAATGCTCAAGTTTAGAAAGATGATCGGCCACCAAATTTTCGCTTTCTTTCCTATCCTTTATCTCTACGTCAAACTCTTGCAAAAGCAATGGTTTAGCTTGTGATTTGGTCAATAAGAATCTCAAGGCCGCATGATCACTATGAATAATTACCTTAGATCCTAAAATATAAGATCAAAATTTTTCTAAGGCAAATATTACGGCGAACATCTCTTTCTTCGTGGTGGTGTAATTTACTTGGGCCGAGTTCAAGGTCAAACTGGCGTAGTAAATCACACGAAGCATATTATCAACTCGATGACCTAAGACAACTCCAACTGCAAAATTAGATGCGTCACACATGATCTCGAAAGGAATAGAATAATCAGGTCCAATTACAATAGGGGCATAAATGAACTTTTCTTTGAATAGATTAAAAGCATTCAAGCATGAATCATCAAATTTGAAAGGAACATCTTGGGCTAGTAAATGGTAAAGTGGTTGACAAATTTTAGAAAAATCTTTAATGAAATATCAGTAGAAACCTGCGTGACCTAACATACTTCTAATGCCCTTGACATCTCTCGGTGGAGGTAATTTTTTAATAACCTCGATTTTCACCTTATCAACCTCAATGCCCTTATTAGAAACAATATGACCTAGAACAATGCCACTTTTAACCATGAAGTGACTCTTTTCCCAACTCAAAGTTAGACCACTTTCAACACATCTTTCAAGCACTTTCTCAATTTTAACTAAGCAATCATTAAAAGATGAGCCAAATACCGAAATATCGCCCATGAAGATCTCAATAAAGTCCCCTATCATCTTGGAAAATATGGACATCATGCACCTTTGAAAGGTAACGGGTGCATTGCATAGTCCGAATGGCATTCTCCTATACGCATATGTGCCGAATGGGCTCATGAATGCTGTCCATTGATCCTCCGGTGCGATGAAAATTTGATAATATCCTGAAAGGCCATCAAGAAAACTATAAAAATCATGTCCGAATAATTTATCTAGCATTTGATCAATAAAAGGAAGAGAAAAATGGTCCTTTTTGGTGGAGGTATTTAATTTGCGGTAGTCAATGCACATCCGCCACCCCGTGACAGGTCGAGAAGGTTCAAGCTCTTGCTTGTCATTTAGGACCACCTTGATTTCTCCCTTCTAGGGTACCACATGTACCGGGCTCACCAACTCGCTATCTGTAATGGGATAAATGATTCCTTCCACAAACAATTTAAAAATCTCCTTTTGCACGACTTCCATGAGGACTGGATTTAGTCGTCGTTGACCATCTTGGGTTTTTCCTGAGTGATGGATTTTTCGTTAATTTCCTACACTAAAACTTCTTCACTCGTGAAATTCTGCAAAAAAGAACTCTCGGCCAAGGACTCAATAGCATCAATGAAACAACAATCATCAATAAAATTAGCGGATGGTATGGTGCGACTCCTATGAGCAGAAAAAGATACTTCCTCTCCTAGAACAGTCATTTTAATCATGCCATTTTTAACATCAATCAAAGTATTAGTAGTGGCCATGAATGGTTGTCCTAGGAGTGTATGCTCTACATCGTTCTCATCCACGTCTCCTATTTCTAAAACAATGAAATCAACGAGAACAATCAATCCACCTACTTGCACCAAAACATTCTCAATGACACCTCTAGAATATCTAACAGATCTATCGGCTAACTGCAAGCACATGTGAGTCGATTTATATTCACCTAATTTCAATTTCTTAAAAATAGAGTATGACATCAAATTAATTACTGCTCCTAAGTCTAACATGCCCGATGCTTCCTTACCGTTTCCTAGAGAAATATTCCTAACAAAACTACATTGATCGTGTTTCTTAGGAGGTAAGGGCTGCTGCATGATAGAGCTCACCACTTCGGAGATTGTCACCACTTCTTGATCGCCGAATTTTCTTTTCTTCGCCGCCAACTCTTTAAATAACTTGACATAGGCAAGGACGTTTTGGATAACTTTTGATTTTTACCTTAGACAACATTTTATAAAATTCCTCGAACTGTTGGTCGTGTTTCACTATCTTGTGAAGTTTTTCATCGGGCTTGGCTTTGCCAACTTCGGGTGTGAGCCCGTCCTCCTTGTCAATGGTGAAAGGTGGCATCTCCACCTTGTTATCTACCTTCTTTCCAGTCTTCAACACAATCACAGCTTGAGCTTGATGGGATTGATGATCCTGCCCCGGTATTTTGCCTGTTTGGTTATTTTGCTGCAACTAATTCACTGCACCCGAAATTTATCCCATAGCAGTCTCAAGGCATTTGATGGTAGCGTTTTGTGCCTGTCGAGCCTGTTTACTCTTGCATGAAAGCGGCCAAACTATCCTCAAGAGATGATTTTTTAGGAAACATAGTTTGACGTGGAAACTGCTACATCGGATATTGGTGCTGTTGATTTGGAGGAGGATAAAATTGCTGCGACTGCGGTGGGAAAATTTGCTGCTGCGGTTGCGATGGGTAGTACGACTGCGGTTGATGCTGGTACTGAGGATGATTCCTCCATGTGTTTTGCTGAGGGGGTGGTTGAGGCATGAATCCTTGTGTGGCATAAATTTTCGCCTTGCCTTCTGTTGGGAACCCTAAGATATTTAGTTTTGATGATGGTCTTTCGAAACACACTTAGCTGTTTTTAGATTTTTAAACTGTTCTACGTGTAAAACAGATCACTAGATATAAAGTGTATCATGTTATAGAACAGATTAGGAGATGACTTGATATGTAAAGGATATAGTCCTATAAAAGTCAATCTCAACTTAGTATAGGATGAAGGTCAAGATCTCACGCCAAAGAGAATCGATCTGCTGTAACAGACAGTAGCCAGATCGATAACCAGATCGACATTTACAGCAAGGCACCAGAACGATTGAGTCATCAATCCACCTGCTGACATCATCCTACACATCATATGCTCTTGCCACATCAAGATTGAAGCCTATCCAACAGGGATTGGAAAGAGAATCTTCGGCTAACACATAGAAGGAAAGAGACCGTTAGCAATCTGCTTTCCATAAACTCAAAGATTGAGTCAACTTCCCTATATGGCAAGCAAAGATATGATGGACATAATTGATTGGCAATATACCATCAAACTCACGCTAATCAGCAAACGGCTAGAATTTAATATTCAATGCCTATATAATCGAAGTTCAAAATCTGGAGAAGGTAAGATAAGACACACGCACGCTACATTGAATTATACTTTCAAGCTTACATTGATCCAGACTAAGAGCTTCAAGAACTGTGATTTTACATCACACCAACTCATCTCGATTGAAGTCTGTCTTGTCGAGAGGAACCAGATCACCTTGCTAGCTAGTAGGCTTCTAGTGGTAACGTAGAGGTAATCTGTTGTAAAGGGACACGACCCTTATTTCGTGCATAAGTATCTCTCTAGTTTTGATTGATACTTGTGACTCGTTCTCCACGAGTATAAAGAAGCAGAGTATCCTAGTAGTGGATAATCTGGTCTAGTTTTGACCAGATCGTGGACGTAGGGATTTCCCGAACCACGTTAAACAACTGTGTTCTTTACTTTCCTGCATATCTGTTTCAGTTGTTTATTTTTCTAACCATCTGCACCTTCATATAATCTGCATTCTCAAACAATCTGCTTAATGATCTGATTTACTCCTTAAGGTTTTCTAAAACAAGAGCACTCATTAAATCCACCATTATTCTGCACACACAATACTTAGAAAATAATAAGATCACTCTTATTATTGTCTAAGTGTTTACACTAAGAGAGCTATCTGTTTGGACTTAACTGTGATCGATCTGTGTATCAATCTGTTAAGTCATCTGCCGAGCAATTTCTTATACAGAATAGCTTGAACTCTCTGATAATCTGTCAAGTAAACTGAAAAGTTTGTATTTGGTGTATTCCCCCCCATACACCAAACCTTGCTCTTTCGGGACCAACAAGTGGTATCAGAGCAGTGGTTCAAACGACCATTGTTTTGTTTCACAGGGATAAAACCTGCGTGGTCAACTTGAATAGATCTAAGAAAACCTCTTTCATTCACGTGCATTCTATCTGCTATGGAGTCATCTGTTGTCAGGGCTTGCGAAGAATTTTCCATTCAAGGTTACAGAGAATGGAGCTTCAGAATCAAGATGTGCCTTAAAGCTCATCACTACTTGATGTGGAAGGTAATCGAAGAAGGGCCATTGGCAATTACAGAAGAAACTACTCGTATCACTGATACAGGAGTGGTCAAAGAATCTGTGCTAAAAGATCCCAGAAAATACACTTCTGAAGAAAGGAGAGAAGCAAATCTTGATGATTTTGCCAAAGGGATCATCTCCAGCACGGTCAAAGGTGTACATCTGGCTAAAATCCAAGATTTGGATACTGCCAAAGAGATGTGGGAAGCCTTAAGAGACCTAGCCCTAGGATCTGAAGTAATGATTGAGAACAAGCTGTCTCTTGCCTGCAACAAATATGATGAATTCAAAATGAAACCAGGCGAGACAATAGAGCAGATGAAGATGAGATTCACTGGAATCCTCCTTGAGATATCTGCATTCAAAAAGAACAAATATACTCAAAGGGAGAAGAACATGAAATTACTTAGAGCTCTTCCACCAAGCTGGGAGATCTATGCTGCAATGCAACCTCTTCGTGCAGACTTTAATGAATTGTCCACTGAAGCCTTATTTGATCACCTTGAAGGTCATGAGTGTGACATTCAAAGAATTCGAGGGCCAGATCATCTGTCCAAAAAGGCAGAAAGCAGCTCGAAGAAGGACAAAGAGGTAGCCTTCAAAGCGAAGAGCAGACCTAATAATCTTTCTGAGCCTACTACTCCAGATGAAGAGAAAGGCTACGGCAAACTTTTAAAAGAGTTTACGATGATCGCCAGAAGAATGGACAAAATGGAGATCAGATCGAAGAAATACAGACGCTTCTACAAAGATAACAAGAAAATTTTCTATAAGAAGCATGACAATGATCGATCTGATGACAAGAATGAATCCAAGCAACAGACTGCAAAAACAACAAAAACCTCTAGCTCTACAGACTACACTTGCTTTGGATGTGGCAGGACAGGTCACTTTAAACCAGATTGTCCTGATCTTTCCAAAAGCCAAAGAGAAGAACTAAGAGCAAAGAGAGATCGAAAGCTCAAATATGAGCACAAGGCCATGCTTGTTGAACAAGATTCAAGCAGCTCAAGTCACTTTTCAGACAGTTCATCAGAGAATGATGAAGCATTTGTTGCAAATGATGAAGAGAGCTGGGATGAATGCTACGTTGGACTGAACAACGGGCTGGATGACGTTGAGGTAAATTCATACTATTCAAACTCCTCGAATGATATCAATCTGGAACAGGATAATGAAGATCAAATAGACTACTCTTGGGAAGAGGTAAATGAGATGTTCAAAAGCTATTTGAGCATCAAGAGACTGTTTAGAGAAGTTGTAGAAGAGAATGAAAGATTGAAGAAATCAGAGGAGATACTAAGCACAGCCAACACTCAATTCATTGCCCAAATAGCTGATCTAGAAGAACATATCAAAGGAAAAGACAGTGAGATTCACTCTCTAAATTCCAAGGTCAAAGATCTTATTACAAGAAACAACGTTGCTGAAGAAAGAATAAAGAAAGGGAAAGAAATGATTTATAAAAGTGATGAACGTACCAGGTTGCTAATCAATCTGCAACAACAAGGCACATCTGGATTAGGTTATCCAGGTCACTCAAAAAAATCTTCTAGTACCATAAACTTTGTACCAGAGAGGAAACAGATATCAGATCAAGTGAAAGACTTAAAAAATAAGAAAGGACTTCCTCAGAAGATGATAGTAAAACAGACTGGAAACAGACAATACCATCAAGCAAAGGGACAACCAGCCAACTACACAGAAACAGATCATAAGAAGAATGTCAACAGGACATTGCCCAATAAGAATGTCAACATAACACTACCCAATAAGAATGCCAACAGAACAGTATCTACTAAGAAGGAATTGAAGAATGATGAAATTGAGAGATATCATCCTTCTGTACTTCATTCTCTATCTAAAGTTGATAATGATGGAAACATCATTACCTGTTACATTTCAGCTCCTAACCCAAAAATGTTCTGGATTCGAAAGGGAACATTTGCTAATAACCAAGCACCCAAACGATGAAGGGTAGCTAAGTCTTATTAATTGCAGGATCAGAAGACTGCAAGAATGAACAAGATAGCTAGAGGAGCAATCTGGATAATTGATAGTGGTTGTTCAAAACACATGACCTGTGACAAGAACCTACTATCAGATTATATAGAGAAGCCAGGACCTCAGGTTACTTTTGGATGCAATTCAAAAGGATATACCAGAGGATATGGGAACATAAAAGTTGGCAAGACCACTATCACAAATGTATCATATGTTGAGGGTCTTAGTCACAATCTGTTTTCTGTAAGTCAATTCTGTGCTAATGGTAAACCAGATTATTTTTGATACTAATAACTGCTTTGTAAAGAACAAGGAAGGAGATGAGATACTCCTTACCGGAAGATTGCAGGATAGATTATACATTGTCCAGTGGACAAACCAGATCGAGACCTGCTTAGTCACTAAAACAGTATCAGAAACCAGCTGGTTATGGCATAAGAGATTAAGCCACCTAAACTTTAAGTCAATCAACAGGATTGCAAAACAAAAGTTAGTTGAAGGACTACCAGATCAAGTATATGATAAAGATCATATATGTGATGCTTGTCAAGCTGGAAAGCAAACCAGATCATCCTTCACAAGCAAAACAGCTCATTCAACATCAAGGATATTAGAGCTGTTACACCTTGATCTGTTTGGACCAGTCAAGCCACTAAGTTTAAATGGGAGAAAATACACATTGGTAATCATAGATGATTACTCAAGATTCACTTGGGTCATCTTTCTGTTAAAGAAGAAAGAAACTCTAGACAAACTCCCTGATTTCCTACACAAGATCACCAAATAGAAAGAGATGAGTATAACCTCTATTAGAACAGATCGAGGAATAGAATTTCTCAACCAGAAGATTGAAGCATACTGCAACAAGATGGGAATCACTCATCAAACATCTGCTGCTCGAACTCCCCAACAGAATGGAGTTGTTGAGAGGAGAAATAGATCGCTCAAGGAAGCAGCTCGCACAATGCTTAATGCAACCAATCTACCAAAGAAATTCTGGGCAGAAGCAATCTACACAGCCTGCTACACTCAAAACAGATCATCCATCACACTCAGACATGGAAAGACACCATATGAGATATGAAACAACAGAAAGCCTAAGATATCTTATCTTCGCACTTTTGGTTGTTTGTGTTACATACACAATAATGGAAAATCACAATTGAAAACTTTTGATAGCAAAATTGACCCTGGAATATTCTTAGGATATTCTGATGTTAGTAAAGCATATCGAGTCTACAATAAGAATTCTAATATTGTGGAGGTAACACCTCATGTTGTATTTGATGAGTCTATTGTTGAGTACAGGTCACTAGATGAAAAGCAGACAAAACCAGATGACTACCAGAAGGATGAATGAACTAATACTTGAAGATATTCTTATTTGGAATTCAAAAAGTGAGGATGAAGAAATTGTCACTCCTCCTATTGCTGAAGAGATCATACAGCAAGGGGGAATATCACAACACAATCTGGATGAAAACAGATCATCAACAGAAGACAATGAAACAGTTATTACAAATGATGATCAACATGAAAATCCAAATCCAGAAGAAAGTCCAGATGAGAATCCATTTCAAGTTATATCAACAGCACACCCTGAATTTGAGGAACCAACAGATCAACCTGATCCTGAGATATCTGATGAAGAGATGACCAGGAGAAGGAGATGGATACAAGATCATCCACCAGAACAGATCGTTGGGAACCCATCAGATCGTGTGAAGACCAGAAGAATGTATGGAGAAAGTGCATTGTTGAGCTGTTATCTTTCTCGCATGGAGCCATCTGATGCTTATGAAGCACTTCAAGATGCAGATTGGATAACAGCAATGCAAGAAGAACTCAATGAGTTCAAAAGGAATGAAGTCTGGTATCTCGTGGACAGGCCCAAACACCAAGGTGTAATTGGTGTAAAATGGGTGTTCAAAAATAAACGAGATGAAAATGGTGAAGTAGTCAGAAACAAGGCCAGATTGGTAGCTAAAGGCTATAATCAACAAGAAGGCATTGATTTTGATGAAACATTTGCACCCGTAGCCAAATTAGAAGCAATAAGGTTGTTTTTAGCATATGCTGCATACAAAAGATTCAAGGTATACCAGATGGATGTCAAAAGTGCATTCCTAAATGGTATCCTTGAAGAAGAAGTATATGTGGAACAACCACCTGAATTTGAAGAAGCAGATCCAAACCAGAAAGTATACAGACTAGCAAAAGAAGTCTATGGTCTCAAACAAGCCCCTAGAGCTTGGTATGAGACATTATCAACATTCCTACTAGAATCTGGATTCAGAAGAGGATCTGTTGACAAGACTTTGTTTATTATCAAAGTCAAAGAAAACATTCTCTTGGTCCAGATCTATGTAGATGATATCATTTTTGGGTCTCAATCTACCTATCTGTGTGACAAATTTGCTGAACTTATGAAAAATAAGTACCAAATGTCCATGATGGGAGAAATGAGCTTCTTTTTAGGTTTGCAAGTCAAACAGCTACCAGATGGTATCTTCATTAATCAGACAAAATACATCAATGATCTACTGACCAAATTTGGGTTAAAAGACAGTAACCCAGTGAAAATCCCAATGCAGACCAATGGGAAAATTGATCCAGATCCAAAAGGAAAACCAGCTAATATCACTCAATACAGAGGGATCATAGGCTCATTACTATACCTAACTGCTAGTCGACCTGACATCACATTTGCAGTAGGTGTATGTGCAAGATATCAAGCAAATCCCAAAGAGTCTCACATGGAAGCAGCTAAAAAGATATTAAGATATCTCAAGGGAACAGCCCATGTAGGATTATGGTATCCATGTGAAGACAATTTTGAGCTAACTGGATACACAGATTCAGATTATGCTGGATGTAAACTGGACAGAAAGTCAACATCTGGTACATGTCAGTTTCTAGGAAATAAACTGATTTCTTGGTTCTCAAAGAAACAGACATCTGTTGCCACCTCAACCACAGAGGCAGAATATATGGCAGCTGGAAGTTGTTGTGCACAAATACTATGGTTAAGACAACAGCTTAAAGACTATGAAATTGATGTCAAGGACATACCCATCTTCTGTGATAGCTCAAGTGCTATAGCAATCACACAGAATCCAGTGCTGCACACCAGATGCAAACATGTAGATGTGAGACATCATTTTATAAGAGATCATGTTGAAAGAAAACATGTACAGATCAAGAAGATACACACTGAAATACAGAGAGCTGATATTCTTACCAAAGCATTACCAGAAGAAAGATTTAAGATGCTTTGTGGTAAACTAGGACTCTTAAATCTTGAAGAAAGAACCAGATTGATCTAAACCAGATCCAGTTAAATATTCGAACAGGGAATCAAAACCAGATTGACTTGGTCCAGATCGATAAAATCAAGATCACATGAAATTCCAACAGGGAATTGACACCAGATCACTAAGTACATGTCAAATAAAAATAAGTCTATACACCAGAGTGGAAAGTGGCTCAACCAGATTGATAGTTCTCACTATGAAGGAGATTGATCCTAAACAGATTACTTGATGCCACGTGGATATTAAAATTAATATTTCTTATTAATTATCTCATTACTCGGTTAAAGGGAAAAGTCAACTATATACGGCGACTAATTATATCGTATATCTAATTCCTGACATCAGATATCAAATCTTTATTTTCATGATGATTGATACTATGTTAGGGAACTGTGATTAAGAGGATATTTACCAAACCAAGAAAAGGGAAGCTCTTCAACTGTGCAAAACAACCACGCGCCATCTCGACCCCACGATCAACAGCGCGTACATCATACGATCAATAAAGGCGGTGACAGACTGTACACCTAGAACATGGAAAGGCGGGAAAAGCTGAAAAAGGGAAGGATTTCTGAATATTTTATTACTTTACTTATCTTCCCCTTCGTGTATATATCTTGATAAGGCGTTTCATCTATCACTTACACTTATATTTCTCGAAACACTTAGCAAAATTTTCCCCTTCCAAAATTCTCTTTACCTTCGAAAATCACTCTGTTTTTTAGCAAAAATGGCACCCAAATCATCTCAGTTTCTTGATCAAGCGAACTATCTAAAACCATATCTGCACCAAGACCTTTTCGCAGTTCTTGATACCTTCGGGTTTCACAAACTGGAAAAGGCATTTGATCTTGTTCGCCAGTGCAAAGGTTCATTGTTTTGTGAATTTTGTTTTCGATTTGTTTTTTTGTTACCTCTCAAACATGCTTTTGATAACTGTCATTACACATCTGTATATAGATATATGATTATGGTTCTGTGATATAGAATGCTCGATTGTATAAACTGTCTTGGGCACTCATACTTCACTAATGGAAGGATAGTGCTCACATGTATTGGTTTGATTTCTTTTGTAGGTTTTTACAACATCGTCACCTCACACCCAGTTCACTTCTTACCAAAGGATGTTGCCGCTTTCTACCTCTCATGGCAGGGAGAAAAGGGTGGACACGAGGCAACCATTAGGGTTAGCAAGAGGAACACCATTAGCAACACCACTTACAACGTCATAAACATCATCAACGACGTTTATAAGTTGAAAGATGAAGGTGTTGACCTCAGCGAAATAACCGAAGAATAGCTTCAAGAGGCTGTTGAATTGGTGATGATAGTACCCATCCGGTACATGAACAAGATGTTCACTCGAGCTCTTCTCGCTCCAGAATTTAGAATTCTGTTCGAACTCGTACAGCGAATCTTCCTCAACCACAATGGATCTTACGACCAGGTCACCCCTGAGAAATTCAGAATCTTAGCGGCTGTGGTGCTCAACTTGCCAGTCAATTGAAGCAGGATTTTATTCGATCTCTTGGCAAAGGAGGCCAAGATGATCTTGTTTGTGAAAGGAGGCTCTCCTGGAATAGAAGTGAAGAGAAGCTGCTTGAGACACTCAACAAAAATCAGCTTCATGCTGGAAACTTTCTTCCCTCACCACCAGTGGGATACAGTTGTTGAGTTTAACACTAGACTTCATTTCCCCAAAGACCAACATCAGATAGAAATGTCAATGGGCATATCAACTAACTTACTTGCAAGGGTGTCTGACCCTGTAATTGCAAATGCGCTGACTGAGATGGGAAACTCTAATCCCATCTGGATACCACCATTTGCACCAGCTGAAAAATCCTCAAAATCAAAGGTGACAAAGGACAAGCCCATTGAAAAGACTCCTCCCAGAAGAGTCACCAGAAGGGCGAGCTCGATTGACACGGATACATCCACAGCAGCCCAGCCACCTAAACCAAAGCGCAAACGACTTCAGAAGCTAGCTGATGAAGTCCAGGCTGAAGTACCTGCTGCTGCAGAAACCATTCTCCCTCAACAGGAGGTTGAGGAAGAAGAAGTTCTGATGGGTGGTCCACCAGAGGATGTGGCCCCCATTTCATCCTTGAACCCAGATCACTCTAAGAATTTCTCCCCCGCACATTCTACCAGCCCATCATCTGCTGAACACCTAGAGCAGATTGATGAGGAGGCTGAGGGAGAAGAGGAGTCAACTGATGAGGATGAGGAACTACAGAAAGCAGAAACAGTTGTAAGAATGCTGGAAACAGAGGCAGACCATTCTGTTCTCAGAACTTTCCCTGGGATCCAACTCACCCTAGAGACATATGATGCAGCCAAACGCCTAAAATTCCTTCTGCTCGTGAAAGATAAAGAATTTTATGTTTTGGATGCCCTTCTTAGAACCAGATCTATACATGCACTAAAAATCGAAGAAGCCACTCTGCTCAAGATTTTCACTGCTTCTTCCATTTATGAGTTAAGGGAGACCTACAAGCCAGACATACTTGGCATGTCAAATTCGAAGCTAATGAACTCCAGATCGATCTGCGATCTGTTTATGAACAAGCCAATATGCTGGACTTTTATAACAGCATTGAAGAAGAAACTGTGGAAGAAGAAGTTGAAGCAGCTCATGCTGATGCTCACCAACAGGGTGCAGCCACCACAGAACCTGGAACAGATCAGCTCATGACTGAGGTTGAAAAGGAAAACACTGCACAGGCTAAGGGGGAACCAGCCAAGATTAGTCAAATTAAAAGTGCAGTGGTTGATCAAACTCAACCAGACCACGAGCCAGCTGGACAGCGAGTGGGTGGTATACCAACAGATAACATCTATACCCCAGCTGTCGCAGCTACACTGGATGAACATGTGGAGATGACAACCCTAGAGGATATATTAATGAACCAGCATCAATCCATATCCAATACTCAGGTCAGGGATTTAATTTCCCACAAAGTCGACCAATATATGTATGGGACTCTCTCCACCGTACAAGATGAAGCTATCCGCATACTCACTGAGTTCAACAATCACTTAAAGACTCACGTTGATCAAGTTGACTCTGATTTGAGGAGGATATGCAGGCTGAAAATCGAAGAGATTAGCAAGAAGATGGACGATGATCGCGCTGCTGCCGAAGAAAGGCAGGCACAGATCGATCAAAGTCTGTTTACAACTGAGCTTAAAGTGCAAGAAATATACAAGATTGTCACTGCATTTGCTGAGAAAGAGAAAGACATGGTTCACACCATAGTCAAAGAGCAGACCGATGGCATCACCGCAGATATAGTGAAAGAGGCAAATGCTTATACCAGATCACTGCTTCGGCAATTTGAAGCCAACGGGAAAGATTTTGTGCAAAGAAAACTGAGCGATCTGCGCTATCCCACCAAGCTGATGATTGAAGGATTTTTTGATGAGATTGGAACAATAAAAGCAGATCAAGAGGAGTACACTGCCAATCTGGCATCCACAAGCACATCTCTTCAAAAGCAGATTGATGACTCAAATCTCAATATCACATCACTGCTTACACAAAAAGTGGAGACAGATAAAGATATTGCAACAATGAAGGATTTAATTGATATGATATGAAATTACTTTATAGGTCGTTGATATATACATGAGAAGGTTGAGTATTAGGTTGGCCCTTGGTGATCATATATACCCTCAAATGAATGATATGATAAGTGATTTATTTATATAAATCACATATTGATTTATTTATTATAATTTTGTATTTAATATTAATTAAAATTTGTTTAAAATGCAAAGAGAAATTGCACATGGCTACACGAAACTTCAAATGAAAATGAAAGCCACTAATCTCAAGTCGAAAAAGGATTGAGAAACTGTAATCCGTTCTTGGGTCCCATATTCTTATTATTATTATTATTATTATTATTATTATTATTATTATTATATTATTATTATTATTATTATTATTATTATTATTATATAGTATGTGGTTTGAATAGTTGGAGTTTGAATTTATCTGATTCATTATATGTGATTTATTAATATTCTTATTATTTGTCTAAGTTATCATGTCAATTCCTGCTCACGAACATTACATGTTAGCATTTATTGATTTGAGAAGTTGGACTTTAGATTTGTACGATTCATTATATGTTCATGGCAAGAATGAATTGCAAAGGGTGAAAAATCAGACATTGAAGCTGTTGCTAGATTTGTTTTGACGATGTCTCGATTACGCTGGATATTGGCATACAAATATCGTAAACATCCATCATTCTCAAAAGTCCTTGATATGGAAAGCTCCTGATGAATCAAGACAATTCAAACAATCAAATGACTGGAGTTGTGGACCTTTTTTATGCATGTCGGCGGAACATTGCATTAGTGGATGTCCTTCAATTAGTTGGGGAAACCAAAATGTTAAAGAATTTAAAAAATATCTTGCATGTTTGGTTTTTAGTTTTTCTATTCCCGTGTCGGATGACACGAATGACAATGAAAATATGTAAATTTATATATTTGTATTTGAATTTAATTTTACTAATGATTTATAGTTTATCATTTAGGGGTGGTTTGGTTTGTGTGATATGAATGATAGGATTATAAGCTTTAAATCTCTACATTTTATCAATAATCCTCCATCTCCTTATGAATTCAATCCATTTTTATGCCTCTTAATCACTCAAATGCTTGATTATATAATCACACCAAATTTGGCTTGATTATTTAATCAAGCATTTGAGTGATTAAGAAGCATAAAAAATGACTAAATTCATAAGGAGATGGAGGATTATGGATAAAAAGGTAGAGATTTAAAGGTTATAATCATATTAGTCCTATTACACAAACCAAACCACACCTTAATAGATAGAATTATTTGTTTTTGTTTTCGAAAATCAAATATTTAAAAAATAATAAATCACATAAATAATAATAATAATAATAAATCACACTTAATAGATAGAATTATTTATTTTTGTTTTTGAAAAACAAATATCTGCATCGGGCCATGCCTGCGCCGAACCATGCCTGTGTCCCCTTTCCTAATTCCAAACATTCATAAGAATGGCAACACGAATAGAACAAGAACATAACATATATACCAGTAGCCAAAACAGAACATACAATAACAGCATAACTTACACTAACACAACATATTCTAATTAATCTTCATGAAAAACATATTCTTCATCATCATAAGCATTGGTACACCTTGTAATTGTATGCCCTTACATTCCACAACGACCACATCGTCTAGGAGCTCAAATCCTATTTCCTCGTTGTTCATATCTTGATCTTCATCAACTCATTCTTGGATGTCTTGGGAGACGAATGAAGGGAGGAGGCAACGCATCTCTCCTAGAAATGAAATGTGGAACCACCCACTCATCTTTGTGAGGTATCGGAAATATAGTACAATTATATGCCTGCAGTAATGTATCACGAGTATAGTAGTGCTCTACATAATTCGTAATAGATTGCCCACAATATCTACAAATAATATTAAGTTGGTTAATATTTAATGAAATAAATAATACAAAAAGCATATTCAGTAATGATCAACTTACTGAATTGCAGCGATGACATGAGAGCACAATATTCCATCCATCTGAAATTCCATGCACGAACATGTACGAGAACGAAGATTAATATTCACTCTTTGACAACTTGTTTCCACTCTGAACGACTCATCACTAATGCAAATTACTTTATAGGCAATTGCTCTTTCCTTTTGTTCAAGAATTTTGGATGTCACCTTTGAAGTGAGGACATTATCATCCAACAATATCATTTGTCGTCTTTTTGCAAACCATTCTTCGAGTGCAATTCTTATGGCTTCAAGACAAAAGCAAATGGGTAGTCGGCTTACCCACAATAGACGAGAATTAAACGACTCTATTAAATTGGACGTCAAAAAACTATGACGACGTACACGACACATCGATCGAGCCCACTTAGCTGGACCAACCTGCATCAATTTTGCATATGCTTCAGGCTTAGCAAGTTCAATCGTTCTCATTATTTTTTCATACTCTTCCACCTTGTAAGTGTACGCAGCTCTGAAATACAATCTAACAATCACTTTGCCAAAACGTTTTATCTTACCACTCAAGTGATAATAACAAAGTCCATGAGATGCTTCTGGATATATTGTACTTAATGCATTGGATATGGAAACATGCGCATCAGATACGATCAATGTGTTCGGCGTGCAACCATATGCTCTCCTCAATCATGTGAAGAACCACATCCATGATTCTTCATTCTCGATAGGTCCAATTCTATAGGCCAGTGGGTAGACTTGCTCGTCGCCATCATTTGTCACTGATACAAATAAAATTCCACTATTCTTGCCCTTGAGGTGAGTACCATCAACTACTATCACAAGTCTCATACAATATGCAAAAGTCACTCTACATGCTCCAAGTGCAACGAATAAATGCCGAAATTTCTCGTCTTCTCCCACATCTAGATCAGTGATAGTCCATGGATTATGCTTCTCAAACATATAGAGATAACTTGACAACATTTTGAAACTATTGTCATATCCACCGTATATCATCTCAAGAGCATAATTACGCGCTCTAAGTGCAACGTCATAGCTGATTTGCACCCCAAAACCCCTTTTCAGGTCTTCTTGAATTGCACTCGGAACTATAATTTCACAAGTTCCACGCATTTTCTTTGCACAATATGCAGCAATGACTTTGGAGTGTATCATCTGGGGGGGGGGGGGGGGGAAGGGACATGTTCAATTGAATACACACATATGTGGTATTCAAAACCATGCACATACCAAACATCGCCGTGGAACGAAGCCCGCATTTGGAAATGACATTTATTCGGATCAACACCACATACCCACATAAGCCTTTTTTTATCCGATTGAATCAAATCATATTTTGTTTTTTTTCTCTAGATGCCACAACCCAAAAACAATATTAATATCCTGTTTGCTATCAAAGTAGGATCTCATTCCCAATGCTTTCATCTCTGGAGCCTCTTCACGTGACACAAGTACTTCTATAGGGCCCACTGGGATGACTGGAACTAATGAATAATGTAGTGATTGATTAACCATTATGTCATCTTCCGTGTTCGTGCTGCAATCCTCATTCAGATAACTGAGTTCCAATAGTGTACAAATCTCTCCTTTATTACGAATCCATGTAACTAAATCGGCTAATGTGGCGTGTTCGGTGGTATTTTGGTGCTCTTCTTCAGATGATTCTTCTGATAATGATTCTGTTACCACTTCTTCGATATAGTCTTCATCATCATTGTTGGATTTTTCTTCATCAATAAGCTCATTAGAGTATGGAGGCATATTTAGGTTCGGAACTTGAGAATCACCGAGATAGACGTCACCTGACCATCTAGAGAAAACTGTTATCCTTCCGATTTCATCTAAAGAATCTTGCCAATCATTTCTCAGTGATCCAAATCCAAAAGATGACGTCCCGATATGATCAAATGAATTCATGTATAAAGATTCTCCATCATTTAGAATGACATACACAAATGGATTGTGTTGTGACATGCATAACTGCTGCAATTCATGATCACTACATAATTGAGATTTAATAACTCTACCCCTACTTGACCAAGACAAATAGTAGATGTCATAAGATCTCAATTCTGAATTTGTTAATAATATATGATTGATCTTAGCTCTCAAATTACTAATGGAGAGCATATGAGGTTCAATAAATATAGATTCTTCATACCCACCAATATATTGACAATCTGAAAAATATCCTCCATATTTGAGCATTATATGTATCATCTGAAAAGAATTAAAAAAATTATTTAAATAATAGAATGTAACCAATAATAAAATCACAATACTATATTGCTTCAATTTAAGAGCAATCAATTAATTGGCATAATGTGGTCAATTAATTATTAATTGGGAAAATTAATTGTCCCAAGTTTCAATATCCTAATTATTATAAATCAGTTTTCTTCTTTTCAAAAGGATTGAGTTATTGCAAGATGACTAGATATACACAAAGCAATTAGAATCTAAATCTACTAAAAAAACATGAGTTTATTGAGATTCTGTGAGATTTTTATAGACTTTTAAAATTTGAGGGTATTCAATTCAAATTTTAAAAAGTTCTACAAAATCCTAAGGTATTCAATACGGATTTTAAAAATTCTTTTAAAATCTTTAGGTATTCAACAGACTATGGACTTTATAGTCTATGAATTTTCATGGATTTTCTTTCAAAAATATATATAAATTGTACTGTAAAAATCTCTTCTAATAACCAGAGATTTAAACGGACTATCTCAAAGAATTTTACAAATCCCAACTAGGGATGACAATTTAGTCTCACGCGACCCAAGCATGACCTGACATTAATATAATTAATATATAAATTATAAATTACATACAATATAAATATTAGTATTATAATTAATATATAATAAATATAATTAATATATATATTAAATAACATATACAACTAAATAAATTTAGATTTAATATTTATTTACATTAAAAAAGTATAATAAATATTAAAATATATAAAATGCAATTAAAAAATAATTATATATTTTTTATGTATTAAAAATAAAAAATATTTTAAAAAATTAATTTAAAAAATCACGGGCCTGGCCCGAGTCCATATGGGTCTGGGCTTGGGCCTAATTTTCACGCCCGACTGGGCCATGGGCCTGTACATATAATCGCGGGCCGGATCTGGGCATAGGGAAGTCCAGCCCAGCCCGACACATTGTCATCCCTAAACTTGACCGACCATCTTTCTCCTATTTCGAGCTCCTACTATAAGTGATAATTTTACACGGTCCGACTCAAATCTGTCTAATCTCGACCCGATGATATTATAGTCGGGTTTGGGCTAATGTTTAGGCCCGACATACCCAGGCCCGACCCAAATATTTAAATATCTTATATTAAACCATAAATATAATTATTATTTTTAATGTATAATAAAAACAAATTAATAGGCATATTAAATAAAATATATGAGTAAAATAATATAAATATCATCATTGTTATTAATGTATAATAAATATAAATTAATAGACATATTAATGAATATTAAAATATATAAATATATTTTAAAATAATTAATTATATATATTTTTAAATATGTTAAAAAATAATAAAGTAAAATTAAAATATGGATGTTCGCCCAATCCACATGGGCCAGAGTTTGGCCTTGAATTACAAGTTCGGTTGGGCCATGGGCCGGCCTTGAGTCCATCCACAGAACTGCATGTCGGGACTAGGCATAGGGAAGTCCGGTCCAACCCGACCCATTGTCATCCCTAGTCCGGTATTCTATGAAAGTCTGTGTAAAAAATGTATTTTATAATCATATCAAATCTATGAAAATTCATGTAAATCAATAAAAAAAAAAAGTCTGTGAAACTCTACACCGAATCTATGGATTTTCTAAATCCATAGACTTTTTAAAGTCCAAAAAAATCCAATAGAATCTCAATTGAATACACCCCCTAAAAGTATATCCATAAATGATAGCTAAATGAGCAATTACTTTTTCTTCTTTGTTCTTCTTCTTGTTTAGATTCTAAAAGTTCTCTCTCAAATTCTTGAATATTTTGAAGAAATTTTTTGAGAGTTCGAGAGTGAGAGTTGCGGTTCGAGAGTTTGATAATTGATAAGATGAAGATAAAGGTTGTTAGAGATATATTAAATAAAAAGTATTACATTAAATGAATAGTAGATATAAGACAATTAATATATGTAAATTGCGCCTTATTGTGTGATGTTTGCGCTATATTTGCACCAACATTGCCAAGGCGAAGCTTGCAATTGTGTTTGCACTTATATTATCATGTTTGCGTCAACATTGCGTCAACCATGCTTGCATTTTATCTTGCATTTATGTTTGCACCTACATTATAGAAGGGTAAATTATGACATTCATTCAAAAATTAATTATTTGTTACATGTCTTTTAAGATTTGAGCATTTCTTACATATATCTTTTGTAATATGAGTATTTTTATAGATCGTCAAAAAAGAAAATATACTTAAATTTATAATCTAATGTAAGAATATCTTTTTAAAATATAAAATTCGAATTGTATATAGTAATAATTAATATTTTATTCATAATATAATTTGTTATGTTTAAATTTATTTATAAATATATTTTAATCATACGTTAATGATTATACCATATTTTAAAGCGACTTAACACTAGTAGACTATGAAATGAGCCCTCAATAAAATAATTTTGAGAAAATAGACGTTTCCCGCCAATGCGGGGCTACCTAAAATACAGAGAGACCAATCTACCGCCATTTCCATACACCAAAGGAAAAATATTTGTGGTGTATTCCTCAAAACGACGACGTTTCGTTATCATACGCTGAAATGATGCCGTGTATCTATTGTAGTCGACGATACTGCCTCAGGAAAACTGAATTACCGAAAATAACCCCAGACTCCGTGCCTTTCTACACAACTACGCGTCGAAAGTACGAACGTACCCTGGAAAGACCCACTTCTCGAGCCTTACCTTTGGGGGTTTATTCGTCCAACGGCCTCAAAGTTAGGACAGAGGAGTGACATTTCTTGTAATTTCCTATGCCATAAGAGGGCTTTTGCGAGATTTGAATACTATATATAAACGCCCGCTTCTAAGCCTCACAAATAATTCGAGCCCATTTTACTCTTCTCCGCGGTCGTGCTCCCGAGTCTCTAGCTCTACAAAATCTTCCTTTCTTCTGAAGAATTTAGGTGTTTGTTTTTGAATTTCTGAAAAAAAAATTCCTTTTCCGCTCGCAAGTTCGATGTTTTACTTTCTGTTATTTTTTCGGTGTTCGTGTTCGATTTGATAGTCGGCGCTCCTCCATTTTAATGTTTATTTTTCACCCTTTTTCTTTGGGTGCAGAAATGCAGAAAACCCTAGCCCTAGTTCTACATTGCTCCTTCAGAGAAAACTAAGGTCGGCGGCCGAGAAACTGGAGTTGGTGGCTCTCGCGGCGGAATTTGATACTAGGGCACCTCGTTTTCTCATATTGTATCAGAAAAGAACCCTAGTAGTTACATTTCTGCAATTTATCCGTCTCGAACTCCACCAGGTACAAAATCTTATGTCTTTTATTTTGTTTTAATTTTTCTTTTTGTGGAATCTGTTTTTCACCATCATGATATTTAAGTAATGAACCTAATACAGATTAGGGAAATTGATAGGGTTCTTCGACAAGTTGAGTCATATAGCTGTTTTTGGGGTTGAATTTAGTTTACGTGTGGATAGTACGGGGTTACCTAGTTTTCGATTTAGATTCAAGCCTCCTTAGATTTCTTGTTGATTTTGATGTTCTTTTATAGTTTGGTGATTTGCTTTATCTGTATTTTCCCATGTTGGGAATAACTTTCTTATAGTTTCATTTTATGTTATGATATGACATCCATTGGCCTAAAAAAACGAATTTAGTTTACATGTTACTACGTCTGTTTGGTTAGTGTTCGTGGGTAGATTTTGGATGTTTTATCTGTCATTTTTACATTCTTCTCATGACGTTACTAATTTCAGGGTGCAATAACAGTTTTGAATCCCTTCATGCCGTTACTAAATTGTTTCATGTTATGCATATATTTTCTTGATTTTATTCCTTAAATAAACTCTTACAATATAATCATACTCTGTCATTCCTAACACACAGTAATTTCATCTGCCATAATGTTGCTTCTCTCCCCTGTCTCCCCATCCTTGTCGTTCATTTATTCAATCATTAGTTGTTTTCGTGTTAGATGGTGCTGCACGTGTCCTGTTCTAATAAATTGGATGCATTCGGCATTCCATATCAGAAAGTAAAGGGATGTGATGTATTTTGTGTGAATTAGCTGCATTTATTACAGTTAATTAAGTGTAAACTTACACATTGTGGTGAGGGTCAATAAACTTGTGACACGTGTTGCTGTTGGCACGATTCCTACCCCTTTTTACCATGCTGATGTTTAAGTTCCTAAAGATGTATATAACATACACAAATTTTCCCTATAGTTTTGAACTTTTGATCGCTGTTTCTTCAGTCAACCTTGTAGAATCTTATGGCACGACACCTACACTTTTTTTCTCACATACATCATCTTATGTATTTTTTGAAGATCAACCTGCGGGGTTACAATGCCTGAAGAACGCAACGTCCTTCCTGCTAAGGCTAATGGAGCAAGCAACAAGGAATATACGATTGACTTGCCTACATTTAAAAGGCGGTTGGAAGCTCTCTACAAGCATTGGAAGGAGCACAAGGATGAGCTTTGGGGTTCTTCTGATGTCCTTGTTGTGGCCACACCTCCTCCTTCGGAAGATTTGCGGTACCCTAAATCCTCTGCTCTAAACATCTGGTTACTTGGATACGAGTTTCCTGATACAATTATGGCTTTTGGGGAGAAGAATATCTATTTCATTTGTAGCAGTAAGAAAGCAACATTGCTTGAGGTTGTTAAAGCATCTGCAAAAGAGGCTGTTAAAGCTGAAGTTGTAATATTGGTGAAGGCAAAAATTGACAATGGGAGCACACATATTGATAAGGTGCTCCGAGCTATCCGTTCTCAGCCAAAATCAGATGACCATGATGCACCTGTTGTTGGGAGCATAGTCAAGGAAGCTCCAGAGGGCAAGCTCTTGCAGTTATGGTCTGATAAGTTGAAGGGTTCTGGTCTAACCCTGAGTGATATATCAAATGGATTATCCGAAATTTTTGCCGATAAGGACAAAAGTGAGATTACGTGTATAAAGAAAGCTGCTTACTTGTCTGCTTCTGTAATGAAGGGATTTGTTGTTCCAGAGGTTGAAAAGGTGATTGATGAGGAGAGGGAAGTATCACACTCCACTCTAATGGAGGAGACAGAGAAGGCTATACATGACCCGCTTAAGATTGGTGTCAAACTAAAAGCTGACAATGTGGATATCTGTTACCCTCCTATCTTTCAGAGTGGTGGTAACTTTGATCTGCGGCCTAGTGCTACAAGCACTGATGATCCACTATACTATGATTCTCCCAGTGTCATTATTTGTGCCATTGGGTGCCGCTACAACAGTTATTGTTCAAATGTTGCTAGAACTTATCTTATTGATTCTGATGCAGTGCAAAATAAGGCTTATGAAGTTCTTTTTAGGGCTCATGAGGCTGCTATTCGTGCACTGAAGCCCGGGAGCAAGGTTAGTGCTGTGTATACTGCTGCTTTGACTGTAGTGGAGAAAGAAGCTCCTGAGCTGGTACCTCACCTGACAAAATCTGCTGGAACAGGCATTGGTTTGGAGTTCCGTGAGTCTGGATATATTCTTAATACGAAAAATGAAAGAATCCTGAAAGAAGGAATGGCTTTTAACGTTTCACTTGGTTTCAAGGATTTGCAATCAAAATCTAGCAATCCAAAGAGCCAGACCTTTTCACTATTGCTTGCTGATACGGTTATTGTGACAAATGATGTCTGTTATGTTGCAACTTCAGCCAGCCCTAAAGCACATAAAAATGTTTCCTATTGCTTCAAAGAAGACGAAGATGAAGACGAAAGACAGCCACATAGAGCGGCACCTAATGCCAAGGATGTTTTGCCTTCCAAAACAAAGCTTCGTTCAGACAATGCAGAGATCTCTAAGGAAGAGCTTAGGAAGCAGCACCAGGCAGAGCTTGCACGACAGAAAAATGAGGAAATTACTCGCCGCTTTGTTACTGAGGAGTCAAATAATCCAAACGAAAGAGGTAATGCAAGAGCTGCAAGTGAGCTAGTTGCTTATAGAAACGTTAATGACCTTCCACCACCTAGAGAGATGATGATTCAAGTCGACCAGAAGCATGAAGCTATCCTAATTCCCATCTATGGCTGTATGGTGCCTTTTCATGTTGCTACAGTTAAAACTGTGTCAAGCCAACAGGACACCAATCGGAATTGCTATATTCGTATTATCTTCAATGTGCCCGGCACGCCCTTCACTCCTCATGATGCCAATTCTTTGAAGAATCAGGGAGCGATTTACTTGAAGGAGGTTTCATTCAGATCCAAAGACACAAGGCACATTAGTGAAGTGGTGCAGCTGATTAAAACACTCAGGCGTAATGTCATGGCCAGGGAATCTGAAAGGGCTGAGAGGGCAACTCTGGTCACCCAGGAGAAACTTTTACTAGCAGGGAATAAGTTCAAGCCAATAAGGTTGCATGATGTGTGGATACGTCCAAACTTTGGTGGGCGTGCAAGGAAGTTGAGTGGCACATTAGAAGCACACACTAATGGGTTCCGATATTCTACTTCAAGGGCAGATGAGCGTATTGACATCATGTTTGGTAACATTAGGCATGCATTGTTCCAGCCGGCAGAGAAAGAGATGATTACCCTTCTTCACTTTCACTTGCACAATCACATCATGGTTGGTACTAAGAAAACCAAGGATGTGCAGTTCTATGTTGAGGTGATGGAGATGGTTCAGAACATTGGTGGTGGAAAGAGATCTGCTTATGATCCTGACGAGATTGAGGAGGAACAAAGGGAGAGAGACAGGAAAAACAAAATCAATATGGAATTCCAACAGTTTGTGAACAGGGTGAATGATCTCTGGGGGCAACCTCAAATTGGCTTGGACTTGGAGTTTGATCAACCTCTCCGAGAACTTGGTTTCCATGGGGTACCTTACAAGGCCTCTGCTTTTATAGTTCCAACTTCTAGCTGCTTGGTTGAGCTGATCGAAACTCCTTTCTTGGTCATCTCGCTGAGTGATATTGAGATTGTCAATTTGGAAAGAGTAGGTCTAGCGCAAAAGAATTTCGATATGGCCATTGTATTCAAGGACTTCAAGCGTGATGTTATGCGAATTGATTCAATTCCATCTTCTTCACTCGATGGCATTAAGGAATGGTTGGACACTACTGATATCAAGTACTACGAGAGTAGGCTGAATCTCAACTGGCGCCCGATTCTGAAGACTATCATGGATGACCCACAGCAGTTCATAGCAGAGGGTGGCTGGGAATTTTTGAACTTAGAAGCTACTGACTCTGATTCTGATAACTCGCAAGAGTCGGATCAAGGGTACGTGCCATCAGATGCCGAGCCCGAGTCTGAATCAGAAGATGAAGATTCAGAGAGTGAGTCTCTTGTGGAATCTGATGAGGATGACGAAGAAGATTCAGAAGAGGAATCCGAGGAAGAGAAGGGCAAGACGTGGGAGGAATTAGAACGGGAAGCTAGCAATGCGGATCGGGAGAAGGGTAATGAGTCGGACAGTGAGGACGAACGCAGGAGAAGAAATCTCAAGTCTTTTGGTAAGGCAAGGCCTGGACCTAGTACTGCCGCCTCAAAACGCTCCAAGTTTAGGTAGAACTACCTAGTATTTGTTCTATTCAATCAAGTTTGGATATTGTTCACTTCTGGACTTACTTGGCCTCGCCTTTTTTGCATCCTTTCTCAAACCTAGTAGGCATTTGGGATGGTAGGTTTTTTATTTTTGTTGTTTAGTACTACTCCATTATCATATGAGAGTAAGAGTATATCATTAGTCAATTATGGCTGTTTTGGGTAATTAGCGTCTACTTCATTTATCTAGTAAGTTATTTTGTTGCTATTTCTTATCTGCTCATAAATAGAACATTTGTGATTCGATTTGCATGGGAAAATATGATAATATGATTCGATTTTTCCATTAACGATTACGCCCATTTAGTGATAATATGATTTAAAGTTTGTTGTATAGAAGATTTCCGTTACAATTCTGATTTTGGATCACCCCAACGACTTCTGGACCCTAGCGATCGTTGGCCACGATTTTAAAACGATTTTTGGCTATTTAAACACGCGTTTGGGCGTGGAATAAACACATCTCTCACCCCTTTTCATTAATTTTTTTGTCTAGAAACACTTTATTACTTGTTTTCCTAGTCGTAATTCGCCCTCAGGACGACAGATTGAGGGTGGAGATTAGTCACTCAATTCAGGATTTTATCTTAGTAAATGTCTCTTGTCTTTGATTATTGAATGGATGAATAGTTAATTCTCAAATAGGTTTAGTTTTTCTTTAATTGATTATTGATTACTAATTGATTCACATGTTATTGATTAAATTGCTTTTTATTAATTGAAACGTTTGATCACTGTATGATTTCTTGTATATTGATTGAGACGAGAGATGATTCCAATATAGACATAGGTTTTAATCAACACCAATTATAAATCAGGAACGTAAGAATTTCAATTCGTTTGCTAATTTATGATCTTCTATTATGTGATTCAAATACGAAAGTAACGATTGCCGCTAAATTACAAATATGAGAGTTAAATAATTAAGAAACTCTATAAAATCATTTATTGACTGCGAATATTTGTGCATTAATTGAGGAATTCTTATTAGGGTAATATAATACGCGAGTCATAATTGTCGTCTAATTATGAATACATAACTTATTAATTAGACAACTCTTAAAAAACGTCTTAATTAATGAACAAAAACATGATTGATAGGAGTTTGATTTAATCAATTATAGATCTTCTGAACTTTAAGTCCTTATAGTATTTACCTAATCAACATTTCAACTTTAAGTATAGCTTATTCTCTTTCTCAACAATGGGAAAGTCGATGTGAAATTTTTTCATGAGCCAGGGTTACAAACTTACCGTGTTGACTATTTGGGTGGGGCTATAGAATCACAGTACACCATTAGTTTATGTTTTATTTTCTATTCCCTTCCTTTGTTCTAATAATGAAATTTCATTTACATTTGATACCAAGATTAATACAATGTTAAAATTAATTTACTTTAATAGGTCAAGACTGTTTTTTTTTTGTCAAAAATAAAACGAAAACAACATTATTGAGACAATCCAATAAAAAAAAGTAGTTATTATTTGCTTAAAATATTAGGTTGGGAGTTTAGCCTATAATAGTACAAGTAATTTTATTTGATTTTTAAATTTGGTGCTATAGAGAATAAAATGGGAGCTATATATAAAATTACCCTTTGGTCTCCTATCCAGAATCTAAAAAATATACAATAGTCTACAACAGTCCATAACATTCATTTCCGTCCACAAACTTAATGACACTTTAACCCACAATATAAACAATCATCTTCAACGAAACTCCTAAATACATGAAATTTCATCTTTACCCACAATACATAATAAATTCTTTTATGAAACTAAATTGTTTTTACAGAAGCAGCAGCATTTTAGAAATGAATGGTACACCACATAAGAGCCTAAATAAGGTCTTTAAAAAACAGCAAAAACTTTGGAACAAGTTATTTTTAGGAACTCTAACTTAGACAAGCGTGGGTCGTAGAAAGTGAAAATACCAGGTAATTAAATTAGCAAATAGTGAAATAGAGAATGATAAGTTGATTGTAGATAAATAATGATCCTTGTATTAGGCCAAGCAGAATAAATATAGTAAGATCTGGTGTCTTCAGGAAATCATGCGAACAAAGTCGTATACCATAACCATACTACAGCAAATTAAACAACATATGGTGAAGACATATACATTATACATGTTTGTGCTCAAATCATCATGGCAGGATCGGACACTGCTTTCTTGCATGCTCGGGAACCAGCCTTGCCAAGGTCTCTGCAGGGAGACCCTTCAACTCTGTAAACACAAGGCCACTACATAAAAAAACGTTGTCCCAACAAAATGATCGAGCCACTTTCGTTCTTGAGATTAATGTTTACCTTGAGCTTTGAAGTTGAATAAGGGTGGCAGGAACCGCCCATTGGGCAATCGAGTGTTTGGATCACGCAGCTCATCAAAGAAGGGATGAATCATGGCATCCAGCTACAGTATGTTTTTAGGAAAAGACATTGTCAATATTGGAACCAGTAGTAATGGTGAAGGCAATGCTAATTCGGGAAAGATTCTGGAAACTGTGATAAGGAGAATTATACCATAACCGTAAACAATAAAAACAACAGAAGTAACCATAACTTCACATAATGTAATAAAAGGCAGTGAACATTTTGATAAACTTTGTTGATTGCAATTTAAAAAACATTATGAAACCAAAATGATCGTTTGACCGTGTAATCATTCCACCATCTTCTCTTTTGGTTTCAGTAAAAACACACGAATGAACACTCACAGCTGAGCAACGCAGATTAGGAGAGTATTGCAGCAGTCTTGAAACAAGATCCACAGCTTCCGGAGGCATGCGCTTATGGAATATCTGGTCAACAAACAAACTGTAAAATGGAAGTCTGTAAAAAAAAACTAAGAAATCAGGATACACTCTTATCACACAAGTACCTTATGCCATGGATGAGCTTTAATTTGAGGAAATTTGAACTCAGTATAATTAGGATTCATGCATTTTATTTCCTCTCTTGTTGGAGTACCCAATACCTGAGACATTTTCATTTCGTCTGAGAAGTGAGATCCATTGAGCTTTAGGCAAAGATGCCTAATATGAACCCTTTAACATCTAATATTATATTCCAGCACCTATAGGTCCACCAGAAACCTTAATATTGCCCCCACCCCTCCATCCATATTATTTATTAAATAAAAATATCAAAATCTGAAGAAAGAAACAGTCATCTCATTGAGCAAGCACGCATGCTGCGCACACTTGCGTGTTTGAGAGATATACACATACACACACACAGAGATAGAGCGAGACAGAGTCAGAACCTTGATAATCTCAACGAGCTGGTCTACTCCACTCTCACCAGGAAACAGAGGCTGAGAATGCAAAGGACTGTAATTATCATTATGAGGTAAAAGAACCATTATAATTACGTATCTATTAGGTGGTGCAAGAAACTTGGGAAAACAAAACTGCCATAACTGGCATGCAAAAATATAACTACCTGTCCAAGAAGTAATTCAGCAAGCACACATCCAGCAGACCAAATGTCTATGCTAGTAGTATATTCAGTAGCTCCAAAAATTAGCTCAGGGGCTCTGTAATACCTAGAGCAGATATAGGAGATATTGGGCTCCCCCTTGACCTGCAACAAGTAATAAAATCAATTGTAAACATTTACAACTGTGAACGTGAAACAAACTTTATGAAATCTATATTCCATACCAAAACTTTGGCACTTCCAAAATCACATAATTTAACCTGGTGGGTGTGCGGATTCACCTGCATAAATATGATCACACTATTATATGAAATGAAAATTGGGAACAGGCAAATTAGATAAAACTCGTTTAATCAAACAACAGATTTAATGAGGGAAATCTTCTTTAGGCAGTTTTAACACTTTAGGTTGAAATTAAACAAACAAGCAAGTATATATGCATGGTGGTACATTTATATCTTCATTAAAGCCTCAACTATCATAAAACCAAACAATAGCATTTTTAATATGAATTTAAGCAAGAAGCCTTCAGCAGATGGGTCGACTTTGAATATAAACTAATTAATTTGTTCAAATATATAAGTAGAGAGGACTTTCTTTGTCCACCAAGCATAGTAAAAGTTTGTAAAACCCCAGTGAGAATATAAAGTAGGATGATATACCAACAAATTTTGTGGCTTTATGTCCCTGTGACACACTCCAATACCACAATGGATGTAATACAGAGCTCTGAAAATCTGCCAAACAGCAACCAGCAACATGGTAAGTAGTAAATTCTAATAAGAAATTGAGCTGTAAAGACAATTCTATTAATTATCATTAAGCTGCCTGGACACGATATGAAAGAGTAATATCCCTTGCCTACATAACCTGAATTAGACTTTTAGATTAGCAACCTATAATTCAAAGTTAACTATGTCACATAATTCCTTGAAATCATTATAACATTATGGTAATGAAGTTCATGGAATTTTATCTACTAGCTCAAGTAGCTTGCTGCAGAAAAGAAAAATATTTGACAAACAAGATACAACTTCAACAAGGTTCAAAATTGAGCACCTAAAGCTACAATTAACTAGAAGATGTAGCATATGGAAGATAGAACATAGTTGCACTGCATGAATTTTCCCAAGTATGTAACCAAAGTGTCCTCAGAGCACATGGAATCTGGAAGTCCAACTGGATACCTGGTATGCGTATAGCTTCACATATATCAGCAGTATCCTTTGGTTCAACTTATTGTAGTGTTTGATTACACGGTGAACAGTCTCAGGAACATACTCAAGTACCAGATTGAGATAAAGTTCGTCTTTTTCAGTTGTTGAGAAGAAGCAATGCTTCAATGACACAACATTTGGATGGTCAAGGAGACGCATTGTTTGCAACTCTCTGTTTTTATACTTCTTATCCTGGAGAACCTTTTTTATAGCAACTGTTTCGCTGTTTTCCAAACATTTAGCCTGCATTACAATGAAAGATCAATCAGCAATCAGAATGTAGTTATACTAGCGAATAACAGACATATAATGGTAGTATGCATCAATTGCAACTCAAGGTCAAGGGAAATCAACAAACTTACTTGAAACACTACTCCAAATGATCCTTGTCCAACAACACGTTCAGCCATGTAACTAATTGTCTGGGGGTAACCAAAAAGCGAAAAGTGAAAAATTGGTGAAACAAATTCTCAAGCTAAGGGGAAGTCTTGACATATCCTATTATACCGCTTTTCAGGTCTGCTGGCATAAACATCCACTTTGCCTATGAGCAATAGTATGACTGAAATAATTATTATTCACATGGGCAGTAGCTGTTTCATATACTTTTTAGGAATTTTACAATGAGACTGAAATAATTATTGATTCCAAGAACTATGAATAAGAACTCAGATGATGGAATCTTATATCCCACACAACAGATCATTCTTGGAATTGCAGTTTTCTAACAATTGACATATTCTGTTTTTCATTATTTATTACTTTTGGCTCCTCTCATCTATGAGTTGAGGAGGAGGGGGGTTTAGGATTTCTTTGGCATATAAGCCGCAGCACTTTAGTAATTGAAGCACCAGTATGCTAAGGGAACCAGATCAAGAAAGTAGAACCAAGCTTAAGAAAAGATGGCGCATTACCTGCTTTGGCTGGCCATTGCGACCACCAATAGTAGTCACTATTATATGACCTGCCTCAGTTCCATTGCCATCTACAATTGTTGCATTCATTTCCTATAGAACAAGAAGGAAACTAATTACACCAAGCCCAATAATAGTCAACCATAAGAAGGATACATAAAGAAAGAAAGTTTCAAGCTATATACCCTGTCATCCCTGATTTTCATGTCATTCATCTCCTCAGGCAAACTATCAACCCCTACAGCATGACTCGATGTCTCCCTTGAAGCAGAAGTAGGTGCCACAGTAGCCATTTGCCAAAAAAATACTAGCAGATAGTATAACCTCAATAAGTCACTCACCTATATAAACCAAAAACAAGATGAGAACTCCAGAGAATAAAGACGTATATTTATACAGAAAAATATTTGAACGCTTGTTCACATAAAGGAAGTTTAATAATTAGCATCTATTGTCAATAGCGGATACAATACGAAATTATGAGCATGTTAACAAAGATTGAGGAAGTAGAGCACAAAATCCATAGTTAATGACATTACTGCAATTTAAAGAAATAGTGTTTCGGTCAAACACCACTTTGCCTATATAACTGAAGATACAACGTGTGAACTCACAACCACAAGCACAATTATTATTGTTTTAAGGCGAGCTCTTACAATCTCATAATGAGCGCCATATCATAAATATCATATATCTGATCCCAGATTACATAATCTGTGATTGTGTCATACTGAGGAAAAAGAATTAAATGAAAATAGGTCCTTACTACTGCTGGAGAGCAAACATATCAGTATAATCTCGTTTTCAATGTCAACTGTGATGTGATATTAATTCCACCAATACATGTCCAGTATTTGTATACCTAGACTGACAACATTCTCCTGAGAAAGGGCGAACAGTTTGACTATGTAACACATAAAAACAAACGAGCAGCACAACTCAGCATAATAAATGAGGTTTAGATGACAGGAACTCAAACAAAGTCACATCCAGAGGGTATTATCAAGCTCTAAATTATCATCATAAAACCATACTCCTACCGTTCCGTCCCATTATTGTTGGCCATCTTTTCTAATTGGGCTATCTCCTTATTGTTGGTCACTTTTCTGAAATAGCATGAATCAACACTTCAGCATAAGGTAGGTGTACCCAACTTACAACATAAAACATAGATTTCTTATTTTCCGTGCTAAAAAGAATGTGACCAAGAATAATGGGACAGAGGGAGTATATGACAAACCAAACATTAGTTTCATACTTTGGAAGTCGTACGTACATAAAGTAAAAGGCATAAAAGTGTTCAATATCAATCATAGTCATCCAATCCCACTTGAAGTCTTAAAAACTTAATTAAGCTTCATAGTCATTTAATATAAGTCAAACTCCTCATCATCATCAACATCATTAGTGCCCTTATCTTCATCGGCACCACCACTTCCCATTTGGACTCATCTGTCAAATTCATGTCTTGTGGTGGTGGCTGGAATGTGGAGGGCCTGGCGGCAGACAGAAGTAGAAGCGATGAGATAGAAACAAGGAAGGAGGAGGGAGATCAATGTAACAACATACTTTGTGTGTACCTTATTTGTATGTGTTCTTTCTTTAATTTACGGTTAAATTATGTTAATTTATTATGTTTTTTTTATTAGTGATGGGTTTAAATATAAAGCTTTACTGAACAAATTTAGCACAGAAATCAACTCAACTTTTGTCCTAAAACTCTAGTTGTGAGCCTACTGCCTCATTGTGCCTCGAGCATAGTTGTTAATCACCCATCGCGCATAATTGCACTAACATGTTCTAGCGCTATCACGCATTGCGTCGCACACGCTATATGAATATGTAGCGCAAAATCACATACTTACAAAATGTTATTTTTTCCTTCTAAATGTTCTTTCATCTCCTGTCTAACTGCAACAGGAACATACTTACAGGCTACTGCATTTCTGTAGCCTCCTACTATATGTTCTTTCGACCTTGTGATCCCTCCTTTTATTATTTTAGAGCAGAAATTGCATTTAGCATTACGTGTATGGTTTGGTTCAGCCGAATGTCCATATAACAACCCTATATCCTTTTCTCTTTCACTATGTGAACTTTCCGTCAAACTTGAGAAGTCAGGTTAGAGAAGGTAGGAAAACGTAGAGAAATGATAGCAAAAGTAGAGAAGTCGGTGATTAGGGGATGATTTTTTTTTAATGCAGAACTTGATTTTAGGAGTTAAGAGAATCACTTTTACGTAGAAGTGACAAAGAAGAAACGAACCAAATAGGATAAGTCAAGCTGGGTAGGCTAAAGGGGGCCAAGGGCGAGGAGAACTAGAAAGCTTGTTCTTTTTCATTTTTTTGTTTCAATTAGTTATGTAGAAAGAAGGCACGATTGAAATGTATTTGGAGAGGAAATTTTAAATTCTTGAGAGCCTATGAGCTTAATATCACTCTTCATATTCTACTATATTTCATTAGAGTTTGAGAGACTAAGAGTCTGATTAGATAAAGATTCTTCATATTCTATTATATTTAATTAGAGTTTTTAACCCTAATGCATAATTATCTGTTATCAATCAAATAGCACGCTATTTTGCACGACGAGCCATAGAGCAAATCGCGACCGCTATTTGAAATTTTATAGGAAACTGTGAATAGTCGCGAAAGATTTATGCGATGGTGCATGACATGAGAGTCTGAGACACATGCCTCAGTGCGATTTTCAACCAGGCGGTGTGAGGCAAGCAAACGCTTTTACAACTATGCATCATCGTAGATATAAACTCCAATTTCAGTGAGAAAGGTTTTCCCATACAACCTATTCTACCTAGATACAGTAAATATTGATTATGAAAAGGAGGCACACGTCATGCGTTCCCCATTCAGATATGTTTAAAATAGATCAATCAAGGAGAAGTACAGCAGCATGATTATGAAAGATTACAAAATCTTCTACTTATGCGAACGACTTTAATTGTGCATTAGTGTTGACAATGCATGTTCCCTAACTTAACTCTCCTACACTCCTTCCTTCCTTTAGGTTTCAACATTCATTAACCTACCGAGATAGCCCATCAAAACACAGGTCCCATGCAGAGGAGTCATTCATCCAGTTATGTAGATTCAGAGCAACACTAGATATATCATACATCAAAGTTAAAGCACAACCTATTCTGCAAGTTCATTTTTTTCAACGTAACATCATAACCCCTACATCTAAACCCCTTCAACATTGAATATAGATCAGCATAAAGCAGGTGAAACAGAATAACCATATTCGAAACAGTCAGCAACAGCAACCATTATTAGTCATAAAACTTTCCATCAAACTGAGGAGAAGAGATCTAACAAACCGACAAGCAGCAAAAGAGAAAGAATCAGCTCCACGCACAGTAAAAGAATTCATAAAACACCATCACATTATAGTGAAACAAATTCAATGACAGGCGATCCACCGGATCCACCACACGTAACTCCACACACAATCCATACCAAAATAAGAACACTAATAATAATCACGCATATATCACCGTTGCATCATCTCAATAAAAGGGAAAAATAAATACAAACGAAAAGAGCATGAAATTCGCAGATATTGAAGGCGAAATGAAATATGAATAGAGAGGAAGAAACGCACCGATCATCAGTGACTGACTTGGACGATGAATTTCGTGGTTGGATTACCTGACAGAAGTACCACCCATTGGAAAAACAAGACAAATGCGCAACAATTTAGAGAGAGAAAAAAGAAAAGGAAGAGAGGGAAAATATAGCAAGTAAAACAGTATGCATTGCAATTGATAGCTGCAGCCTGCAGGGAGGAGGAGAGATATGTGCTGCTGCTGCATACCAATATTATTTTATGTTTTTATTTTGTTTTCTTGATTTTCAAAAGGCCTATTATTATTTTATTTACAGTACTATTATTATATTTTGGTGTGCATGTTACAATAATGGGGGGGCGTGACAGTCAAACCTCAATTCTGTAATTTTATTGATCTATCTTTGTATTGGTAATTTATTTATAGGGTGCAGTGTAGTTAGTTAAATGCACCCCCTTCGATTCAAGATAACATACGACTTACTTTTTTTTTTAATTGATCCCCAATAGTTTTACTTTTGAAATACATTTTTGAAAGATGATAAAAATAAAGTTTAGTTTTAATTTTGCGTTATATGATGGATAGGTATTTTAATTAGACTCGATTTCGGGTCATCTCGATCGAATTGTCGATTATTCAGTTCGAATTAAACTGTGTTTAATTTTTTTGAATTGTAAGTTTCGATCCTAATCCTAAATATTTATTCAATCAAGCTAAAATATTTACGAAAATATTTATTATTTTATGGTTCTATATTTGTAAATATAAATATGCAAAATATAATAAATAAAAATATATCATGCAGTTAAAGATCAAAATATAACCATGCATAAATAAAAAGGAAAAAAATATTATAATATTGTTACAAAAATTTGTTATAATTATTTTTAGTAAGCGATTGATTAATTGGTGGTATGATAAATGCAAATTTTTGCATAGAAAATTAAATATATTTCACGGATATTTTTTATTTTATTTTTTCATTCAGTTAATCGGGTCAACTCATTCGATTTTTGGGCTAGCCCTATCGAGTACCTGTTGTTTTCAATCCAATCTATTCGGGCAAAAATCAAATTATAAATTTCCGATTCTAACACTCTTCAATTTCGAATTTGTATCATGACCAATCAATATTTTCGGGCTAAATTGATGGATTAATAAAAATATAATTCAAATTAATCTATTATTTAGTTTTATTAATAAATGATTAATTGTTCAATCTTAAACTAATTCAACAAATGTACCTTTCAAATACTCAATTCTATATTTTATTAATCCAATTAATCATTCAAAGTATAGTATATAGTATCATAGATCAAAGTTTGTGATGAAAACTTCACAAAAGGTTTAAAGAGCAATGATAGATCAACAGCTAATGAAGGTAGCCCCTATAAAAAAAATTATAGTTAAAAATCGTTAATTTATCGATATCTTTATGAGTATTTGTATAAAACCTCTTATTTTCATTGATTTAAGATATCGATACATCAAAATTATTTGTATAAAACCTCTTATAGTTAAAAATCGTTAATTTATCGATACATCAAAATTCTTCATCTTCTATATTTTCATTGATTTAAGATAAAATGCAGAATGAATCTGGATTCATTGTAGGAGTCTAAAGCTGGAAAAGTCTCTATTCGATTAATAAATTTCAATTATAAATTATTTAATCTTAATTACATTTACTTAATAAAAAATGTGATATAAATTACATAATTTGTTTTGTTTTAAATAATTTATGAATTCACAATTTAACAATAAAGCTAGGTGAAATATGTTAAAAGTGAAAGTTTCGAGTAATTGACGAAGGAAAAATGAAGAGGAGAGAAAGAAAACATGATGAAAGTGTTTGTTATTTACTGGAGAGAAGAAATGTACAAAATGTGTTAAAGAAAGCTAGCAATAACAGATATATATACATGTATGAAAGAGAAAGCTGACTAGGCTAACAAACTAACTAACAAAGTTGTTAATACGCTATCAGGAATAATCTAGCGCTATCTATAAGCAAATAGAAGTTTCTCTCTCACTATAACCCAACCATGCACGCCATGCATGTATATCTCCAGAAGCATGCTCATAACAAAATATCTCCAAATTTAATACTCCCCCTCAAGATGGAGAGTATAAAAACTCCATCTTGCTCAAGGGCTTAGTGAAGATGTCAGCAGGTTGCAAATGGTTTCGAATGTACAGCGGTTTGATCAACCCATCAAGAAACTTTTTCCGTACAGTGTGGCAATCTATCTCAATATGTTTTGTTCTCTCGTGAAAAACCAGATTGGAGCTAATATACACTGCAGCTTGATTATCACAATATAAAGGTGTGGCCTTTGTCTGCTCCTGATCAAAATCCTTAAGAAGCTCTCTAACCCACATCACTTCACTTCACAAGTTGCTAAAGTCATCGATCTATATTCTGTCTCCGCAGAAGATCGTAACCCAACATGTTGCTTCTTCGACCTCCAAGATTCAAAGATGATCCCACAAACAAGCAATAAATAGATACAGACCTCCTAGTATCGGGGCATGCTGCCCAAGCAGCATCTGAAAAAATATTCATATCAAGGTTAGAAGTGCTTGAGTAACGTAAACCATGGCCAAGTGTTCTTTTGATATATGTGAGAACTCGCCCAGCTGTTATCATATGACCATCACATGGTTTAGCTAAGTACTAATTAACTTAACTTATTGACTGCAAAAGTTAAGTCTGGACGTGTAATACAACTATATAAGTCTGCCAATGAGTCTTCTATAAGAAGTAGGATCTGCAAGGAGTGTACCTTCATCTTGTTGTAGTTGTTTATTTGATTCAATAGGTGTAGCAATTGGTTTACAACCAATCAATCCAACATTCGTGACCAAATCCATGGCATACTTCCTTTGAGATATATAGAAACATGAGTTGTTCCTCGCCAACTTCAATTCCTAGAAAGTACTTTGGTTTCCCAAGGTCTTTGTACTTGAAGTACTTTCCCAAAAATGCTTTGAAAGCATTAATCTCATGATGTGAGTTTCTAGTCAATAGCATGTAATCAACATAAACGGCTAAACCCAAAAATATTACACCACTCTTCTTGACAAAGAAAGATGTGTTAAAACCTAAATTCTAAACTTTAGGTTCTTGCAAATATACGAGGTCAATTGCACGTGGCAAGTTAACTCTGGTCCAATCTCAACGGAAAGTTTAGCAGGACGATTCTAATCCTAAGTGTTATCAAAAATAAATAAATAAAAATCATAAACACTCTAATCAATAATAAAAATGAAAAATAAGAAATAAATAAATAAATAAAATAATAAAAATGTGAGATTCCGGATTCAATGACCTAGAGTTAAGAAAATCTAAAATCAATTAAAGCATGCTCCTAAATTCATGTTATTGTTCGTTCATAAAGGACTTCTTAATAGTTAGTCTAATTAATTACTTACGTATTCTTAATTAGACGGCAACCATGACTTTCGTATTAGATTCCCCTAAGAAGAATTCCTCAATTAAGAACACTGATTCGTAATTAATAAATGATTTCCTAGAGTTGCTTAATTACTAACTTCCGTATTCAATAATTAAGCTGCAAATCTAACTTACGTATTCGAATCACACAATAGGAAAATCATAAATTAATTACGAATATAATTCATATGTCTCCGATTTGAAATTATTAATGATTTAACCCTACTTCTCTATTGGAATTATCTCTCGATTTCAACCAATAAACAAATAATCAAAAACGGTGGTCAATCGTCTCAATTAAATAAGCACAAGTTAAATCATGAAGCATGAATTTAAGAATAATCAATAATTAATCAATAATTCTAAATCCTAGGTAGAGAATGACAATTCAATCCATAAAATAATAAAAGATAAGAATTAAATAAGACTTACTAAGATAGAATCATGGATTGAGCGTCAAAATCGCCCTCAATCCTTGGCCCCGAGGCAAAATTACAATGGAATCAAAGTAAACTAGTGTCGTTAGGGTTTAAAAGAGAGAAAATATGAAAAAGGGTGAAAAGAACGCCCAAAATCGGGGTTTAAATAACATATTTCTCATCCAAAAATCGCACCCAGCGCCCGCGGAGGATCCAGCGGGCGCTGGGGTCGTGTTTCTGTCTCGGCCGAGCATCAGACCCAGCGGGCACTGGCCACCGGTCCTCTTGCGCGCAGCGATTTTGTTTTGGCCCGTTCTCCCTCGTTTGAACTCTGATTTTTGATCCGTTTGCAGCTACGGACTCCAATCCAAAACCAGATGAGAAAAGTGAGCAGGGCCCTGCCTTTACTCCCTACTCTCCGATTTATCCGTTAGACCGGTCCATAGTTCTTATTCTTATGTTATCCAAGATTCATAATTACAATTCCATTTCACACCAATGTCCACACCAAACAACCTACATGCAATTACATAATCCCGGCGTAAAAACGAATCAAAATACAAAATAAATAAACCTAACGCTATGAAACGAGACTCAAAAATTCGTGTAAAAAATGACTAAAACATACCAAACAGATTGCACCAAGCCAAATGAGAGAGAGTTTCATAAAGTTTTAAATACCATTGGCGTGAAGCTTGTTCCAGTCCATACAAGGACTTAGATAGCTTTCAAAGCGTGCCAGAAGGTAAGTACTCCCCCCTGGTTGATCAAACTCGGTGGAACATCCATGTATGTATCTTCTTTTAAAGATCCATGGAGGAACGCATTGTTCACATCCAAGCGAGAAAGAATCCACCCATTTACTGCTGATACAGCCAACATAAGCTTCACAGTAACCAGCTTTGCAACTGGTGAAGAAGTATCAAGATAATCGATCTCAGCTTGTTGTGATACCCCTTGGAAACAAGCCTTGATTTATAAAGCTCAACAGTACCATCCGCCCGAAACTTCACTTTGTAAACTCATTTACATCCAATAGTAGACTTTTGAGCTGGTAAGGATGTAAGCTGCTAAGTGTTATTTTGTGTGAGAGCTGCAAGTTTCTCTTTCATAGCTTGGCGTCATTTAGGAAACTTGGAGGCTTGAGCATAGCAAGAAGGCTCAGGTACAATAGTAACAGAGGCAATAAATGAAAGGTGGGAAGGTGTGAGCCTGTGATAAGAAAGATAAGAGTGCAAAGGATATTTACAAGAGGATGCCATGTATGAGTTACGATGGTAATCAGTTAAGTATGAGGGTTTATGAACCAGTCTACCGGTTCTAGTGGAGATAAAGCTAAGAAGAGTGGCATTAGAAGTATCAACCGGCTCAAGAGTAGAATGATTAGACTTTGAAGAATGTGTGGAAGAAATATTAGTGGGCATAGAAAGAGTGTTATTATCAAGTGAAAGAGGCACATCATCATCATGGAAAAGGTTAGGAGGAATGGTATTAGGGTTTTAAGGTTGGGATGAGGCAGTATCAGTAGGAGAAGAAGGAAAAGAAGTGGATGGAAGATGAGATAAAGGAAAGATCTCCTCATGAGATATAACGTTCCTACTGATATAAGTATGTTATTCTCAAGATTGAGAACCTTATAAGCCTTATATCCAGAAGGATACCCAATAAGATGCATTTAGAAGCCCTTGGGGAGAAGTTATCTCTATCCCTTCCCAGGTTAGAGACATAACACAAACATTCAAACACACGAAGATGATCATGTGAGGGTGGTTTGTTGAAAAGTACCCGGAATGGTGTGATATAATTTGGTACAGATTATGGGAGTCTATTTATGATGTAAGAGGCGGTTAAGATACACTCTCCCCAATACAAAATAGGAAGGTGAGACTGAAAAAGCAGACTTCTAGCAACATTCAACAAGTGTTGGTGTTTCCTTTCCACTTAGGGGTGAGCAAACCCAAACCGAACCTGTAAAACCGACCCGAACCGGTTGGTTCGATCCCGGTCTGGACCGATCAATCTGTTGTAACGGTCTGAGTTGGGTCATTTTTTTAGAACCGGTTAAGTATCGGGTCGGTTCGGGTCCAGACCCGCTAGACCCAGAATCGACCCATACAAATAAAATATATATATTTTTATGTTTAGTAATAAATATACAAAAAAGAAGGAGAACATGGTGATGAGTTTTTCATTGCCTTCAAGGATGTATAGATTGCCTTATCTCCTACCCTTCCCAATCACAATCCCCTGAGAAGCTGCTTGGATTTCACAAATGGAGTCAGTAAATTTGACAACACATTTAGAGTCAAGAGATAAAGCACTTACAGACAGTAAGTTATATCTGAAAGATGGAACAAGCAGAACATATTTTAGTGTTATGGTAGGAGAGATGTGTATGGTTCATATCCCAGTGACTTTGATGTTATTTCCATTAGGTAGAGTGACAGTAATACTGGAAGGTTTGACATGAGAATGGAAAAGACTTGGATCACAACATACATGGTGTGTGGCTGCGGTGTCTAAGATCCACACACTATTATTGAACGACGAATGAGCTTTAGAACATGAAGTTAGAGTGAAGTTACTAGAGAAGGCTGGAGAGTTAAGGTTGGATGAAATGTGAGGGTTTGAGTTGTTTTGAGGAGTGAAAGAAGATGTTACTGCTGCAACTGAGGACTTCTGTGAGATCTGACTCTGCAAAACAGACATAAGTTGTTGACATTGCTCAACAATCAAACTTAGATTATGATATTTATCTTGTACAACACCTTGTTCCAACTCAGAGCCTTCATTTTCAACAATATTCACAAATTTTCTCACAAACTTCTCCGTTTGAAAGTTAGGTTTGCCTCATCCCCTTGCAAAGCCTGGAGGAAAACCATGAAGCTCGAAGCATCTATCAACATATGGTTATTCCTCCCACAATGAGTGCAAACAAACTTTCTACGACCATAGAGTTGGGTAGCGTTAATCAAAAGACTTGACTACTCACTCTCAACTAGTGCCACCACAGATTGAGTGTTGTTATCTATGCTCCTTTGACGCTCCTCCTGGACAGCTAGAGCAAAAATTTTAGATACATGAGGCAAAGGAGATGTAGATAACAGTTGTGAACGAAGTTGAGCAAAGTTATTGTTCAATCATTGTTGGAAGAACAAAGAACAATCTTGTGTTTGATAGTCATTCCACTTTATAGAACTATCACAGTGGCATAGACCACATGAACACCACAAGACGGTTGGAATTCCTTGAGTCCATCCCAAATCGCGCGCAGACTACTATAGTACTTGTTTTAACTCTTTGCTTGTGGCTCATCACGCAAGCTAAATCAGCTTGCGTATACCTCTCCTTCAACTCTTCTCAGATTTGTCGAGCAACATCCATGTACATAATGCTAGATCCGATCTCCTCATTTATAGAATTCCTTAACCATGACACCACCATACAATTGCAACGTAACCATATACAATACTTATCATCTTCCTCATCAGGTTTAGGAAGACTACCATCAACAAAACTTAGCTTATTTTTAGCAATAAGCGCAATAACCATACACCTTGACCAATTTATATAATTTGATCCAACCAACTGATGTGCTACTATGTTCGCACTTGGATTATCGCTTGGATGTAGATAGTACGGACTAGATGAATCCTCAGTTGCACCAACGACCTCTTTACCATTTGCTTTCACCATGACAAAGATACAACACAGACCACCATCAAAGAGAATATACAGGAGAAAAGGTAACCAGATACGTGTGGGCAAACCCTAGCGCTCTGTACCATGTTAAAACTAAGAGTATTTCGAGTAACTGACGAAGGAAAAACAAAGAAGATAGAAAGAAAACATGATGAAAGTGTTTGCTATTTACCGGAGAGAAGAAATGTATAAAACGTGTTAAAGAAAGAGAAAGTTGACTAGGCTAACAAACTAACTAACTAGGTTGAGAACACGCTGTCAGGAATAATCTAACACTATCTATAAGCAAATAGAAGTTTCCCTCTCGATGTAACCCAACCATGCACGACATGCATGTATATCTCCAGAAGCATGCCCACAACAAAATATCTCCAAATTTAATAAAATATCAATACAATTGAGTTAGATTTTTAGTTAACATAAATTTTATTCTGAGGACAATGAGAATAAGATAAAAGTACCACATTACTACTTTTTCATAATTTTATTTCATATATACATATATATATATATATATATATTATGGGAAGAATGATTGTAGTTGTTGGGTGTGAGCCTATTACGCCTGACAATGTTGTGAGAATGGTAATTTTTCTTAGTATGAATTCATTGAGGTAATGACTAATGACTGAAAACCAAATATTCTTACGAAAGCAACCAAGCTCTTAACTGGATTGCCAGATATAGGAAGAAGACCTTTTGAATTTGTACATAAAATAAAAATAAATAAAAAAAATAAAAAAATTCTTGAATTTATATTAATAATTGATTGTAAATTGAATTCTTTCACGATATTTGGAATTATTTTTTTCTATTTCTAGAATTCAGGGTTGGTACAAGCCGAAAGTGGACTATCTTGAAAATTAAATAAAAAAATTTGGCCCTGCTTTATTTTTCAGACAAGGGACCCTACAAAATTCGAAAATCAAACTCATTCTACACCTGAAAACACATAAATGCTAAAATTATAGCAAAACTAATTTTGTGCGACTTAAATTTTATACCCCTTTTACCGACTCCTATTTTATTTAATTAAGTATATCATAATAATATTATGAGTCAATGCAAAATAATATTTTCTTCGTCCCATTAAGTTTGACATATTCATGGTTATTAAAGGTTATTAAAAATTATTGAAGAGAATGTATAAAGTAGTGTAAGAGTAATAAAGGTGGTAGGGTACACACATTTTTGAAGAGATAACTTTTACTATTTTTGAAATGTGTCAAGCTTAGTAGCACATTCTAATAAAAAAGTGTGTCAAACTTAGTGGGACGGACGAAATACAAAATAACCGAATGAAGTAGTCATATTAGTACTTATGCTCGTGCTCATGCTAAAAAGTATTACAAATTAAATTTATATAGAGCTAAATTAATTTGATTTTCTGATTTACAAAAGAGTGTTGGAATTTATGAGAGGCTAAATTATGTTCAAACTATAATCGAATTCATGAGATAATAGGCTACAGTGATATTGAAGCTAAAATATTGACTTATATAAAGTATGAATACCGAAACTTTATCATTGAATAGAGGAAGTAGGCAGCAGGTGTGGGGCTTAGCTATCGTGTCTGAATACAATATTGATGAAAAGGATATATATATAGATATATATATAGCATGTTAATAGCCAATCTTTATCATTGATTAATATATTAAGCTCTGCTACGTAATAGGTTTACCAATTCAATTCACAATTCATGTTCTAATTAAAATTCAGTCCACTCTGCCAATTGGCAACCACGCTATGCTCTCTCTTATAAAAATTTAGAAAGAGTCATCCTAATCGAAATTCAAAATTAATGCAATATAGCATCAATTAGATATATTTGTTGTTATGTTTAGAATCATGATTTAATTGTCAGGTTCATATTTCAATTATACTATAATCCTAAATGCAGTTACCATACTTTACGGTTCTGAACTGAAACCAACCAAATAAGTTTCACACTAAAAAAAATGATATTTAGTGACGAAAGTAGGGAGATATACCTTCATTAACTGTAAAAAAATAATTTTAGTGAAAGCAAAATTTATAGTTAAAAATTCAAATTTCATCACTAATAACTTTTAGGGACAAATATTTTTGTCTGTTATTGACGAACCCATTTTTAGTGCTCTTTTTGAGCAAGACGAAGCACAAGTCAAGACCTTGAGCACGATGACGAGGAGAACATTCATCCAAAATACTTTATGACACATGGAGAAGCATGTAACAGATGTAAGGAAAGTTCAGGCAAGTTGGAAGGCAAGGTGCATACGATGCACGTCTTGACCATGTCCTTGGGTAAGGGCAAGATCCTGACAGCAGCGAGAAAATAAGAAAAGAAACTTTTATTTCCTTATACAATGGATATGCACGATTTAAACCTTATTGATGATAGGGATGGATATATTTGGAGATATTTATGCAAGGAAAGAAATCTCTTGAAACATTAGCTTGCTCAGAACGTCATGGGCCTGGCCCAAAGCCCACTCAACTTCTATATAAGGCTTTAGTCGCAGCAGCAGAAGGAGAGACATGAGAGCATAACGTGAAGTATGTGGAGGAGAGCCGTTGCTGCATGAACCACTCACACTCTTCGTTCTTTTTCTTAGTGTATTACAATATTGATGTTTTGAGAGTCTAAGAGAGGAAGAAACGAAGCCTTCGGGCACCTTTTATTTTTCTTATATTTATTTTTCTTGGTCAGGGTTGGTCCTACCATTGATTGTTTTCCGTATTCCATTTAATTCTAGTACGTTTCCTTTTATCTTTTATTTTTCGTTTCTTTTATTTATGTTTAGGTAATACTAATACTTGGTTTGAGTTAAACAAGTTTAGCTAAAATCAACTTATCATTGTGAGGTCTAACTTGGCCAACGTAGTTGCATGTGTGTGTTCCTAAAGCACTAGATCTGATTCCATACAATTTGACTAAGTCTTCGGTGCTATGCAAACGGTAGCGTCTTGGGCAATGTCAGGTTACCACTGATAACAGGAAACTCCAAGTGTTAGCGACTTCCTGCTTGCTAGTCAGAGGGATCAGCGTGGTGATATGGGTGGGGACGCCACGGGTGGGGCGTCTGAGATGGAGTGTAGGTGGTTATGCAGCCCCGCTAATGCCTATTTGGGTATGCTAGAGTAAGCTTGGCTTGAGCGAAAGCTTGGGCAAGGGGGATAAGGGGATGAGTAAACTCTTACCTTTTGGGCAGAAAATGGATGTTGGGCGAGGCTTAGATGGCTAGGTGATGAGTAAAAATGGGGTTGTCTGAGTGATGCGTTTGGGTGGTAGGAGTAAAACCTCATTTTTACGCTCGCTCTTAACCAATGAAATATGAATGCAACGAGAATCTTTGCACCGATGACCAAGGAGTTGATTAATGCGTAAAAAGTTGTACCCCAAACCAAGTATCTTTTTTGCTTTTTACTTTTCTTTTGTTTTATTTCAGGTCTTGGTTACTTCCCTGCCCGAGGCATACCTCCTATAAAATATATAAATCGTGACAGAGAGAGAATACACCAACTTCCTGTGCGATCGACCTTATATTTACCACTAGCGGAACTTAGTGTAAAAGATAAGAAAACTTATAAATTTATCTTAACTGAGTGATGACGACTGAGCCCTTCAGTCATCACCTCTTGTTATTGTTTCTCTAGTTAAATGTCAATAATGACGGTATAATGCAATTTTTACTCTCATTAAATGTATGTTTTCTTGTAGTGTCAGTTTTGAATCAACTGTTATTTTGAAAATGTTGGAAAAAATTAATTTTGAACTTGGAGGGTTCATTTTTTGGGACCACAACCGATACAGGGACTTAATTTTTTTCAATTTCAGGACTCCCGATCGGGACCAAGACCAAAAATTTATTATTTTTTAGGATCAGGACTTCGGGATAGGGACCAAGTCTCACTGCTACGGAAAACAACATGAAATTTAACTTTTACAATATAAATAACGAAATCAGAAAATAATATTGTATTGCAAGACGATTATGTTCCGATAGTGCTCTCATAAATAGCGCAATGTCCCTAAAGATAAAACGGATTTCGTCTCAGAGGTGGCAGCTGCGCAGACCAATGAATTGGAGAATGAAAAGGACATAACTCTGACTCTAGGAATGCAGAAAGAACTCTGGCAATGGAGAGAGAAATATGTTGAAAGCTTTTTTGCACATGTGGAATGATGCATAATCCATATCCACCAAGGAGAGCTATTTATAGGTCCATGTTTAGCTCTTTTTTGGTCGTCTAAACTCGTATATTTATCATCTTTATTTTTTTAGTTTTTCCATTTTGCATAAGATTTTGGGCTCGATTTACGTTTCATCTTGTGTTTCAGGACCACAAGCTAAAATGAGTGCTAAAGTTGAAAATGAGACGAGAAAAGATTAAGAAATGACTAGAGAATGAAGATAAGGGCCGAGAGCACACGTTAGCACCAGCGAAGCTTAGGAGGCCGCTGACAAGGCCTCTCGGTGACCAGACCGAGCCAGCGTGCGAGGGGACGAATGCCACGGTTAGCGACCATTGGCACCTCAGCGGCCGCTGACCCCAGCAGCTGGTCCAGAGATTTTGGCCAACGGCCCAACGGATCACCCGCGATTCACCGAGTCAGCGGTCGTTGACAAGTAAGAGACCGCTGACTTTCTCGACCTCTATAAAAAGGCGACGTGATTTCTCATTCAAGGACTTACTTTTCCCATTTCTGGACATTTATATTCCGAGTACATCTCGACTCATCATTCTAGGGTCGAGATTTATGAATCTTAGTTAATTATTTTCATTAAGGTCGCGTTTAGTTTAGTAATTGATTACGAAGGATAACTGATTACAACATTCAAGTTCGTTGTTATTAATTTCATTCATCATTGTGGATTCAAGTTCTTCTATTCAAGTTTATGAACTACGTTTGCTTTTGCTTTCAATTTTGGGTTCGATTTATTTATTGAGTTTATTTATTTGTTTATGCTTCATATTTCTTATTCGTTTATCTACTCTACATTCTTAGCAATTTAGAATTACAAGTTACTTTTATATTCATATTTCTTTCGTGGTGATTTCAATCTAGTTCTTATTTAGATTGAAATCAATTGTCTTATTTAATTCTCAACTCGTTTCCTCAATTCATAACTCGTTTTTATGCTCTCTTCAAATTCATGTCTTTCAATTATATTTTCGTTTATTTTTATTAGTCTAGAATTTATCTTCTTTCGTAATTTATATTTTTTCGCCTAACTTTAAAATCTCCAAACAATCTTTTACTTGCTTTATTATTGATCAAAGAATTAAATTGACATGCTAAGTTTTCCTTGAGAATACAACTTGGTTTGACTTATCATTGCTAGACGACCTCGTTAGATTGCGAGCGACTCGAAACAATTTTAGTCGAAACACTCCATAATCCACCAAGGAGAGCTGAAGCCATGTCGGACTATTACAGATGTTACAGAATGAACTTGGACATGTTCTACCAAGCTTGTGTTCGATAAATGAATATAGACACACGTGTGCACATTCAAGCGCATCATCAGTTGGGCTTCTACTGATTGCGCTCCGACATAGTCTTAATTTACTTGGTCCAAAAAGATTTAAACTACTTGGCTAATCACCAAACCCCATGCCCGGACCCAAGAACGGGCCCAAAGACTAATTGAGGGTCTAGGTCGCAGCACACGACTAAAGTGGGTGGCACACGTAGCGCAGGTGTGTGTGGGCTTTGTAGCCCATCACATGCACATCTGTTCAACCTAAAATGTAGACTCTAGGTTCTCGCAAGAGTACGAGATCTATCGTAGACATGTTAAGTTGACCCTATGTCGAACCTCAAGGAAAGCTTAACAGAGAGATTATAATCATAAGTGTCATTAAAACAATAATTTAAATCATAAACACTCTAATCAAGATAAAGCAGAAGAAAAAGCAGATAAAAGAAAAGAACAAGAATAAATAAAAAAGTGGGATTAATTATGAACTCGTATACTTTGGAATTGAACAACATATCAAAAATTTAACATAAACTCTTAAAAAACAATCAATCAATGAAATTCTTCTAGCAAGCTTTATAGCACTCTGATTATCCCCATATATTGTCGTTGGTTTGAAAATCTGCATGTGAACATCACATAAAAGCCTTCGCAACAAACACACTCTTGAGCTGCTAACGATGACGCCTTATATTCAACTTCTGTTGTTGAGAGTGAAATGAATCTTGCTTTTTACCGCACCAAGAGATACATGTAGCACCACAAAAATAAGGTAGATACATGTAGGACCACAAAAAAAGGTATAAACTAATGTAGACCTTTGATCATCCAAATCTCCTCCTAAGTCGGCATCGGTGTAGCCAAGCAACGACATGTGTGTTCCTTTTTGATAAAATAACCCGAGGCCTGTAGTATTATTAACATACTTCAAAATTCTCTTCACTGCTTGAAGGTGTGGTTTCCTCGAAAACTCCATAAACCTACTCACAAGACCCACAAAGAAAGAAATATATGGACTTGTAATGGTTAGATAAATAAGACTTCTGACTAAAGCTAAATATGGCTGAGGATCTTCCAAGAACGAACATTCTCATCTTCTTAACTTTAGTTTTGCCTCAAGTGGAGTAAAACACTTCTTAGTGCAGTTGGGAAGAAATCTGCCAATCATCTTCTTCGCATAATTTTGTTGATTGACAAAAATTATGTTCTTCAAGTTCTCCACTTCCAAACCAAGAAAGTGGTTTAATTCTCCCAAGTTTTTCATGTCGAAGTGAATCTGCAATTGATCTCGTAATTTTGCAACTTCATGTTCATCATTTTTTGTTACAATCATGTCGTCTACGTATGGAAGTGTAACAATGTGCAGGTCCCCTTCTTTCTTGACAAATAAACATTGATCGGAATTTGAGGCAGTAAATCCACAAAATTGTAAGTATTCAACAATCTTCCCAATCTTCTCATACCAGGCTTGTGGAGCTTATTTAAAGCCATAAAATGCTTTATGAAGCTTAGAAACATTATCAGGGTATGAAGGAGAGATATACACAGGAGGCTGCTCCATATAGATGCTCTTATCTAGCTCCCTATATAGAAAGACATTTTTTTTACGTCAAGTTGCCACAACTTCCATCTAAAACTTGTTGTCAATGCTATGACGGTTCTGACCGACGTCATCTTAGCCACGAGACTGAATGTTTCTTCATAATCTTCTCCGTAATTTTGTGAGAAAAGCAACCAACCTCACCTTGAATCTCTCCACTGAGCCGTCTGCCTTTCTTTTGATTTTATACAACCATTTGCATGAGATGGATTGCACTCCTTTTGGTTTAGGA
>JAPKLX010000102.1:653263-739035 GCA_026898415.1 Leonotis leonurus
TATACAACCATTTGCATGAGATGGATTGCACTCCTTTTGGTTTAGGAACAAGGAGCCATGTCTCATTTTTTGATATTGCAACCATCTTCTCATTCATTGCAAGCTCTCATTTTTTGACATCTCGAGCTTCATTGATACCAGAGGGCTCTTCATCATCAAACGGATCTGCAAAACAACACGAATATGTGCTCACAAAATTTTCATCTCGAAAACTGGATGGTTTGTGGATGTTTCTACGTGGTCTTTCATGTTGTTTGTAAAAATACGGAATAAGAACCTAATTATCGAGCTCAAGACTATTTAAGTATAATTTCCTCTACCGGAGATTCTTATTATATTTATATATATATATTACTGTTTAAATTCACATTCAAAAAAAATTACACGTCATGACAATAAATATTTAATTTCATTGCATTAGTATTCATAAATTTTGAAAACTTGAATGATTTCATTCTATTAAGAATAATTTTGTTCTTAATTATTTATGCGGAATTATCATGCCATCTTATTTCATCTTTTAATGCTTAAGGAATTAAATTATAAATGTGTCATTTTAAGAATCAATACTATATATGCATATATATATATAGGTATAAATATACGTGAAAGTGAATATGGTGAGCATGTATGTGTATATAAATATATATTATAGTATGCATGCATGTATTTATATATCTACATATTAGTGTACATACAAACAACATCTATATATGTGTGCTGTAGGAGAGTTTTAAGGTAGATTTGAAATGACAATATACATACATTAAATATATCTAAAAGATATTACACATCCATACACTTAGGCTTAATAATTAGGATTTAGAAGAGATTTGTTGGGGAGAGAAAACATCTCCTTCTTCCCCACATTACCACCCTGATTGAAAACTCTTGCATTCTCACTCTCCTCACAACTCTTGCTGCAAAATTCATCTCTCACATCACTATTGAAGCTCAAAACTAAAAGCTTCAACTATCAACATCTACCAAACCATCACCTTGTACAAAACCATCATCTTCGCCAACCCATTTAGCACCAAGCTACACCTCCATCTTCCTCCAACACCTAAAAGTTTCACCTCCACATCCAAGATACTGAGATAGGAAGAGGAAGATCCCTCCATCATCTATTAATCCAAGCTAAAGAAGGAGAGTGATATAACTTGAGGTATATCTTGTTTACCAACTTGTATTCTTGTTTGAGCTTATAAAACCCGTATACCTCTCCCCCTTGGCTTATGATGAATTATGTATGTTTTCTAGACGTTTTTCTATGATAAAGTTCAAATCTTTAAGGTTTCATGAGCAGAAACAAGAAATAGAAGTAGAATTTGAAAATTTGCAGCTTATTTTTCGATATATATCTCTATCTGTTTCGCATTGTTATACTTCTCCATTTCTGCTGAAACGTTTTCTATGAAAACCTTACTATGTGAGTTGGATGCATACCAAATTTCAGCCAAATCTAATTTTTTTGGTATTTAAAAAAAATACATGAAGTAGCTCCCCCAACTGTAATGAATCTGAAATACTGTATACCCCTTATTTTTCGATAACCTGTGCAGCTTGGTTTGACATGATTTACTTATCCATTTATGATGAAAATTTATATGTAGAAACCTTATTATATGAATATTAATAATATTAATTTCCATCCATTTATATAATGTTTGTAATATTTCAAAAATATTTGAAGTTGACTGTTTTGAAGTGAAAACCTTTGCAAGTGGTGACACTTTATCTCCTCAGTTTATGTGGTTTTAGAAGGTGTAATTCATATTTAAATATTTCTGAAAATATTAGGATATATAGAGAGTAATCATACCAAGTTTTATAAAAACATAAGTTGGTTTGATATTTTTAATAAATCCCCTAAAAATGTTGTATGAATCTGAATTGTTGTCACACATGGCTGAAATATTTGTCTCCGTTCATGGCGTTTTAATAATCGGATTTTGTTGAAATTTTTACAGAACCTCATTTAATATATATTAATCATATCTATTAGTTTTCAACACTTTTAAATAAGTATGACTAATTTTAAAGGATTTTACAAAATGATAGCTTGTAAAATGACTGTTTTGGACATAACTTAGTAAATCTTAAATAACTTCTGTCTCAGTTAATATTTTTAACTCTAGTGTTTTTTACATGAAGAAAAATCCAGTAGCTTTCTATATTGATAAATTATAATCTCTAATGATAAGTGAGTCGATAATTATGACTTTTCAAAATCTACTGATTTACATTAACAATCTTCATTGAACTTGTTAAGGAAAGTATTAGACTTTCTTTACCTTAAATTATGTTATATGTTTTAGCAACACATTGTGAGATGTTATGTATGTGTGATATATGTGACATAAATTCCTTGTATAATGATTGGTTATAATTTCATTTTATAAGAAGTATTTATGGAAATTTGTTAAGTATTATATCTTAAATCATTTTAAATTAGATTATAAATCATGTGCTTAAGTTTAATTATTTTTAGAATAATTTCAAACTTGATGGTGTGTTTACATGACTTATATGATCACGAGCATCATGCATATCAAGAAAATTCTTTTCAAAATTTATGAAAAATATAGTTATATAACCAATTATATGATTTATAATGTTTTTAATATATATATATATATATATATAAACATGAGAAATTTTATTAGCATTTGGTTTCTGTCAAAAACCTGGGAGTAGGAACAAGACATAACGATAACTTGTTTGATTAACGTCTTAAGTTGGAACAAGTCATTACTCGAGGTTGACGGATGATATGATTATGTAAAGTACTCGAGCAATCGAGATTAGTGTTACTCTTTCTATTGTAACGACTCAATTTAATTAATAATGAATTAAAATTTCTTAAGTGGTTGACAGACAAGTCTTGTAAATAATGATCATCAGATAATTAATAGGTGGATGTTAGAATGGTTAAACATTAAGTTTACGAAGCAGTAGAAGTGTTTAAGGTTGGAGAAGGGGTTAGCGACAATCGATTTTTACTTGGCCATGAGATTCATCTTTTAGGGTCTTACTGAGGAATATCATCCATCCTCTACAACGGAATGTGAGCTCCATACATCGGTGAAAGGTGTGAGTCTATTTACAATACGGTATTTTGAGTTATTAAGCTCGAACTATTTTTTTGAAAACGTGAATTTACATGTCAATGTTTTTATTATGCTCATGTGTATCCTACATGTGACATATCGGTAATACCGTATGATGAACCCATTTTTCATGCTCTTTTCGAGCTTGTCTAGGTATAGATCGAGTATTCTTTTCTTTGTTTTTGTGTCTTTGTGTCTGGGAGGATACACTTTTGTGAGACAGGTAGTTGAGAAGAGTCTTGGACAAGTCAAACCACATTCCGTGAAAGAAGCACATTCCAGGCGTTGTAACCTTTGAGCAAGGAACATTTGTGCTTAAGACATTGTACTGTGCAGGATATGGACCTGAAATTTCAAAGCTGGAAGGCGAGGTTTCTTGAGCAACACCTTGGGTAAGCCGTTCGGAGACTCTCTGTGCCCAAGATGAAGTACCTGGCGAACGAGGAGCTGAAAAGGAAAGATTTGACGAGATCTTTGGAGGAGCAGGTGGAGATTCTAACCGCGGAGCAGAAACAAGGAAATATATATTTTCTTTATTCTGCCAGAGCTACAAAAGAAAAGAATCAAGACGATCAACTATTGGAGATACTAGGGATCCACTAAATAAGGAAAGAATATCTTCCATACAAACCTTAGTCGCCACCAAGACGAGTAGATCCTGAGAAAGACGATGCACAAGTCTAGACCTTGAGCAAGACGGTGATGAGAACGTTTATCCAAAATACTTTATGCCACATGGAGAAGTGCGTAATAGAAGTAAGGAAAGATCGAGCAAGTCGAAAGGCAATGTGCATACGACGCATGTCTTGACCATGTCTTTAGAAAAGGTGCGGAAGATCCTGGCAGCCGCGAGAAAATAAGGAAAGAAATCTTTATTTCCTTATAGAATGGATATGCACGATTTAGACCTCATTGATGATAGGGATGGATATATTTGGAGATATTTATGCAAGGAAAGAAATCCCTTGAAACCTTAGCTTGCTCAGAACGTCATGGGCCTGGCCCATAGCTCAATCAACTTCTATATAAAGCTTTGGTCGCAATAGCAGTTAGCATACATAGCATAACGTGAAGTACGTGGAAGAGAGTCGCTGCTGCACGAACCACTCGCACTCTTCGTTCTTTTACTTAGGACATTAAAAGTAGATGTTTTGAGGGTTTAAGAGAGGAAGAAACGAAGCTTTCGGGCACCTTTTATTTTCCTTGGTTAGGGTTGGTCCTGCCATGGATTGCTTTCCTTATTCTATTTAATTATAGTACGTTTCCTTTTATCTTTTCCTTTTCGTTTCTTTTATTTATGTCTATGTAACTTTACTACTTGGTTTGGGTTAAACAAGTTTAGCTAAAATCAACTTATCATTGTGAGGTCTAACTTGGCCAACGTAGTTGCATGTGTGTGTTCCTAAAGCGCTGAATTTGATTCTTTTACAACTTGATCGAGTCATCGGTGTTGTCCAGTCGGTAGCAGTCTGGGGCAAGATTAGGTTACCACTGCAAAATGAAAACTCTAAGTGTTAGCGACTCCCTGTTTGTCAATCAGAGGGATCAGCGTGGTGATGTAAGTGGGAACGCCATGGGACGGGTGCCTTCCAACTTGCCCAAACTTTCCTTACTTTCATTCCACGCTTCTCCATGTGGAATAAAGTATTCTGGATGATAGTTCTCCTCACCGTCTTGCTAAAGGTCTTGAATTGTGCATCGTCTTTCTCAGGATCTACTCGTCTTGGTGGCGGCTAGGGTTTGTATGGAAGATATTCTTTCCTTATTGAGTGGATCTCTACTATCTCCAGTAGTTAACCGCCTTGATTCTTTCATTTTGTAGCTTTGGCTGGACAAAGGAAATATATATTTCCTTGTTTGTGCTCTGCGGTTAGAATCTGCATCTGCTTCTCCAAAGATCTCGTCAAATCTTTCATTTTCAGCTCCTCGTTCGCCAGGTACTTCATCTTGGGCACAGAGAGTCTTCAAACGGCTTGCCCAAGGTGTTTCTCAAGAAACTTCACCTTCCAGCTTTGAAATGACAGGTACAGATCCCGCACGATACATTGTCGTAAGTACTGATGCTACTTGCTCAAGGTGTTACAATGCTTGGAATTTTGCTCTTTCTCGGAATGTGGTCTGACTTGCCCAAGACTCTTCCCAACTACATGTCTCACAAAAATGTGTCCTCCCAGACACAAAGACACAAAAAAGAAAAGAAAAAAAGACTCGATCTATACATAGACAAGCTAAAAAAAAGAGCACGAAAAACGGGCTCGTCACCGTACCCTTTGATTGGCTTTGCTAATGATGTAATTTAACAATTGTGCCTTGAGCCGGATCTGGCCAAGGTAGTGTACACGGAAAGTTCAGATCGGGTGAACTTGGCCAGGTTCCCCGGTTTTGGCGAAAGGAGATTATTCACTGAAGATTTTGATTTTCCCCGTCTAGTCGCAATGAGGAACACAATAAATGAGCAAAGAATGATGAAGAACTCGATATAATGGTAAAATGTATGTTTTCATTTGTGTATGGTAGGCTTTATATTTAAAATGTCATGCATCATATGGATGAGCATGTAATATTTTTTAAATAGAGATTTATGTTGTTTTTCACTGAAAAAGTTGGGCAACGACTCACACTGAGTATACTAGTACTCAACCCAAAATCTTTTTTTCAAATGTTTTAACAGGTTTTAAGAGCACGGTGATGAGCTTGCGACGAGGTGGACTTCATCAAGTGTTTTATTCATAAATCTCAATTACCAAAGTGATTGTATTGTAATATTGATACTTATTCTGTTGTAATTTGATTTCACCTTATGTATTACATTCTTTATCCAAATTTATAGTCTTATAATGTTGACCATCAATATAAAACTTTCAACCTCTGGTCCCATTTATTTCAATGTCTCCATACATTGAACTCGTGTTGTATCCAGTGTGTCCAAACTCCTGGAGTTTTTCTTTCTTCTTTAATTGTTAATCATTATTTGTAGTATTAAAATATTTTTCCATATATTTATTTAATTCTTATTCTGCATAGGCCCCTTTCTATCGGGGCATTACATTGGTGCTCCATTAGGGTGTCTTCTTTTTCTCCATCATCTCCATTAGAGCTTGAGCTCCCCCTTTCACTTTGATGTCTAGACAACCTTAGAGAGTTTTGAACAGAAGGTGAAACATCTTGTACCTAAGGTTGCTGCTCCAAGTTTATGGATTTTGGCTAAAGAATTTCAACTCTCTCATGCTCATAGAGAGTAGACAACATCTCTGGAGACAACAAACTTTTCTAATTTTGGGTCCATACATTTCCACCCATTTTTCCTCTCGTTGTATCCAACGAAGATGAACTTTGTGGCCCTTGAATCCAACGTAGTCCTTTGAGACTCAGACACGTGAAAATAGCAGAACGATCTAAAGACCTTGAAATGCTTCACTACTAGTTTCTTGCCGAACAAAAACTCAAATGGTGACTGCATATTTGTTGGGCTAAGCGGCACTCGATTAATGACATGTGCAACACACTTCATCGTCTCAGCCCATAACGCTCTTGGCAGATTCTTGGAGTTCAACCAGCTTTTGCAAGTCTCAACTAAGTGTCAAATCTCGCGCTCCACGACTCCATTTTGCTGAGGCATTTCAGCACATGAATGTTCTCTTTTAATGCCATGTTTACGAAAAAAAGAGAGGAACTCAGTAGATGTAAATTCTCCCCCATTATCCGACTGCAGCCGCTTGATTTTTGTAACCAATTCTCCTTCCACAATTTCTTTAAACTGAAGAAATCTAGAGAAAACTTCAGATTTGTTTTCACAAAGTGAACCCACATAAACATTGAGAAACCATCAACAAAAAGTACCATGTAAACAAATACAGAGCAAGAAGGAGATTGAGTTGTACCCATTAAATCTGCATGGACAAGTTCCAAAGGGGTTTTGCATCTAGAGATAGACCTCTCAAATGGAAAATAATGAATTTTTCCATACTGACAGCCTTCACATGTATTTTCACTACTGAAATCACTTAAGTTTGGTAACCCATGAACCAAATTCTTTTGCACCATCACTTACAACTTATTAAAATTTAGATGCCCTAGTCTAGCATGCCAAAGATGTGCATTTTCATTTCTGCTCATTTTATTTATGTATGGAGAAGAAGCAGACAAGACAAATAAGTCATTGATTCTCATATCGGTGTGGACGACATCAACTTTGAGCTCCTTGACATTGCAAAGAAATTTCACGTCTTGTGGCCCAAATAAGACGTAGTTTCTAGAATCCACCACATTAGCAACTGATAAGAGATTCTTCTTCACTCCAGGGACATGGAACACGCTATCAAGTGTGATGGACTTGTTGTATTTCCCATTGATGACAATAGCTCTTTCATATTTCACGGGGTGCAACGTGTTATCGGCGGTAAAAATGGCTTCATTATCATCATATTGATTAAAAGTTGCTAATTTTAGTGTCGTATCTGGTCACATGATGACCGCACGCTGAATCCACAATCCAATCATCCGAGAAATTGATTGATGCTAAGGCATTAGAGGTCTTCTTCTCAACAACAAAGCATCTCTTCCAATCTTCTTCATTTGCATCTTGCTTATTCTTATTTCCATATTCAACCAAGTTACTTTGATTTAACTTGGTGCAACATAATTTCTTCATGTGCCATAATCTTCCACATCGATATAGGGATGGCAACGGGACGGGTTCGGGGTGGGTAATGCTTTCGTGTCCCCGTACCCGTTTTAAAAACTAACCCCCTTACCCGCCTCCATACCCCAATTTAAATCGGGGCGGGGATTGCTTGGGGAGGAAAATGGTACCCATCGGGTACCCGTTAACTAATATCTTTTGATAAAAAAAATAATTTTTTAAGAAAAAATAATTAATGGTTAGAATAATAAAATAATGATATATAAAAAAAATTAAAAAATTAAAAACTCTTTCCATATACATTATTTTATTCTTATAATTTTTAAAAAAATATATATATATATATATAATTATATTTCTAAAAAAATATATTATATAAATTTATTGGAGCGGGAAAGAGTCAGCTTGGCGAGTTCATTTGCTCTCTTCTTTTACGTAATATCAGGTATTAGAACAGATACGGATTCTCCTTATATCCCCATACCCGCCCCATACCTGATTCAGGGTACAAATGTATTAACTCATACCCGCATCCGTCTCCGATTTTTTTCCATACCCACTCAATTAGGGTCGAGTACCCGCGGGTTATTTTTTCATCCCTACATCGATAACATTTGAGATTTTTGCGACTTCCACAAGGTGCTCCTTCTTTACTTTGAGAATGATGGTGTTGCTCATTTCTCTTCTCTTTTGTTGGAAAGTTCCTCTTGTTATGGGTGAATAGGACCGGTCTTCTTTCTTTAAGTGTGACACCAGTCATTTGCTTCGCGAGAGTCTCATGCGAGGACAAAAGATTTTCGAAATCCTACAAAGATGGTTGTTGATTCCATCCCTATATTGATGTTATATATGGGATGTATTCTGGACATAGTCCCCGAATTATGTAACGTCTTTGCCTCGCTTCTGATATCGCCTCTTCCGGATTAAGAAGCGATATTTCAGAGAATAACTTCTTAACTTTCAAAAATTATTCTAAAATCGAAAGGTTACCTTGCGTGGTGTTCGCGAGCTCATTCTTCAATATTTGTAGTTGAGTGTTTCGACTTTCGAGTCGCTCGCAATCTAATGAGGTCGTTTAACAATGATAAGTACACCCAAGTCGTATTCTCAAGGAAGACTTAGCAGGAAAATTTAATTCATTGGTTAACGTAAAAGTAAATAAGAGATTGATTTGTGTTTTTAAAGTTAGATGGAAAATATAAATTGTGATGAAAAATAAATTCTAAACTAATGAAAATAAACGAAGGCATAATTAAAAGACATAAAATTGAATGAAGCAATTAATTCCAATCTAAAGGACTAAATCATTAAGGAAGAATATTAAAGTAAAAACAATTTGCGAATTAAAGAAAGCAATTGATTTCAATCAAAAATTCTAGATTGAAATCATTACGAAAGAACATTAAAGCAAAGGTAAATTGTAATTCGAAATTATTAAGAATATAAAAGAGATAAACAAAGAAGGAATGAAGCATAAATAAACAAATAAACTCAAGAAGTAAATCGAACCCATAATTGAAATTTGAAGGAAAACGTAAATCATGAACTTGAATAGAAGAACTTGAATCCACAACGATGAACGAAAAGTTGAAGCAACGAACAATGATGAATGGAAATTGAATACAATAAACTCGAATGTTGTATCGGCTATCCTTCGTAATCGAAAGACTAAACTAAACTCAAACTCTATGAAAAGACTAAGCTAAAAACTTATAAATCTTGACCCTAGAATGAGGAGTCGAAGGTACTCGGAATATAAGTGCGTAGAGGAGAGACTCGGATGAAAATTGCATCGCCTTTATATAGAAAACGGGAGGTCAGCGGCCGCTTAAGGGTCAACGACCACTGACTCGGTGAGTCCCGTGGGATCCGCTGTGCCATTGGCCTGATCCCCGTGTCATCTGTTGGGGTCAGCGGCCGTTGAGGGTCCAAGGATGGCTGACCCTGGCGCTCGACTCCTCGCGCACGGCTCGTCCATGGGGCATGCGGGGGGCCTAGCCAGTGGTCCCCTAGAGCTACGCGGGCGCTGACTTGTGCTCTCGGATCCTATCTTTATTCTCTCGTCACTTCTTGATTTTTTCTCGTCTCGTCTCGTTTTTAACTTTAGCATTCCTTTGAACTTGTGATCCTGAAATATAAAATGAAACATAAATCGAGCCTAAATTATCATGCAAAATGAGAAAACTACGAGAATAAAGATGATGAATATATGAGTATAGACGACCAAAAATAGGTTAAACATCGAGTCTCGTCCTTTTTGTTGAACAATTTGTCGAGCGTCTCCCAAATTTATTTTGCCGACTTATAACTTATAATATGATCAAACAAGCTGGGAGAAATCGACCTTTTCAAGACAAATTCTGCCTTGTCATTTACCTGCCTCCATTTTCTTGTAGCGTCTGTTTCTCCCAGGGTATTTGTTGGAGCATTTGTGTTGTTTATAGTGACAATGTCCAACAGATCTTCTCCTACGAGATACGACTCCATACATGTCCTACACACCTTGTATTTGGATTGGTTAAGTATCTCCAATCCGAGTCAAGAAACCTTGATCCATCATTTTAGTCCAATATTTTTAGAGTTGCGATTGGGATGGGCCTTTCTACAGCCCCAATTTTGCATATCAGACATGACAATTAGCCCGGGCCGACCTAATACTCTACTTAAGGGTTCAATCGGTAATCGGTTTTCGATAATCAGTATCAGAGCGAGTAACATTTTTTCAAAAAACCTCAATTATCAGTTCCCGATGCTTGAAAATTCACAGTATCCAAATAACCAGTACCCAATTAACTACTAATTTATGATATTATATATTAAAACTAAAATATTTACTATTTATTTTTATATTTTATATTCACTAAAAAATATTTTATATATTAGTAAATATTCATATGATTAAATTTAATTATATTTATATCATATTTTTGTTAAAAAATATTTATGTCGAATTCTTGTTGGGTTAAATAGATATTTTCGGAATTAAATAAAGAAAACAAATCTCTCTTCGTCCATGTATAACTAGCATATTTGTATCTATTACTCCGTCTACAAAAAACTTGTACACTTCTATTCTACAATTATAATTATTGATATAGAATAATATTAGCTCTACTCATCTGACGAGCAGAGGTCCTCCAAATTCTACTTAAGGAGTGACTCGATCTCTGCCTAAAGACAATCTCTGGATTATTTAGCTTTGCTTAAGGAGGCTTACATGTCGCTTTGTGGATATGATATTGGGTCTGCATTGCAAGACACACGGGATAAGCTTTTTCACCTACCTAACATGATGTCAAGATCGTACATGACATGAGTACAAAATAATTGAATTTCAGTCGGATATTCTCTAACAATATTTGAGGACCACAATGACGTGACTGTTTCTTATTGAAGAGGATTTGAAGGTGGTACTATTAGGAGTAAGGTTGTTATTCCTTATAGTATACTCTTATATTCTTTATATAATGAACTATATATACTCCATTCATTTTTAGTTACATATGTTAGCATATCATAACTCTTAGTATATTTCTTGCACTCTTGCATTTTTGCACATTCTTAGTCTGCCTTAAACTAACTTGAGCGTCATAATCTATGGAGAACTTCAACCATCTATTTGGACTTGGTTCGCTAGAGATCTGATGTAGCAGACCTCGAATAAAAGCTAACCGACTACCTCATATTCTCAAATATAAGGTATGAACTTCAATCCTTTTGGAGTCTTCATTTTTATATTTTTGTTGTAGCTTAATCCTTAATCCAACACTCATCTTGTTGGACCTACCACTAACTTTCTAAAAACTCACATTACTTATTTAATTATAAATAATGTGAGTTATTTATTTCATTTATAACATATTTAATTTATTTGGTAAGCAATCAATGACTTTCTTTCACTCTAACATACATATTTAATTAATAAATAGTTATTCTACTCGTAACACATTCAATTCATTTGATAAAATATGGTGACGAATTCAAATGTACAAATTACACATTCAATTCATTTGATAAAATATGGTGACGAATTCAAATGTACAAATTGTTTGCTGACGAAGAGAATTTAAAAAAAGAAACTTTTTCCTGAATTGTTTAACCAATACTGAACCAGCACCCGTTTAACCAGTAGAACCGTCACATATGTGGTTCTTTGATTTTCTATTTTTTATATTACTTGCTATCTATTACTAGTACTCCATGTATATATATAAATGATGAAAAAGTAATAAATAGAAAAATATTGAAGATTGTGAGAAATGCCGTTGGGGAAATACTACTGCGATTATTGCGACAAGCAATTTCAGGACACTCCCTCCTCACGCCGCCGCCACCTCCACGGTGTTGCTCATCAGAGGGCTAAAGCTCTCTGGTACGACTCCCTTCGCTCCTCCTCACAATGTCTGTTACTTGCTCTACATTCTCTTATAATTACAATTCATTTCTCCAAACAATTCATTCCACTAATCTCTCTCTCTCAATAAGTAGCAGGTCATCAGGTTGAAGACTTCCAGTCCATTGGCAAAGGCGTATGCAATCGCTTTGTCCGTACGGTAAAATTTTGCACTTTTTTTTCACTTGTTTGCTTCGAAATATTTGATTATGTAGCGATAAAAGAGTTACCTAACAGCCATAATACATTAGATGAAATGTTTTTCTTTTCTTCCTTTTGTATTTGCAACTTGCTGTTAGGAATTTTGAGGGAAGATGCGACGAAACAAGGGGGCATTCAAAATTGTTTAGGTTTATCTCTTTGTCTCTAAAACAAGGAGTCAATTTGGGAATCCTTGAGATATAGAGAGAGATATTCATGTTTCGTTTGGTTAAGGCTAAAATTTGGATAAGTGGAATGTGGGGTAGGTCCTACCAGCTGCTACTTTACTCTTACCATTCAGACATGCCTGACTTATGCAGTGTGCTTTTTCCCTAGCATCTCAAGATTAATTTTTCCATTGCATTAGGATTAGAATTTAGAACTACAGAAACAAAGCTCAGGAGAGATTAGAATAGTTTTGGTATGCTATATAGGGTTAGTTTATTGATGAAGGATAGTGGATACTCACAATTATCAAGAGAAACAAGTTTGTCTACTGATCAAAACTAGTTAAATGCACGTTCAACATCATATCTGCATAATATGTTTTGAAGATTAGCTGCAATGTCCATTTTGAAAATTACAGCATGCAGCATGGAGCATACTTCTGTAGGATGGTTATATATACATATATGCAGAAACTTAAATTCATGATTTCCCATGCTCAATAAAAGAAATGGTGGTAAAAATTGGTCAATCCTTTGAAATAGAAAGATATTTACTGAATTGTTTTTATGATCTCAAACTTTTTTTTTTCTTAATGTGAAGGGTTCGTGCCAATATGGACAGTCATGCAAGTATTATCACCCCGTGAGAAACCTGCCTATTATGAATCCTCAAAGAATAGAAGGTAGTGTTTGTTGATCTCTTTGACTACTATAACTAATTGGTTAGATATTCATTCTCTGAAATCTCCAATGACCAGGAACAAGTGCTTCTAATAATGCCCAATCTGGTCTTTTGAATGGAGGAGGCACTTTGCCTGGCAAGTTTATGTCTCCCTTTAACAGCATCTCAGCACATATATTATCAGACCTAATTTTTCAGTTCTTGTTTTTTTACTTATTTCTCAGTGGTAAGCTAAAACCATTTCATTGCAGCTGCACTCTTTGGCAATCAAATGGGAATGTCGCTTGGAAATCTACCTCCATCATTGTTGCCTCCTCCAGAAGGTGGACATCCACCTTTACCCATTGTTGATTGGGGATAGGTGTGCTACCTTATCATTTCAGCAATAGTTTAGTATACAGATATTTGTATGGCTTATTTTATACTTTTTAGCTTGTATTTACTACACTGAGAAGTTTTTTGTTACCTAAAATACATTAATTATCACATTATATATGTTTTTCTAGATACATATTTCCTGAATGTATTTTCACACTATATCTTTTTCTAATTTGCACTTTTCTCGAAAAACGTCATGTTGAGGGTGGATGAAGATTGAAATTGTGATTGAATCTCAAGTTTCTCTACTATTTGAGGAATGAAATAATAAACATGTGATTAATGAGGAAGGACTACACTTCAGCCTATTTGCAACAACTAAACTAATTACTAGCAATCAGATTATAGATTACTCGTTTCCACACAATTGTACTGCAAAATAAGAAAGAATGGAGCTTTAAAGTAATTTCTTACTGATTGGTATGCATAAAATGAAGCTCTTACCGACAAACTCACTAGAGTTACTAAACAGTCAACAAGAAGCTGTGGATTGCAAAAAATTAAAGCTATCATCTTGTACTTTGAATTCATCACACGAGGATGATGTTGTTAGATAACTTAGATCTTAACAGTGTAGTTAGATTTCCAGATGCTAGAACATCGATTGAAGCTTTTGCACAACCTTTGGGCTTCTTTGACAGTAAACTTACTGATAGAGCTTAATGAATGTTCTGCCTTGAGGGATTACTAATATGTTATAGACCAAGGCTTTTCCTTTAGCTCCACAGAGAAAGAAAGCTAAGAGTTGTTGGCAACCTTGAATGCTAGCTTTGGAGTATGATGCCTGTTGTCTGCAGTCAAAGAGATTTTGTGCAGTTTTTAATTACTTGCCATACTATAGTATCATCTGCTTGCATTGCAAACTTTGCTCACTATCTTTAGTAACACGGTTATTGTGAAAGTTGAGAAGCCCGGATTCGCATACTGAGGAATTGGAGGAAAAATCTTGCAGAACTCTTTTATGCAGGCATTTCTTTATAGGTTGTATTCCCCATCCCAATAAGCTCTTCATTTCTCTTTTCATTTCCTTCATCTTGTTCACTTTTATCTGTGTCTTCTCTTGTTAATATTTTTCCAGCTTTATGTCTTAATCCACGCCGTATGCCTTCAGATTCTCATACATTCTCGATGCACCATATGCTTAAATCATGCGCCTTGTATCTGGCGTTGTATCTGCTCTGCTGTAATGGTAAAGATTATCGTGCTCTCACTTAATGCATCGCCTTTCTGAGAATGTTTCTGCTACACATATTTCATTGGGAGACATTAATTAGTACAGAACATGGTGTTTTGTTTGACATTTGTTCTTGTCTACTGAGAATGTGCAACTCCTTGATATTGTTTATTGAGGTCTAAATGTTTGGTATACGGGACACAATCTACTTTTTTGGAGGGAGGGTGGTTCTTATTTACTTAGCTGTGCTTGATTGTGTTGCCTCTCTCGTAGGGTTGTCAACATTTACTAAAACAAACGGTATATTGAACCGAAAAATACCATAAAATAATAAATATAAGGTATATTGGAAATTTTGATAAGGTATGATACTATACCAAACTTTTGATACGGTAAATGTATAACTTTTTCAAATACTGAAGTATACCATCATTTACTGTACCACAATATATATCGAAAATTTTGATATATATTGTTCTTTTAATATATATATATATATATATATATTTAATTTGAATTATAGCAAAATTATGTATAAATAAATTAATAAATTATGATTTATAATTGATAATATTACTATCAAATTACAAAATATGTAAATTTATTGATAATTGAAAAGATTAAACAACTTCTTATAATTATTAGTTAAAATGATAATCGTACATTATACTATATAATTTTTGAGCTACACAACTATATAATTTTTGAGCTACACAACTAAATAATTATGATATAACAAATGATCTATTAAATTATTTTTTAAAACTAGCATATCAATTTAAATAATTATAAAATATACTTTTATTAAATATGAACTATTTATTTATATTGTTTATAACTATAAGCAATATTCTAAAATGACTTACATTTAATGAGTTAACTTAATATTAGGAGAAAGGAGTATGGTTTTTTACATGCAATCGGAGCCGTACGTACAAAAATGAATTTCCAATGTTGGTGGCAGTATATGAGAGAGACAGTTGATAATTCATTCATATTCATTCAAACTGTTTAGTTTATAAGCATTATTAAACTGGTAGTCGTGGATAAATAGATATACATAGAAAGACAGGGTCCATGTTGGCATACATGATTATGAATATCCAAATGGTGACATAAGAATCTCCCCAAAAGGCTTTAGAGAGATCTGAAATAGATAGAAAAATAGATATATCGTTGAAGAAAGAGGGTAATAATGGTCTTAATCTACAGAGGCAACAAGTATCTCCAACAGAGTTGCAGCAAACTGCATTTGAGTCTCCTCATCTATTGTCAAGAACAGTGGAACGTGAACAAACACCGATTTTATCCCATTCTGCTCCGCAAACCTCAACGAGTGGTAGTATATATAGTTGCATACAAATCGACCCGCATCATCTGATGTCGTCACTTCATATCCCATCTTCGCCAATGACTTTGTTATCTCCTCAACAGGGAGAGACGTCTGTACAAAATCAATCACACACTACTCAGCTGCTACTACGAAACTGCACACTAAGCACTAAAAGCTCAGCTGGTATGAGGAAACAGCAAGTGATGATCGACAAACCGATACATTCATCACAACATTGCAATGATTTTTGTATCACATCGAAAAATCTAACATCTTCACCACTGATCCATGAAGCGCAAGTCTGACATAAAGCGTCTAAGAAGAACATAAGAAATATGTATCACATACCTCTCGAACTCGTGAGATCCCACCATCTGCTGGAACAATGGGAACTCTCTGCAAGTAACAAAGATGCCAACTTGTTATTATAATTCTAAGAAGATTCATTCTAAACAAATAGGAAACCAGTTTAAACCTGGGGCTTCCATCCCATCTCATCAGGGCAACGGAAAGTAGCTTCATTGACAGCTTTTTGCTCTATAGCAAATCTTGTTGCTCCACTATTAACCCCAAAATGAACCTGCGAAGCCATGTATTTATATTACAAAATATCTCATAAATCCAAGGAGAACGAATCTAAGAGAATTTAAAGTTGGTGACGAGAATTCGTAACCATTTACATTGAATGCGGTTTTCTAGACACTCTACACCTTAATGCTATAGAATGCACTAATTGAACCGAAAAGGTCATAGAGGATCAATTTCCCCGCCGTCATGTTCAAGGCGTGTTGCGTATACTACATGACAATAAGAGCAAGAACACTAAAGTGAACATTCAATAAGTGAAGGATGAATATGCAACCACACACATACTCACAAGATAAAAGCAACAATGAAGGTGGAACATAGATAAAGATGGAAGTACCAATAATCAAAACTACAGGAAGTTCCTGTTCTATTCGATAGTATACTCGTAAGATAACTGGCATTACCCACATTCCCAAGTTATGTATAGAGGAAGGAAACGTAAGAAACTCACCCAAATAACTTTCCCCGAATTCGGCATGTTGGCATCCTTACTCACAGAAGATTGCAAAGTTTGGTATAAGGGAACAAGAGCTCCTTGTCCTGCAGTTTCAAGAACTGTACAACTACCAAGAATCAGCCCTTTTGGCAGACCCCTTTTCTTCATGTAGGATTGCAGATTATTCACAATTGTCTCGGTTGGATTTTCTGCAACCCCATGAAACTTTTTAAATCCTGTGACATGGACTGTTACTGTAGGACTTGGACCTTCAGAACCCATCTATCTTATCTTATCTTTTCTAGAGGCACTCTGAATGGAGTAGTAATGTCAAAGCATAAATTATGTGAAGCAGTTCTTCTTAAACCTGAAATAGGAAAAGAAAAAAGTATGACGTAAAATTTCAATCTTTGATAGTAGCAAAAGGAACTCTGGTGAAATAAGCCTCATGCATCATCAGCAGAACACCATAATTAACAACTAATCAAAGAGTACAATTTAACTAAAACATACTCCTTTAAGAAAAGTTGCATAGTTACCAAAAGCAAAGAAAACAACCTTAAGCCAAAAATTTAAAGCCATACTCAAGAGTGACTTCCGAAGAAAATGATGACACAAAAGGAATAAATACAAGTTGAGCAATTCAAGATTTCTCTTCAGTCAATAAATTTAATATGCCAAAAGCCCAAGAAGGAGAATTCGAAACCAATAAGATCACATACACATGAAACGATTAATTCATTTCTTCAACAAAAAAGTAAGAAAAAAAGGAACTTTGACAACCCACGATCAGGACTGATCAAAAACCCATTCTTGATCAATCTCAATTCTAAAATTTCTTTGCTTAAAAGTTGACTCCATAAAAAACAAGAATTCCAAACACAGAGTCAACACAACAGAATCAGTACTGTAACTAAACCTCTTGGAATCCAACACAGATGATCAAGAAAATAGAGAAGGACGATACCAACAAAGGGATCAGGCAATGAAGGCGGCGTAGAATTCAAGAAATGAATAAAGATTTTGAGTTTTTATTTTTATTTTCTTTTGATTGTTGGTCTAACCTTATTGATGTAACAAAGAGGTTAAAGAGGAGATAAGTGATAACCTCAGGCCTCAACCACTGGTGTTGTCTGTGAATTGATTAGTTTCTTTATTCTTTTCGGGTTTTTGAGGAACTGATTGAATTCCAATTAACTAATTTTATTGTAATGAAATAAATTCGACTTTTGGGCATTTGGGCGATGTATCTCCCTATCGTTTTCCAATAAAAAACAAAGAGATTGTACAAAGAGTAAAATGGAAAAAATAAAAAATAAAAGAGAGAAGAAAGAAGAAAGAAAGTAAAAGGAGCATGTAAGGTGGTGGGTTGAGGTGGGGCCTACACAAAATTAAGAAAACACAAAATAATGTATCAAATGATAATGAGATATACAGCTTTATATATACTTTATTAGGCGAATAATTATTGGCCATTAAATTATTATAAGAAGAAATAAATTATTATAATAGTGGGCCTTTCTTTCTTGTTTATTAATCGAAATAAGGAAGAGTCGAAAAGACGATGGTTGAAAATTGAAATAGGGTACCCAACCATGTGTATCATGAACAAAATGATCACATACATAATTGATGATAAATGATAACATCAAAACGAAACAGTGACTAATAGAGCAGGACACAAAATTATTTATTATATTATTTTATATGATGTTAACCCAAGCCAAGTACGAAATAATGATAATGATAGGCGTAGGGAGAATGGAAATCATTTACTCCTATAACAATATTAGTACTGCGAGTTTGTTCTGGTGCTACATAGGCCACACCCCGGGCTAAGACGAGTAGGGCTGGATGTTCGGATCGGTTATTTTAGATAATTACCAACCAAATCGATAATCGATAATCGCAATTTTCAGATAGCGGATCAGTTATCAGATAGTGTTTTTGGTAATTTTCGGTTATCGGATATAACCGATAACCGATTGGATATAACCGAAAAATCAAAATTTAAATTTAAAATTTATATATTTTATTTTTATAAATATATTTTATATTTTTAATAATTATTTAATATTTACTTTTATATACAAATTTTTTATTTCTAATAATCATTCCATATTTATTACAAAATTGAAAAAAATATATAAAAATATAGTTGATATTAAAATTTATTTAATTTTAAGTTTTTTTAAATAAACAATCGGTTATTTCGGATAATCGATTCAACTAACTGAACGGTTAGCGGATAACCGAAATTCGTATTTCGGTTCGATTTCGGATAGTGATTTTTGGGTAAATTGATTTCGGTTAACCGTAAATTTCGGTTCGATTATCTGAATCGCACCGAACTTCTAGCCCTAAAGGCGAGGGGTTTGACTAGGGTGTAAATGAGTTGAGACAAGCCAAATCGAATATTAATTGGTTTGACTCGGCTTGCTTAAAACATTAGGATGTTTGAACTCAATTTAAGATTTTGACATGTTATTTGAGCTCGGCTTGTGGGAATTGTGATAATATTATTTTCGAGTTTGAGTTAGAGCTTAGTTTGGGTACGAGTTGGGGATTAAATAAACTTATTATTTTAAATTTAAGCTATTTTAGCTTGATACTTGACTCAATTAAAGATTCAATTCAATGCTCTATGAACAAACTCATTCAAATATGTGTTACATCTTCTGAAAAATAATATTAAGAATCACACCAGACTATCTATATCTAAATTGCTTAATGAAATAAGCAATATTTTGTTTGATTGCAATGAGAGATGATGTTAGGTGGGTTTGTTGAGTGACTTTGAAGATACAATTAAGTTATCATATCATTAATAATTATTCTTACATCACAAAATTGTATATATTTTCTTCTCAATAATATCTAAGCAAATTATTGGTCGATATTTGTTTGATTGACATTCAAATATAGAATTGGCTAATACTAATTTTAAAACTGAATGGATATACGCATTACTTTGATATACATGTACATTACTTTTACTTTCTCTCTTCTAGATGATAATGTTTCGTTATATGTATTTTTATTTTTTACTCTGTGAGAGACCATTTAATTTATTTATTTTTTACTCGCAGACTGAGGCATCAAAAGAAGATAGTCTGAACCCATCCACAATGCAAATAGCAGCGGATCAGTATAGTGACAGGAAGGTGGTGGAGTATATGGGTCAGACAGCCGGAGTGATGCACACACATTATTCTAATATTGTCAAGTCATATTCTTGTAAGTAATAAAAGAACTTTTATTAAATTGAGTTACCGGGATTATAATGATTCGAGATTTTAATTAAATAACAATAGCCGAGTCGAGAAAGATTTCTTTTTGAAAGACAAGATACGCTCCCGACTAGTGCTTATGGTTTGTTGCATTGTCATCAAAGATAAAATGACTATGTACTTCTCGAAACCAACACCGAAATTTGAGAAAGCACCGGCAAACTTGACTAGGGAGATAACCAAACAAACTAAATGAAACTCCTAAAATTAGAATGTGAATATGATTGAAAATGAGAGAAGATAATGGTTGGTGTGTTCAAAATAAGCTCTTAAGCCTCCCTTTTATGGCCACATGAGGGGGAAGTCAAGGGTCACAATTAAAAGTCATACATAAATTCTCATTAGTGATGAGAATGTGAAAGACTAAAATGTCATGGGCTTTCAACTCATAGGCTTTAATTTCATGGACTTCCAACTTAGAGATGAACTTTCAACTTTTGAACCTAAAAGCCTCTAGCTAGATAGGTCCAAAATATTTCCAAAATTTTCCACAATACATTTCTTATTCACTAAGAAAATCGATTTTGAAACATGCCCATAAAATTAATTAAAAACCCTACAAGTTCAAAATCAATTCCGAACAATCCCCCACATGAATGCAGACACAAGCTCAATTCTCGTGAGACAATATCGCATACGGAAAGGTTGTGGCTTTGAACCTTCCATATTTAACACCATCGAGCATACCAGCGAACTAGTGGATGCGATGTCTTGAACTATTTATCCTTAGTATATACAGGGACAACAATATCAACACAATACCACCTCAACCTCGTCAGTTCTCACGTTTTGGTCCGTTTCGGCCATGGACACCCTATTTGGATTCATAAGTGACTAATCACATGAAGCGGCCTCACTTCTCACTTATATAGGTGACTCTTATTGAGTATCTTTCCATACTCCTTTAGCAAGAATCATTAAAAGTCAAATGACTTATCCTCACCACATTGCAAGTCTTCAACACTCATTTACTTTCTAGGGAAGGGTCGAGTGCTACAACACAGATTCATATATATTAGTTTTCCTATTGAACCAAGTTCTTGGGATCTCCAGTTATTATGATTGGGTTACCATTATACTTATCCTTAAGATGTGGATTTTAATCTCATTTCCTCTAGCAATCTAATCATTTGATCATGATTCAAACATTTAGTTAACGGATCTGCTATGTTATCTATTGATCTTACATAATCAACTGAGATAACAACACTCATGATCAACTCTCCAAAGGTATATGTCGAGATTTACTATTCTACAACCCATTATGTGCTCGTCTGATAGCTGCTTGGCTATCAAAATGAATCACCACTGACTGCACAAGTTTCTTCCAACATGTAATATCTTCTAGGAAATTATGAAGCCACTCAACTTCTTCTCCTTCTTTGTCCAAAGCTATAAATTCATATTTCATGGTGGACTGAGCTATACAAGTCCGTTTCATTGATTTCTAAGAAACAACACCCTCTCTCCCCTAATTGAGACATATGCACTCGTTGAGAATGAATCTCTCAAGTCAGATATCCAATTTGCAACACCCCCCCCCCCCAATGAATCTCTCAAGAATATGGGGATATCTCGTGTAATGCAAACCAAAGTTAAAGAGTACACTTCAAGTATCTCAAAACTCTCGTCAGAGCTTTCCAATATTCCTTGTTTGGATTACTCGTGAACTTACTCAACTTATTCACTGAATAAACTAGATCCAATCAAGTGTAGTTTGTGATATACATCGAACTACCTATAACTCTAGCATACTCTTCTTAAAAAACAAGATCGCCCTTATTCTTACTCAAATGTACATTGAGCTCTAAAGGGGTATTAGCCAGTAGGTTATCAAATGCATTGAATTTATTTAGCACTTTCTCAACATAGTGAGATTGTGTTAAAGAATTTCCATCAGATGTTCTTAAAATTCTAATTTCAAGAATCACATCCGCCAACCCTAAATCAACCATTTTGAAATTTCTCTTTAACATTAGTTTCGTATCAACGATAACCTGATTGTTACTCCCTATAATGAACATGTCATCTACATAAACACACACAATAACAAAGACGTTAGGTGAACCTTTAATGTAAACACATTCCTCACACTTGTTAATTTTGAAACCATTTGATAACATTGTCTCGTCAAATCTTAAGGGCCACTGTAAAGGCGCTTGTTTCAAACCATACAAGGAATGAACCAATTTGCACACTTTCTTCTCTTGACTCGGTGTAACATACCCCTCGGGTTGTTCCATGTATATCTCATCTTTTAATTCACAATTCAGAAAAGCAGTCTTAACATCATTTTGGTGAATCTCAAGATTGTGCAAAGCAACAATTGTGAGAAACACTCGAATAGATGTAATCCTAGTCCATGTGAATAGGTATCGAAGAAATCATACCCTTGTTTTTTATTTAAAGCTTTTGACTACAAGTCTAGCTTGAAATCTGTCAATAGTGTCATTAGGTTTAAATTTCCTTTTAAGAATCCATTTATATCCCGGTTTATGACCTTCTGGGAGATCGATCAACACCCACATAAAACACAATCTAAGCATACTCTTTATCGCTAGCTCCCAAAAAGCACCAAGCATAGTCTTCATCGCTAGCTCCCATAAAGCACAATCCAATTTTAACGGTAAGAAAACTGATTAAGAAATGAGATTACAACGGAAGTAATACGTAATTGAGAGTTTACAACGTAAAAAGAAATAAAAAATCCTGATTGTCGAGTCGAGAAAAGTCATTTTCTGCAATACGATTATGCCCTGGGAGTGCATTCAGAACTTGACCCAACATTCCCAAAGATAAAAAGACTTCTCGTCTCAAAGGTGAAAACATATTGGACCTTAGATCTCCGGAAAACTAGAAGAAGACGAGGACATAACGAATTTCTAGAATGCAGAAGGAATAAGAAGACTAATGCAAAAAAAAATGCTTGTAATTTTGTGAAGAATGCATACAGGAGGAGTCCTATGTATAGGTGCAATCCCACTCATTGGCGCCTCAAGGATTTGATGACAATTGAAGGCTCATTAATCCACCACACCGTTACAGAACGTTACAAGATAAACCTATACGTAGATTCTTCTTCATACGTCAAGCCATAACGAGTTTGAATGCTTCTTCAGCGCACATACATTCGAAGCCCACCACCAATTTGGCTTCACTGATCAAATGGAGCCAAAAGCTCAAAATAACCCAAAGATCACCCAATACCAATTACCAAGATCCACGACCCACGACCCATAGTACGGATGCAACACATGACCATGAACGAGGCGGGTGGCGGCGGAAGCACGTGCGTGTGTGAAATTTATTTAACTAATCAATCCAAAAGATTAATTAAACTCATTAAATTATGATTAATGAAGGCTCATTAATCAATATAGGACAAGGATTTAACTCCATACTTAGTCTTTTAATCACAAAACATCATTATTTAAGTGACACTTTAATCTATTATTTTTCACTCAACGAGAATTGATTATGATGAAAACAATGATGATAACAAAGGCCATGACACCACAACTGTTGGAAATTCACCCGAGCCTAAACTTGATTTGGAGCCTGATACATGACAAATGATCTCAGGCTTAACCTCATACATCTCAACCCTAAGGTTTAAGTGCAAACCCAAAAGTTTTAACTTTAGGTCATTCTGACCTTTCCACTTCATTCACTGACAAAGAACGAGCTTTGATGCTCTATTGGCTCAGGAAAGGGACATTAGTCAAACACACTTCTCAATAAGAGCTTCCTACGTGATCTCACATTGATGCATGAGTCAGACCCAAACTCAACAGTGAGCGAAAGTTGTCAATGATGATTTTAGAAATACGCGTTATCATTAGTGACTGTTAAATTGAAGAACAAAATGACACAAATTGATTCTTCTTAAACTTCATGAGTGACTATTACACAAATTTTGAGGACATGATTATTTAAGATGCCAAGACACCTGATCTAATGATCAGTGCATAAAAAAATGAAGGTATATGATAGACCATTTTTGGCGAGCAGTCGAGCAGTTGGATCATAAACTTATTGAAGATGAAGTAATGATAGAAACTGTTAGGAACCTTTTTTATGATGCTAATACTGTCAGCTTGATTTAGATGATGCTTGCGAAACCATTATAATGTTGAGATGTTTGATTCATTCTGTATCAATATTCTGTGTTATGTGATGCCTATGATTTATAATTTAATGTCTAGCATAGTTAGATTTACAGAAGACTAAATGTAGAAGGACTAGATGGATAAAAGACAAATCATGCCCATAGGTAGTCTTCTGTGTTCTTCATAGCAGATCAACTAACATGTAAAGATAGGTTAATAATATAATAACCTAGTCTATAGAGCTCGATCTTATTTAATTCATGTACTAGAGCATATGATTAATATGTAAAGACAGATCGTGAGTCACGATCTATGTCATAGGATCATGTTATTAGTAAAAGGTTAAGTCAAAATGTAAAGACATAACGTAAGTAACGATCTGGATATATGACTTAATCTATGATGTGTTTAGACTTAGCTTTAGGAGCATCACAGAATAGAAACATGAATGAAGAAAATATATGATCAACACAGAACGTGGTGATGCAGAACAGCTCACTACCCAGAAGACGAGACCAATTCACATAATACTAGAGGACAGTACGAGGATAAATTATTATGAGTAAGGAGTTGATCTACACTATGAAGATATTAAGATCTGCATTAAGATCTGTCTATGAGAGATCAACTTAGGTTTTAATTCTTAGTTAGTCTACAGATCACAATATAAAGGAACGAAACGTGAGTCACATTCTGCTCCATTAGAATCTGTACTAGACTTGGAATAGTTAAGATGCTGAATTGAAAAGAAATATAAATTAGTTATGTTCTGTATCAATAGAGTAACACTCATAGACTAGTTCTGGAGGACATTCAAGACACATAATGATGGAGTTATTTTGTGTATGACACAGAACGTAGGAAACGTTCTGTCCAGATAGTTTAACGATCAAGAAGAACAAGATAATCAATCTATGTCTAACAGATTGATCAACAAAGTGTGAGGAGATAGCTCAAGGCTTATCAAAGACTTTTTGTCTACAAATATAACTTAACACGAGCTGTTCAACACAGATTGGAGAAAGCTATAGACCTACCGAAATGAATCACAGTTGACATGTCCATACCACGTCAGAAGACACGACGGATGACACATAGGACATACTCCAACGAATATATTTACAGTCAGCAAATCAATGGTTAAAAGGACTATTAATGCTAGTTGTAAAAGTTGTACGACATCAACGACTATAAGTTTTTACAGCCTTATAAATACACCACGCTTTCCAAAAAGAAGATAGTGTATGAAAAAAAGAGTGAAAAGAAATAACACTGTGCGGAATAGTGAATTCACGAGAGTGAATTAAAAAAGTGGAAGGTGAGTGGGTAAGGACGTCGGTGCACTCAGATTCCCAGAAAATAAGCTTCAAGGCTGCAAGATTCTCTCGAGTATTCAAGATATCAATCAACACCAATTCGACTATAAATACCCTTCCAGTGTAGTAACTTAGTAGAGAATCAAAACCATCTTTCTGAGAATCTCACCCACTAGTACTTACAATAGCATATCGTCTTACCAGCCATAGTTCTAGTATCCTTCACAGTCCCAAAACTGTGAAGGAGGTCTAAATACAAACCCCAACCCAGATCTCATACTCAGCGAGTTCAAATAAGCGAGTTGTAAACTCGTCCTCAACGATTATAAATAAGAAGAGTATGCTCGTACTCAACGAGTATAAAGAATTGAGGAATCCAAGGTTAAGGGATTCAACGATCTAGTTTGATCGTCCGTGGACGTAGGAGTGTTTCCCAAACCACGTTAAAAATGTGTGTTATTTACTTTCTGCATTGTATTATTTGATTCTACATTCACATTTCACCAGCGAGCTAGTTGTGCACTTGAATCAATCTATAATGAACACACGAGTTTCATAACAAAATATTTTCTAAGTGTAGATCATAATAATTTAATCACAGCTTCCGCACACAATTTGTGTCAAGAACAGATGTACTGGTAAGCTTCAGAAAGCTACCAATCGTTCTGCTCCTTATACAAATTGCTCAAGATCTGTGTCTAGAATCATACTTGGACAAATTCAATCTCTCTACTTTAGAGGTGTGTTTTGTCCTTTATACAGCCCTCTGTCCAGCACAGAACCTGTCTCGACATGCTGCTTTATGCATAACGCGCGAACAATACTAGTGTGGTGTATTTCCCTCCCCCCGCAATACACCACACCTGCTCAAACCGGGACCCCAACAGAAGCATTAGTGGTGAACAAAAAGATAAATATAAATATTCATGGATTCTCACTTGTAAAAAGTGTCACTTATAAGGATATTCAATACTGCTTTGCCCGAAGAACTCATTTAAGTTGACATGGATGGTAGATAAAAGAGGAATAAGGTAATCTTGAACTTTAACTCCATCAAAATAGTTTATAGACTTGTTTATGATATTCTAAAATGAAAAACTTCTACTAATATTTATACAAAAAATTTTCTGAAAGTTCAACCTAATGACAATACCCCTTAGTCCAGTCTCTAACCAGTGTATTTTAAATTACAGGTTATACATTGTGCTAACCAATTTTTATTTTTTAGAACAAAATCATTATAAAAACATTGTCTAAGTGCTACCTGGATAGGTTTTTTGCATTATTAAAAAGGGAGAAATTATTGAAACATTATAATAATGATAATATGATTCATATGTCAAAACCTTACCTGATAATTATGTTAGCACTACTTTAGAAAGATCACATGTTAATGAGCTCTGACTTTGTACATGTTTAAAAACAGGTAAACAAAACATAATTGAGAAATATTTAAGCCGGATAAAAGAGCAAGAGTGATGGATTGCAAAAATTGACAGATTCACGCAATCATATTCTAAAAGAAAATGCTTTAGTCATATCGAGATCTTAGTTGTGCTGGACAAAGAAAATTAAGGAAAGATTGAGTTAACAAATATATCTAGTGTATCGAGATTTGTGTTGGGTCCTGAGAAAAGCATGTGTGGTGTATGGGGGATACACCACACTTCAATTTTCGTACGGCGGCCTGAACAACAAGTCGAGATACAATTATGTTGTCTTGGACAGTTCAACTGTGTAAAGATAACATGTTAACTCCTCTGATACATAGTGACTAATTTGCTCAAGTAACTTTCCACACAGACAGAATGATGATATGTACTCACAACAACTAGTTTTCGTATGTAATAATTAATGTCTGAACTAGATCACTCACAAATAAATATATTAATTAATTGTGAGTTGTCAGCAAACCCAATTAATTAATGGATTTAGTAAATCTTAAACACGAGAAATAATTAATGACAAGATGATTACATACGTAATTTACATGGATCAAGATAAGTTCAGTATTTATCCTATAGTGGAGTCGATAAATATTTATAATAGAATTACACTTTATTACATTTCCATAGAGTAACTAATTTGAGGTTAAATTAATTAATTTAAGTGTAAGTTGGACCAAATAATTAATTAAATTTAATTGGGCCCAAAAGTGATTTGAAAATTAATTTAATTAAATTATGGATTTGACCAAGTCAAAATTAATTTTAAATTATTCAAATTTGAATTTGAATAATAGATGAAATTGTAGAGAGATAAATGTGTGATATTAGTTTTATTATTTGAGATCTTATTCATTCACCTTAGAAACTATAACCTAACACGAAATATCTATATAAGGGGATACATAGTTGGCCGATTTCTCTCTCCTTTCTAGCTAGAAAATCAGCCACTTCATAGAGAGATTTATCTCCCTATTTATCGCTCCAATTTTCGTTCTTGCTTCTCCTTAAATTACTTGATAGATTAGCCCACACGATATTCAAGTAAAAAGATTGAGAATATGTTAGAAATTTCCAAGGTTGGATCGAAGGAGAACGAGTGAAGAATTCCATCCGTGTTGATTGATGTTCATGGCTAACGATTCAAATCATTTCTCCACAAACGGAGGAGTTGCGGAAGAAAAGGTATAATTTAATTATTCCGCAATTATATTCTCCTGTGTGTATTAAATGCATTAAGAATTAATTATTTGTATGATTAATTAAACATGTAGATCATGCGTATTTATGAGCCCCTCATACTGGTTCTATCAGTTGGTATCAAAGTCGGTCACAGGATTTTAATTTATTGTATAAATTGGATTTAATTCTAATTTATTTGTCTGCGATTGTAATTTGATATTAGGATGCCAGATTTAATTTCAAGCATTATATCTATGATATTACGTGGCTTATATGTTTTAATACCGTAATTTTTCGTTTATTTCTTTCTTTGGTGCCCGTTCTTTAGATTATGATTTATTTTATTTTCCATGTATTGCATTTAATTATATAATTGAGTGGGAGACGAAGAATGAGATGAAGAAACAGAGGCTAGAACCGGGCCACAGTGTCACCGTGGGGCCCCCATGGCAGCTGCACGGTGCGCGGCGCAGCCTAGGCGGGGCACAAGCATAGCGCGACACCAGGCGGGGCACAAGCACGGCGTGACAACAGGCGTGCGCGGGAGGACAAGGCAGGCGCAGGACCGATCATGGCACAGCTCCAGGAGGGGGCTAGCACGGGACACGCGTGGGGAGGAGCTTCTGGTACGCGGGCAGTGTGTGGCAGGAGCAGCCCGGGGCGAGGCCGGCACAGCGATTTGCGGCACCCGACAAACTCGGCGCTCCGCGTGCGAGGGACAAGCGGCACAACGGCCTGGGCGGGCTTTGGCCCTCGGCGCCTCTCGACCAAACCTCGGCAGTGGTGAGGCATCCTCGGGCAGGGCCTCGGCAGCCTTCGGCTGTGAACTGGGTAGGCCCGGGTCTAGCCCGTCCCGACTCCGAAATTTGATTTTTAAATTTTTGTGTTTTTCAAGTCTGGTTCAAATTTAAAATTTGAATTGGAGATGAAGACAAAGAAGATGGAGGATTTAAAATTTAAATTCCTTAGTTTTAGGAATTAGTTAGATTTTATCCTATTTTGGGTAATTGAATGTAATTATTTGCCTTATTATGTGCTTAATTGTTTTAATTTTGCTTTTATTTGCTATTTCTTATGGATATCTTGTCTAATTTGATATGCCATGATTTTATGGAGATTTATATGTTTTAGACATGTTATAATATGTTATTATCCATGTTAAAACTTTTTAAAAAAAATAAAATGACTAAGCGATAATTGTGATTGCATTCTATTAATTTAATTTTCTAAGATCACATATGGTGTTGGGGTGTCAGATAGAGCAAGTGTGGTGTATGTGTGTGTGTGGGGGGGGGGGGAGAAATACGCCACACTACAACTTTTTGCGTGTTGATAGCTCGCTTGAGATAGCAGAATCTCATCTGATACAAAGAGAGAGTGATCTGCTCACAGAAGGTCTCGACACAGAGCGTGAGTGATCTGTCTATGGAGTAGATTGACTGGCAGCTAGGTGGAGCGTACCAGACGTTCTGTCCAAACACAGATCGTGTGCGAAAGTTGTATGTTTGTTGATCTGTTTTACACTTAGAAAATATTTTGTTATTACCGAATGTTCTTTAAGAGATTGATTCAAATGCACAGCTCACAGATTGTATCTGCTTGCTGTTGAGTGATAAACTGAAAACCAAAACAATGCAATGCAATAATGAAAGAACTCACAATATTTAACGTGGTTCGGGAAACTCCCCTACGTTCACAATCGATCAAGATAGATCGATGAATACCTTAACCTTGGATACATCACTTATTTATCCTCATTGAGTATGAGCTCACTCTCGCTTATTTATACTCGTTGAGGACAAGATAACAACTCGCTTATTTAAACTCGCTGAGTACAAGATCAGGTTTGAGTTAATATTCAGATTTCCTCCAAAGCTTTGGAGCTAAGAAGGATACTAGAACTATGGCTATGTAAGCTCAAATCTATTTTAAGTTATAGTGGATTACTCCAGAATATGAGTGTTCAACTCTCTCTAAAATTACAACACTTATGGATATGAATCTTGATCTAATCTAATGTTGAATATCTATGAAGGATGGAGAGATTCTGGGTGAATTTATGAATGCTCGAACACCTTCTTCGTGGAGTTGGCTGAAGTATGTATAGGCTAATTTGAGTTCTAGCCGTTGAGAGTCCTTGCAGCTTTTGCAGATAACATTAAATGCTCTTTTGACCGTTGACTGCAGACTGTACTTCTAGTCGTTGGAGTTTATCTTACGTGTCATCTGACGTGGCATGGACATGTTAGTTGTGATCCATTTAGGTAGATCTGTAACTTCCTCCAATCTGTGTTGAGCAGCTCTTGTGATATTCTGTTGGTGGACAAAACGTCTTTGTTAAACCTTGAGTTGTCTCCTCATGTTCTGTTGAACAATCTGTTAGACACAGATTGATACTCTTGTTCATCTTCTTGATCCGCCTCTCGATTTGTGATCTGTTGTGTTCAATGTTATAAAAGTTGCTAGGCGCTAGTCGGGTGGTGGAGGGGGGACTAGCGCTTAGGCGACTAAGAGGGAGCCTAGGCAGATCAAATTTTCATGCTTAATTTTTTATATTTTTACATCATATTATGTAATACAAATTATATAAACATACATTATTTGTAATTTCATTTCCTAATTTATAATAAAAAGTTAAAAATACATAATATACTATGTAAAAAATATAATATCCATAAATTTAAAATGAAATACATACATTAGAATTTAGATTAAATGATCCATAATAAGTTCAAATATATTTATAATATAATCTTCAAAGTACAAGTTTTGATTTTCTTTGTCTTTTCTTAATAAAAGACGAGGCTCTAAACTATGGAGTATAGCAAATAATGATGTTGGGATGATTTTGTGTGCTATATGATATGTTAATAGGTCAAAAGTTAATTTTTGGGTCATATCTATGTTGGACACTTAGGCTGTTTGTCTATTTTAGCTTTATTTTTGTTTTTGTAATTCCGTCCGCCTAGCCCGCCTAACCTGCTTAGGCGCCCGCCTAGACTGCTTAGCCCGCCTAGGTGCCCGCCCAACCCGCCTAACATTAATCGAATCGACAAGGCACCGCCTAGCGCCTAGACGGCCACCTAGGCCGATTTTTAGAACAATGGCTGTGTTCTGCTAGAATCACATTCTGCTCTTATGTCCTCGTTCTGTCTTTTGGTCTTCTGTGAAGTGGCCTCGTTTTCTGGGTAGTGAGCTATTCTGCATCACCACGTTCTGTGTTGATCATATGTTCTCTCCATCCGTACTTTTGTGCTATGAATGCTCCTAAAGCTAAGTTTAGACATAACACATATTAAGTCCTATGGACAGAACATTACTCACTTTTTATCTTTACATTTTGACTTAATCTTTTACAGCATCATAATCCTATGGCACAGATCATGACTCGCGATCTGTCCTTACATATTGATCATATTTCTCTAATATATAAATTAAATAAGATCAAGCTCTATATGATAGGTTATTATATCATTAACCTATCTTTACATGTTAGTTGATGTGCTTTGAAGAACACAGAAGACTGTCTATGGACACGATCTGGTCCTTTTACACTTAGTCTTCTACAAAAATCTAACTATGCTAGACACTAAAACATTAAATCCTAAGCATCACATAACAATGAATACGCACACAGAATGAATCAAACATCTCAACACTATAATGGTTTCACAGCCATCATCAAAACCAAAGTAACAGCTTTAGCAACATCAAAATGGTTCCTAATATATGGTCTCCATGAGACGGTCTTTTCATGAATTAACTTGTTTTGATTCCATGCGGGATCATATTTTACCAGTTCACGTGATAAGACTTCTCTAAGATGGCTATAACATGAAATTTGTCCTTGACGAACCATATCCACCAATTCCACTTAACAACGCTTCTGCCGATGCGAGGGCTAGATATGATAGATGAATTCATGCTAATAAGATGGCGAGATGTTGTATTATGGCTTCCATAAGCAGCACCTTGTAGCATCAACATGAAGACATTGAGATATCTTTGGATATCATGTCTAGCCTGCAAGAGAAGTTCAAAACATAGAATAGGATGGCTAAGAAATTGACCATTAGTAAAGTGATGAACGCCTTAATGGCAGATGGGATATCAGTTCGGGACCACGTCCTGAAGATGATGGGTTTTCTGAGTGATATTGAAGTTCTAGGCGGTTAGATTGACCAAGAATCTCATATAGATATCATTATGCAGAGTTTACCAGCGAGTTTCATGTCATTCCGTTTTGTATACATAATGAATGGTGATAACTATTCTTTGACGGAATTACTGGATGAGCTCTAGAGGGCAGGCAATCAAAAAAGCCAATGCAGGTCGAGCTTCTTTTAGCAACCCTAAAAAGGGTAAGTGCAAGAGGAAGAGAGCAGCAAAGCTTGTCAAGAGGAAGCATGGAACTGGGGAAGATGACAAGTGTTGCATGCGCAGTGAGAGAGGAAATTGGAAATCGGACTGTCCGCTTCACAAGAAGTCGGTGAGCGGTCAAGGTATGTCTACAGCTTTAGTGGTTACATCATGTTTTATGGCTAGTTTTGCCCATTCTTGGGTAGTAGATGCGGGAGCCACTAACCATGTTTGTTGTGATTCGTATGCACTACAGCGATCCAGACCACTTAGAGATGGAGAAATTTCCATCTCGTTGGGCGACGCTACGAGAGTGGCGTCGGTTGTTTTGGGAGACGTAGAGTTGCAGTTTGCCTCTACTATTTTAGTTTTACATGATGTTTTATTAGTACCTAGATTTAGACAGAACCTTGTTTCGGTTTCTAAACTTATTTTGGATGGACATTTTGTTTCTTTTGATGACTTCGTTATTATCAAGAAAAGAGACTTGTTTATCTATTCTGGTACTTTGGTTAACAATTTGTATACTATATCTGCAAAACCTAAACAACATTTAACTTCAACTTTTAACTTATTTACTAACTCAAAGAAGAGAAAAGCTTCTTGTCTTTCGTCGAATGATACATATCTATGGCACTTAAGACTTGGACATATTAACCTTAGGAGAATTCAAAAGTTAGTGGAACATGGGCCTTTGGATAAGCTCCAAGTTGAGCCATACCCTACATGTGAATCTTGCTTGGAAGGTAAAATGACCAAGAGACCTTACAAGGTCAAAGGAAATAGAGTCCAAGATGTGTTAGATATCATTCACTCTGACGTTTGTGGTCCAATGTCGACTCTGGCCAGAGGTGGCATGCAGTACTTCATCACTTTCATTGATGATTACTCTAAATATGGATATGTCTAGTTGATGCACCACAAGTCCGAATCCTTTCAGAAATTTAAGGAATTCAGGGCACTTGTAGAGAATCATCATGGAAAGAATATCAAGTGTCTGCGTGCTGATCGCGGAGGTGAATACCTCAGTGCTGAGTTTTTGAGTCATCTGTCGGATGTAAGGATTCAATCCCAGTTGACTGCAACGGGTACACCCTAGCAAAATGGTGTAGTAGAAAGACGAAATAGAACGCTTATGGAGATGGTAAGGTCTATGACGAGTTATGCAGTGTGGCCTATTTTATTTTGGGGATATGCCCTAGAGACGGCAGTTTACACATTGAAATTGGTACCATCCAAGTCGATCCTTAAGACACCGATTGAGTTGTGGACCGGACGCCAGCCCAGTCTAAGACATGTCAAGGTGTGGGCTTGTCCAACACATGTGCTAGAGAAGGACGCCGACAAGTTGGCATCTCGTACTGACTTGTGTATGCTCGCTGACTATCCTAGAGAGACAAAAGAGTGAAAATTTTATAGTCTTAGAGATCGAAAGGTCGTGATTAGCACTCACGCTCGATTTATAGAAGAAGACTATGTGAACAACCACAACTCCAGAAGCGAGATAGTTCTCGAAAAAATGAGAACTATAATTGTTCCAAATTCATAAGAAACACAACAACCATCAGCACCAACCCAAACACTTGTACCACCTACAGTGGAGCCTCGTCATAGTGGAAGAGTTATTCATCAACCAGACAGATTCATTGGAGTGGGAGAGGCATCTGACTCGGTCCCAGGCCTAGATGAATCGGACCCTTGAACTACAAATAGGCAGTACACAACAAGGACTGTCACCTCTGGATGGAGGCGATGGAATCCGAGTTGGAATCCATGGTAGACAAAGAATTATATGAGCTAGTTGATTTGCCCAATGGCTGCGAGGCCATAGGAAGTACAAGGGTATTCAAGAAGAAACGAGGACCTGACGACAACGTCATAGTCTTCACGGCTAGACTAGTAGCAAAGGGCTATATACTCAAAAGGAAGGTATCAATTACGATGAGACCTTCTCACTAGTAGTCATGCTCAAGTCTATTCGTATACTCTTGTCAATAGCCGGACATATGGATTGAGAAATATGGCAAATGGATGTCAAGACAACTTTCTTAAATGGAAGTCTAGAGAAAAACGTCCATATGTAAAAACTCTAGGGCTATGCAGTTCAAGGAAATGAACACATGGTGTGGAAGCTTAAGAAGTCCATTTATAGACTTAAGCAAGCCACATGGTCATGGAACCTTTGTTTTGATCAGGATATCAAGTCCTATGGATTTGATCAGTGCCCTGACCAAAGCTGTGTGTACAAGAATTGTGAGGGTAAGGCCGTTGTTTTCTTAACGCTATACGTACATGACATTCTATTGATCGGAAGTGTCAAGAAAGTGTTGTCCGACGTTAGAGCATACATATCCACTCAATTCGATATGAAGGATATAAGAAACGTAGGACACATTCTAGGGATCAAGGTCATCCGTGACCGATCTAAGAGAATGTTGTGCTTATCTCAAGAGTCTTATATCGAGATTATACTTAGATGCTTTAACATGCAAGATTCCAAGAAGGGTTTCCTACCCTTCTGACATGGAATCATTCTTTCTCAGGACCTGTGTCTTAAGACACCTGAAGAGAAAGAGGAGATGAGACAGATACCTTAGGCTTCTGCAGTAGGTAGTCTCATGTATGCTATGATGTGTACTAGGCCGGATATCTACTTTGTCGTTGGCATGGTAGCACGATATCAATATAACCTTGGAAAGGGCCATTGGACAGTGGTGAAGAACATACTCAAGTACCTTAAATGGACTAAGGAGTACCGTTTGGTTTACCAGGTTGATTTATTATACCCTTTGGGTTACACCAACTTCAATTTTTAGACGGATCGAGACTCAAAGAAGTCTACCACAGGGTATGTGTTTACTTTGGGAAGCGGAGTTGTAACATGGAGGAGTGTGAAGCAGAAATGCATCGCAACTCCACCACGGAAGCTAAGTATGTGACCGCATCTGAGGCCGCAAAGCAGCTTAGCTCAGGAGCTTCTTGATGGACCTAGATCTGATTACGAGTATGTCAGCGAGTATCACGATTTATTATGACAACTCTGGTGTTGTAGCAAACTCGAGAGAACCATGGGCCCACAATGCGAGTAAACACATCGAGAGGAGATATCACATCATTCGTGATATAGTAAGGAGAGACAACATAGTGGTGACGAAGATTGCGTTGGAGGACAACCTGACAGATCACTTCACGAAAAGCCTAAAAGGGAAGACGTTTGAGAAGCATGTAGAGGGATTAGGAGCACGACATGTTATAGACCTGCTTTTGGTATAAGTGAGAGAGTTATATGTCATACGACACATATTTGTATACTCTAAAGCATGTTTATGTATAAGTGGGAGATTGCTTGGTTTGTATATCTCAAAACATGTTTTATGATTGGACGATGTATCAGACTTGTTTTCAGTTTCATTTTAATGAGAATAAATGTTTCTATCATTGGCTTGTTATTTATTATTATCATATATTGAATTGCAAACAATTCTATTTACTTCAATTATAGACTGTGTGGTGAATCGATGATTACCAGAAATGTAACACAGTCGGATCCTTTGTAGTATAAAGTCGCAGTCTAGACAGACTTGGATAGTCTAGTCGGTAAAGGCTGCAATATCATTTGATGTGAGAGCTGACCTTAGCCCGCATAATGATATCGGTATGTATAAGTTGATTCACATGCTTTGCATATACATATTGAGAGGTTTCATAGTGAGATAAGTTCGACGTGCTGATACTTATAACGAGGTCTCGAAAATTAGTTCATTTCTTAATTTGTGACGATGACATTAGTATAAGCAGTTCATTATACGTTGTTTTGATTCATCTATCTTGCGAGTTTTTCGTAACCCAAAACAGTGATGTCTTGGGCGGTAGTGATTGGCTTAGCTAGAAGTGCTCGACTGTCAGTCGTACATAATTGCATCTCGATGACACAAGTTGATTAAATCCGCGTGAGGCGTTCAGAAATGTTTATTGCATAAGAAACTCGGCCGGTTGAAATTTATTCTGTATGTAATAATTAATGTTTGAACGAGATCACTCACGAATAAATATAATAATTAATTGTGAGTTGTCAGCAAACTCAATTAATTAATGGATTTAGTAAATCTTAAACATGAGAAATAATTAATGACAAGAGGGATACATCCGTAATTTGAATGGATCAAAATAAGTTCAATATTTATCATATAGTGGAGTCGATAAATATTTATAATAGAATTACATTTTATTACATTTCCACTGAGTAATTAATTTGAGGTTAAATTAATTTAAATTAATTAATATAAGTCTAAGTTGGACCAAAAAATTAATTAAATTTAATTGGGCCCAAAAGTGACTTGAAAATTAATTTAACTAAATTATTGATTTGACCAAGTCAAAATTAATTTTAAATTATTCAAATTTGAATTTGAATAATAGATGGAATTGTAAAGAGATAGAAGTGGCATATTAGTTCTATTATTTGAGATCTTATCCATTCACCTTAGAAACCCTAACCTAGACCGAAATATCTTTATAAGGGGATACATAGTTGGCCGATTTCTCTCTCCTTTCTACCTAGAAAAATCAGCCACTTCATATAGAGATTTATCTCTCTATTTTCGAAAATAAAGAGTATTCCAATTTTTATTCTTGTTTCTCCTTAAATTACTTGATAGATTCATCCACACGATATTGAAGTAAATAGATTGGAAATAAGTTAAAAGTTTTCAAGGTTGGATTGAAGAAGAATTCCATTGGTGTGGATTGTTGTACATGTCTAACGATTCAAATCGTTTTTCCACAAGAGGAGGAGTTGCTTAGGAGAAGATATAATTTAATTATTTCCGCAATTATATTCTCATGTGTGTATTAAATGTATTAAAAATTAATTATTTGTATGATTAATTAAACATGTGAATCTTGCGTATTTATGAGCCTCTCATACGGGTTCTGTTAGTTGCTTCTCTGTTACAGAGCTTAATACTATTTGGATATGGAAGAATTCTAGAACTGTTTGGCTTTGAAGGCTCAAATCTAAAGTATGGCTTTGAAGGCTCAAATCAACAAGAGGTAGAATTCGCGAATGGAGAGGTGTTCCTTATATAGATCGCTGAAGTTAGCGGTTGTGTAGGGGTCACCGACCGCTGACTAGGCCGGCTCCTCCTATTCTGCATAACGGTTGAGCCATAAGCGCATGCCACTCGCTGGGGCCAGCGGTCGCTGACCGGGCAACGTTCGTTGACCCTAGCTCTCTGTCCTCCTGCGCTGGCTCTGCCTCTGCTTTTCAGAGAGCCGTGGTCAGCGGCCTCTGAAGGTACGCGGCCACTGACTCGACTAGCAATCTTCCCGTTTGCTTTTTCCATGTTTCTTCGATCCTTTTTGCATCCCTATTCCTACATTTGAGCCTGTAATCATGAAAGACAAGACAATACGTAATGTGAGCCCAACTATTATCAAAACACGGAGAAAGCACGAGGATAAGGACGACGAGAGCATGAGTCTATACGACCAAAAGTAGGCTAAACACTTTACACTTAGATCAAATTGCTATATCTAACACTAACTAGACATAATATGAACAAAGTTGATCGTATTCATGCGAGACGTTCATATAGGGATTATTATATAGAAATATTACTGGTTAGAATTTATTCCAAATATAATGATAAAGGGCTAGTTCGGATTACCGACGGAAAATATATTAATTAATTTAGTTGTCGGAACACATTAATTAATTAATGAATATTGAATTTTGAACGCGAGAAATAATTATTAAAAGGAGATACAATTTGTTATATGGATCGTTGATAAATAGTGGAGTCGATAAATACTAATATAAAATTCATTTAATATAATAAATCTTATATTAACCATTGACAATATATAATCGGGTCATAATTAAGGATTTATTAGATATATTAATGAAATGAGTTATATATTGCATATTTGGTCTTATACTCTTTGAAAATCTTAACCTAACCCACAAATCATATATAGAGGGTGTTGGTCGATTATTGAATCATTCCAACTTTGAAATTCGGTCACTTCCCTTAGGTCAAAGCTCGTTAGAATATCGTCCACCCAATATACAAGTTGTAGGCGTGTCATATCTTAGAAATTTTTGAAGGTTGAACTTTCATTCGTGATTCAACATACGGTAGAGATTCAGATTGTGTAGATCAGCATCAGTCTGATCACTATGGTGAAAGGTGTGGATTTCAAATTCGGAAAAGCATGTCTGGGATTCTTATTTCCGCTTTCATATTCATTGTATTTAATACATGAATAACATATTTTTATTTAAAATATCAGATCTAAGGATCATGCAGAAAAGTGAACATCTTCAACGATGTTCTATCAATTCGTTCATCCTATTAATATAATATTGTGAATTAAAAAAAAATTGATTAAAATTATATCAGTATTTACACCAAACAATAACTATATTTATTCTATACTTATACTATTATTTATAACTATTATTAATATTTTATTATTTTAAATGAGTATAGTATTTTATTAACGCCTATGAAAAATCAAAATCACCTTTTCCCTTCATTCCCCGTAAACAATGCACCGGAATGAACCTTTGATCAACTTGAATGGTAAAACCCCATAGCTTCGTGATTTATGAAGAAATCTATCATTTTAAATAGAAATAATATTAACAATAAAAAGAAAAATGAGAAAAGCAAGGGTGAACAGTTGTAATACGCCACATATCACATGTCACCACATGACAATTACGTCCATTGCATTCCGTCACCGCTCACGTACTAATATTCCCCCTAACTAATTCAATTATTTACTCCTCCCAATTTTTTTAAGTTCCTTATTTTACTAGATCATACTCCGCTGATTATAAACTAGTTTAGGGCACTTCTTTTCGACATGGGAATTAAGAAGTTAAAGATTGTATGTTGAATGTATATTTAAAGTATAAAGTGAGGATATGAATATATATCATTTAAATTTATGTATGCAATAAAGATGTCATAAAAAGAAAATGACTCAAGCTAGTTGGTACGGCTCGAAAAAAAATACGACTCAAGTTAGTTGGAACGGAAGAAGTATGTATTAATAAAACAAAAAATTTACTTCTATATCTTTTATTAAATATCATGATAAATAAAATTATACAAATAATATTATATTTCAATAAGTATTAAAAAAATACAAAATTAAAAGTTTTTCATAAATTTATTTTAAAATTTTGAAATAATACAATTATTTAAAAATAAAAAAAAAACGGAATTGAACACTTAAGAAAAATGGGAGCTAGTATTATTTTTCTGGCGAAGAGAAATTATTTACTCCTTTCCTTCACAATTAAATATACAATCTCTAATCATTATATAAAGTAATCATTATATAAAAAGTATAAAATTTCAATGATTAAAATGGTAAAATTAGAATTTTAGTATTATTTATATCTTGAATTTTGAAATAAGATACTTAATTGATAATTTTTTTTTTCTTAATAGGAATATTAGTGGGGAGGGATGGAGTAGTTTATATTGAATTTTGTTCTTCAGAATACATATTTATCATTAACACTTATTTCGATATTCAGTTTATTATTTCATCGAAATTTGTCACGACCGATTATATAGTGTTGTTAGGTGTTCAATGTAAAGTCAAACATGTACATCTTTGGTTGGTATTCGAATATTTGGCTACTAAATTAAATCATTTTTCGCGCTTAGGAATAAGTAACAAACATTGTTTTGTTATGTTTCAGAAAACATTGTTTTGTAAATTCTATACTGATATATATACTTCCGAGATATTAAGTTCATGCACAGACTACGATCATTATAGATCACATCCCACAACAAATTCAATAAATTCAAAAGGATAATATTTCCACAATTTTAAATTTATATATCCAAAATATTTCATAACACAATCATTTACAAATATATTTGTTGTATACACAGAAATTGTTCGCATACATAGATTTTTATTACGAGGCACTTTTATCAAGAATAATTCATGTGTAGTAAAGAAGGATAAATTGACTTAATTGTTTCATAAATTTAGCACTAAGTCTCTTAAAAAAATTGCATCTTTTTTCAATTTAGTAAGTTACAGATAAATATGTATTTTGGATATGATCGCATATTTAATAATATTTTTTTATGAGTTTCGATCTCTACTTCAACTTCTACATATATTTTATATTTTACTACTACTTAAATAAATTATATTTTATTAAAATACACATCGGGTCAAATTGTGCTTTTTTAAAAATACGTAAGGGACCGGAGTATGATTATATTTAAAAAATGTAAATCTTTATACATTTTTTTAATAACTATTTGTGAGGAAAAAGTTTATGGTACTCCTTTCGTCCCACTCGAAGTGTTATATTTGTTTTTGGACACCGAGATTTAAAATTAGTTGAAAAGTAATATAAATGATGATAGAAATATATATTATTTAAATTTATCTAAATAATAATGTTATTTTAAAAAAGAAATGTAACACTTATATATAGAGGTGTTCACGGTTACGAGAATTTAGAACCGAAACCGAACCGTCGTTGCGGCGGTTCACGGTTCGGAACCGAACCGTGTAGGGCGGTTACAGTTCCAAACCGTCCAAATAATTAATACTAATATATTTAAAATTTTTGAATATTTTATTTATTTTAATTACATACTTATGCGTATCATCATTTAATTTCATATCACATAATTAATTTTGTAATGTAATAGTAGAATAACTACGTAAAAATTTATTTTAATTTAATATTAATTATATATAATACACATATAATGATATATTAATAAAAATGTAATAATAAAACATTAAAAAAAAGTTTTTATGTGTTATTATCTTATGAATACGTTAATTGAATAACACGTTAAACACAAATACATTGATGAAATGAAATAAAATAATTAATCTATATAATTATAACAATATAAAATGAACACTAATAAATACGTATATAATATTAGGGTTTAATTAGGTTATCATCTAACTAAATTTTATTTTATTTAATTATTAATGTATTCGTAAGTTTAATATATCAATTATAAAAAATAATTATAAGAAATGACTATTTATAATATATTAAATAAATTGAATTGGATAAAAGAAAGAGATAAGGATCCAAATAGACGGTTACGATTCTGAACCGCTGGTTTACGGTTCCGAATTTTTGTAACCGTAACCGAACCGTCCTCTACATGGTTACGGTTTGAAACCAAACTGTCGGGTACGATTACGATTCTCAAAACTACCGATTACGGTTCAATTACGGTTCGGTTCCGCCGCTTCTGGTTCCATTGAACACCTCTATTTGTATATTTGGACAATTCAAAAATAAAAACGTACATTATATTGAAATATTGAAAAAAAAAAGTAATATACAATGCGTAGTTGATAGGTGAAATCTAATGCTCCATGCAATTATTATTGGTGGAAAATAATATTTTAATATCCACACAATGTATAGAGGATATACTTATAGGTGATAGATATAGATATATTGGGGTGAAATGTGGAAGTGACATATTGTGGAGGTGTATAATGATTAATCCCCATGGCCGCTGCTATCAAATACCCTTCGTTGTTATGATGCATATTAAAAAAATAATTATTTATTGTAAAGTAGTCAAATTTAATAAAGTTGTTTAATTTTGTAAAAGTAATTTTGTTTTTTGTTTTCTACACAAGCTATTATTATTGTCACACTCCAATATAGTAAACGTGTTTTGAATAATAGATCGGAGAGAGTTATGAAACTAATATACTCCTTTGTTTGAACAAATATGTAAATAACTTTTGTCAAAGCAAATAACTTTTAGTGGGACAAATGTGTAGGAATCGCTTTGAATATATATATATATATATATATATATATATATATATGGTTGTCAATAAAGTTGACCCAATTATTTAAGTGATATAGCATTTAATTTAATATAATTAAATATGCTATGATCAATCTACGTTTCGAGTAGATGATCGTGATATATTTCTTTTCTGTAAACTAATTTCCGGTGAGTGATAAATAATACTTTCTCAATTCCTTAAAAAATGTACATTTTGCCATTTTCGCCCGTTTCTTAAAAACATGCATCTTCTATTTTTAGATATTTATTACACTTTTTGTGGGCCCCCAATCTCCACTACCATTCAAATCAACTATATTTTAATATTTAATAACACATTTTTGTGGGTCACAATCTCCACTACCATTCAAATTAATTATATTTTAACAATTAATAATACTTTTACCACTCAAGTCAACTACATTTTATTAAAACCCGCGTTGGGTCAAATGATGCATGTTTTTAAGGAACGCCCTTAGATTAGCGCTTGTGTTAAGGAAGGGGAAGGAGTAGTATAAACTGTGTCACTTAAAGAAATGAGTTATGTGTTTGAGACTAAGTCTGCTGGTGACCAGGTGTGGCCTGGTGGATTTGTCTCTACAATCTGTGTCATGATCTGTCTCAAACGACCTGTGATAGTGGTCTGCCCCAGATGGTCTGCCCCATGACCTGCCCCAGTATTGGTCTGTTCAGCTTGACCTTATGGAGCTTAACTTGGCTTATGGTGATGGAGCTAGCTCGACTTTGGTATCCACCTGAGGTCGATATGTATTGGAGTATTCTTGGATCTGGAGCTCTATCTGGTCTGACGATCTGATCCAAATGGTCTGCGATAACAACATGAGGTCGATCTGTATTGGAGTATTCTTGAATCTGTAGCTCAATATGGTCCCACGATCTGGACACTTGATCTAGTCCACGATCTGGTATCAATCTATGATATTCAACTCCATATTAGTTTGTGATATCAAGTTGAGGTCAATGAGCTTAATGAGTTGGTCTCAACGAGCTGATAAGACTTTGATCGTTGGATGTATATGGACATATGTCTGTCGAAATTAAGGCCGGTCAAAACGCCTTAATGATTGTAACTCTTTTAAAGGCTATATGACTTAAATGGACATCATTGTCATCAATTCCTACAGAATCCCATGTGTGGGAATGGACCTACAATAGGTCACTCTAGCATGCATTCCACACACACGAACAAACTTTAGCATGCAGTCATATTGTTGCACAACAACTCCGTTCTGCATCTCTAGAAACTATGTTCTTAACCTTATCCAATTCATTGGAGTTCGGTCTGTCTGCGGTGCTGCTACTTTTCGAGATGAAAGTCGTTTAATCTTTGGGGGAGTTGCGCCAATTCGAGAGCACTACCGGGTCGTAATTCATCTTGCGGATAGATGACTATCTTCGACTCAGCTTCTACTTCCAGTTTTCCAATTGTAGTTTGTAATAGTTCGGTCAAAATCGTTTGTAATCTTTTCCTAATTTTAATCTATGACAATCGCAAGACGAGTTATTGTACTGTTCGGAAGGAGAATCTAACGGACTTTTAAATTAATATTGAAACTATTCGGACTAAATACCTATGCTGGAAATGGCGTCTTCTGCTTGTATTGAGTCCCAACACCGCAGCTGTTCTTTCCTCTGCCACTGATGTTGCAGTTGTTGCTGCTGCTGCCTCTACCACTTCTGTTGTTGCAGTTGGTTTCACTGCTATTGCTGCCTCCACCAATACGGTGTTTACCGGGCTTGGAGTTGGTACTAACCCTTCGAGATTGAACGGTAGGTCCACTTTTAGTTGCACTATGGGTTTCACTCTAGGTGGTTCCGTGGGGTCCATGTTTAGATCCGATGTTGGAGCTTTCAGGGTCAACATGAGTAGCTCCCATGTGGAGGTGAATTCGGCACCGATGATGATGTCATCTGCCGAGAAGCCATCGAAGTTTAGTGGAGTTGACTTCTAGATGTGACAACAAAAGATGTTGTTCTACCTAACAATATGGGCTTCGCCGGGTTCCTTAAGGAGGACGAGCCGCCAACGCCAAGTGCCCAAAAGACGAGTTTCACTTTGCGTGCAACCTTTGATAACTGGTGCAATGGAGATTATCTATGTAAAAACTTCATTATGAATAGTCTAGAAGATTGTTTCTACAATGTATACTCCAATGTAAAGACCTCCAAGGAGATGTGGGAGACATTAGAAAAGAAGTATTGAAGTGATGACGCGGGTACGAGAAATTTCATTGTAGCTAAGTCCTTAGACTACAAAATAGTAGATTCTAGACTTATCATGGATCAAGTGCAGGAATTTCAACTCATTATGCACAACGTCCATGCCGAGGGAATGATTCTGCCAGATGCGTTCACGGTGGCTACCGTGATCGAGAAGTTGCCTCCGAGTTGGAAGCATTCAAGAGCTATCTCAAGCACAAGCAAAAAAATATTACTCTTGAAGATCCGATCGTGAAACTGAAAATCGAAGCAGATATGCGAAAGAAAAATTCAAAAGTGAAAGGGCCAATGGATGTTAAAACATCATTCTTGAATGGTGATCTTGAAGATGAAATCTATATGGAGCAACCAGAAGGGTTTGTTGGACCTGGCCTAGAGAGGAAGGTATGAAAATTTGTCAAGTCTCTATATGGATTAAAACAAGCGCCGTTACAATGACACTGAAAATTTGATGACATGATGTTGTCAAATGAATTCAAGATCAACGACTGTGACAAATATATCTATATTAAGAACATTGTGAATGGATTTATTATAGTGTTTCTTTATGTAGATGATATGTTAATTATGGGTAGCAATATCCAAGTAATTAATGAGACCAAAGTCATATTAAAAGAAACTTTGACAAAGAATGTGGGGGTAGATGATGTAATACTTAGAAAGAAAATTCTCAAAAGGTCACGCTCGTTATGTTGAGAAAATGCTCAAAAGGTTTAACGCTTACGAAAACATATCTGTTAAAACCCCGTTAGAACTCAATGTTCATTTGAGTAAGAAACGAGGTGTGTCGGTTACACAAGAAGACTATGCAAGGGTGATCAGGTGCTTGATGTATCTAACTAATTGCATTCGACTAGACATAGCATGTGCCGTGAACAGATTGAGTCGTTACACGAGCAATCCGAACAAGGAGAATTGGAAAGCTCTTACGAGAGTCTTGAGGTATCTAAAGTATACTCAACATTATGGGCTAAACTTTGGAAGATACCCCCGGTACATGAAGGGTACTGTGATGCCAATTGGATTTCAGACACAAAAAATTCACTGTCGATAAGTGGATGTTCACGATTGGTGGTAGAGCTGTTTCTTGGAGATCTATGAAACAAACTTGTATAGCTCGATCCACCATGGAGTCAGAATTCATAGCTTTGGACAAAGCTGTAGAAGAAGCTGAGTCGCTTAGAAACTTTTTTGAAGACATTCCATGTTGGATAAAGCTCGTGTATTTCGTTTTGATATACTATGATAGTCAAGTGGCTATCGGGAGGGCAAATAGTGGCATGTACAATGGTAAGTCTCGACATATTCCCCGACGACACAATATCATAAGATATTTGGTCACAACTGGGATTACCTCTGTTAACTATGTGAATTCAGTGGATAATCTAGCGGATCGATCGGCTAACCAAAGGGTTAAATTGAGATCAAATGTTTAAGTTGCTTGAGGGAATGAGACTAAAATCCACTAATTGATGGACTGTCATAGTGGTAACCCAACCATGATGACTGGTGATCACAAGAACTTAGTTCAATGAGAAAACTAAGCTATGAGAGTTCGTGGGAAAACACTCGCTTACATTTATGTGTTTGAAACTAAGTCTGCTGGTGACCAGATGGCTTGGTGGATCTGTCTCAAATGACCTGTGATAGTTGCCTGCCTCATTGGCTTGCCCCAGATGGTTTGCCCCATTACCTACCCTAGTAGTGACATGTCCAGCTTGACCTTATGGAGCTTAGCTTGTCTATGGTGATGGAGCTAGCTCGATTTTGGTATCCACCTGATGTCAATCTGTATTGGAGTATTCTTGGATTTGGAGCTCGATCTAGTCCCACGATCTGGTGTAGATGGTCTGTGATAACAACTCGAGGTCGATCTGTATTGGTGTATTCTTGGATCTGGAGCTCGATCTGGTCCACGATCTGGTATCAATATGTGATATCCACCTCCATATTAATTTGTGATATCAAGCTGAGATCAATGAGCTTAACGAGCTGGTCTCAACGAGCTGATAAGACTTTGATCCTTGGATGTATATGGACATATGTCTGTCCAAATTAAGGCTGGTCAAAACGCCTTAATGATTGTAACTCTTGTAACAGCCACATGGCTTAAATGAACATTATTTTCATTAATTCCTACAGAATCCATGTGTGGGAATTGACCTATAAATAGGTCACTCTAGCATGCATTCCACACACACGAACAAACTTTAGCATACAGTCATATTGTTGCACAACAACTCTGTTATGCATCTCTAAAACTCTGTTCTTAACCTTGTTTAGTTCGTCGGAGCTCGGTCTGTCTGCGGTGCTGCTACTTTCCGAGATGAAAGTCGTTTCATCTTTGGAGATGTTGCACCAATCCGAGAGCACTATCGTGACATAATTCATCTTGCGGATAGAAGACTATCCTTGACTCGATTTCTGCTTCTGTTTCCAGTTTTCCAGTTGTAATTTTTAATAGTTCGGTCAAACTCGTTTATAATAATATTATAATATAGTTTTAATAATTACTTTTTCCTATCAAATTTGAAAATAAAAATTATTTTTAAAAATATAGTCATAGAAATTTATATTCAAGCTTTTATTTAAATGTGTAATATTATTAATTTAATTATTTATTCGGTACACTATTAATTCTTTTTTTTACTTCATTTTAAAAAATATGGCAAATATGATAATTAAATTTCATATTAATAATTTCTAATTTTATCGTTAATTGAAATTTTTAGTATTTAGCATGATATTTTCTATGATTAGAGAATATAAATTGTATCTGACTTTTTCATTTTTTATATTCAAGTTTGGATTGGATGTTGCTAATATGAAGAATTTTAATTAATCTAAAGTTAATGAGAAGAAAATATCATGTGAATTTATAACATAATTTAAAAATATATTTATTTAAAACGTAGAATCCAAATTATGTGTAGTAGTAATAATTTTTATAAATAATTTTTTATTTGTAATTGAATTTTTATATTTAATTTTAGTTTTAAAATATATTTTAATTATGATTAATAAAATGTATTATACGGCGCGTCACAATAGTAATTTGATACTAAAGTAATACTTTTAAAGAACCGAAAGAATTCAGATTTAATATTAATAAATTGGACGCATATGATCTGGGTTTAACTTTGATGAAAAATATTTATCCACCCGCTTTCTTTGGACTTCAAACACTATTTCTACGCATCCGAAATTGGCCTATGTTTTGGCAGATTATTTGTCCGTTTGATTGATGTGACCACATTTTCTTTTAGAAATTTTCATTAAAAGTGGTCAACTTTTATAAGAATGGAGAAAATTTTATCTTTAAAATACTTTCCCTCAACTTTTTAAAAACACAACAATTTAGTTTTTTAATCTCCGTATCGGATCCCTTATAACAGTATTTAGCGGGACGAAGAGAGTAATTAAAGTTAAAGGAGTAATTATTATTATTATTAGTATTAGTATAAGTATAAGTAATATAATAATTATTATAAACATATTTAATTAATTTCATTGTCCGCCACTACCAAGTTGTTAGAGATACATTACATTATTTAAATTGTGATTATATTATAATCTTAACAGTGCTCGATTTGTTTTGAGTACATGTTATCTATTTAGATTATATTTGGTATTCAAATACTACAAAAAAGACATTTTATGATAATGAAATAGTGACGAAAAAATATTTTATTTTTAAATTTTAACAGATTAACAACGAAATTGTTATGGAATTGTTATTCAATTTTTAGTGTCAGAATTAATGACGAAATAATTCGTTATTAAAATTTAGTAACATAATTTTTTTGATACAATTATGTTACTAAAATTGAAAAAAATCATTTTTAGAAACGGAAATTCCGTTACAAATCCGCCGTTATATAATAACGGAATATATTGTTTTGTTAATTTTTTTTAGCAACCATCGATATGACTACGAATAAATCCATTACAAATCAATTGCTAACATTTTTAGTAACATAATTTCTTGTTTTAGTAACAAAAAATTATGTTGCTAAATTAATTTTTTTTAGTAAAATTATAATAATATCATGATAATTATTATATAATTAGAATAATTATTAAATTGATGAATATTATAACTTGCGAACCAATTTTTTTTTTTTGATGTACACTATTGAGTAGCTTTAATGTACTGAGTAGTCGTTATGTTATGAGGAAGAAACACATGAGCATTTTAGCATTACTAAAGATTTTCATGACCCTCACACTTTACTTTATAATACGTACAATCAAAATAGTAAAGACACATTTATTTTTTACACGAATATCAATAAACATTCAATAAATATTTACTACACAAAAATCAAAAAATCAATAAATAATTAATAGGACGTACCAAAATAAAAAATAGATATTTGTTAACGGGACGGAGAGAGTAATAAATTAGATATATTTCACATACATTTTCACACAAAATTAAAAAACAAAATCATAAATTATATCATGATCTTATTAATTAACATTCGTATAGAGTGAAAGTGTCAATGCTTAGTAAAACCATATTCTTGAAAAGCAAGAGTACATGCAAATAATAAGAATGCATATTTTTCGTAGAAGAAGTGAATAGGAAATAGAGTCAAACTTTATGTATTTAAAATCATTTAACCTAACAATAGTAACGTCATAATTAGTAGTAATCATTAGAAAAGGATGACGACCATGACCATGACGACATCCTCACGGACACTTCACTCTGTCAGCATTGTTCATCGCCCTCCCATCTATCTATATATATAACATTCAATTCCTCCTTCACCACCAATTATATATAAATCCTTCTCTCTCTCTATATATATCTCAATCTCTCTCAGTCACGCAGTTATATATGGATGATGGAGAGAAGAAGAAAAGGAAAATGGAGGAAGCCAACCAAGATGAAGATGAAGATGAGGAAGCGAAGATGGACAAGTTATTTGCACTAATTAAAAGCACTAGAGAGGTGCGCGAGCGCTTGCTCGGTGGCGCCGCCGCCTCACAAAACAAAGATAAATTAATTCCGGCCACCGATAAACCACAATCGCCGCCGCTGCTGTGGAATCCTACATTCGTGATTGAAGATTTTGTGGAGGCGCCGCCGCTGCCGCTGCCGGAGGTGGAGAAAGGAAGCAGTAGTTGTGTAGAGGGAGAGAGAGAGGAGAGTGGTGAGAAAAGTGGGGATAAAGGATTGAACTTGGACCTTAATCTATCTTTGTAATTTTATTAGTTGTGTATTCATTCATCTTTGCTTGAAATTAGTTATAAGAAAATAAAAAATAAAAAAAAGAATCTTTGCTTGATTACGATAGCATAGCACGAAAAAAATTAAAATACTATTTGTACATGTATATATGTTATTTGGTGAATGAGTGATTTATTCGGCCTATTATTTTGCTTGCCGATTATGGTCTCGATTTCATTGATTCGTAATGGGTTTATGTGGTGTATCATCATATGGTATCTACATATTATAAATATGATTTAGCCCTCACAAAAGTTGAATTTTATCACCGATGATGAATCTAAACCAAATTTAGGGCTAAATTTATAAACTTCTCAAAACAATTTATAAGTTGTTAAGAGTTTATAATAAGTTCTTTAATAATGTTTGGTAAATTAAGCTCTTTGAGAGCTTATAAATTGTAAAAATAAGCTTTTGAAGCTTATAATGTAATGCCCCGACTTTCCGATTTCGAATTTAATTACCGAACTATCCGATATTTCGTGCTTTTGTATTAAATTACGAGACTAAGTTTCAATAACATATCAAATTAGACTAACGATTGCCGCAACCCGTGAAATTTAGATTTCATTCGAAACACGGAATATGAATGGGTGACACTAGCTATAGATTAATAGCAAATTATTATCTATGAGAATTTATGGCTTTATATAGATATGAGGCCATGATAGAATTCATCTTTAACAAGGCCTAAATAAAGCTTATAGCTACTTCATATAAATATTAATAATAGTGAGTACTATCTAATAACAATCACTTATAGAAATTATAATTAGTGGAATCATTACTAGTGATTTATGATTCCAATTATGTAAACTTACGAGATTTATGATTCCAATTATGTAAACTTACAAGTACAAGTACATGAGTACTGCTATGACCAATCTGTGGAATCAAATAAGACAAACTCAATGTATATGTATGTATATTGATGCTAGAGAAAAGACAAACTAAGAATACAAGTAAAATAGTATGTATGTCACTCATCAAGTGAATCTTGATTTGGGAGAAAGCACCTTACAACAGGTTTAAAGGAGCTGAGTTAGCGGCAGATTACATGCCAATAAGACAAAAAAATCCGTAAATCAACATGTAAGAAAGAACCAAAATTTCTCTTGGGGTTGTAAACATAGGGTCATCCCAAGCATACTAAAAATAGTAAATAAAACCAATAGCTAAAACGCCTAACAAGCACTATATAGTGTCAAATAAGCAAAGGAAGATGAGGATTCCCAGCTAGGAGGCTGAAAGTATATCAACTACTCTAAGTCAATGTTGCGGAAGCTAAATAAGAAGACACAGGATAATTTTTGTGTAGGTTGTGTTAACGAACAACCTACACGGCAGCCTTACGGCCAAAAAGAATAATCAAAACAAGTGTTGTGTTGTTACAATGTTTAGGACCACACAACATCAACACTTCTTACAAAAACACTAAACGTATGATCTTTGAAAGACTAAGGATCATACACACTAAACTACGAATTTAATCTGAAAAACTCTATATCTAACTGAAAATTTATAACCAGTATTTATAGAGATAGTTCATGGGCTTGGTTTCTAGAATCTTGTAACTGCCGGCACATGCATTCCCAATTCTCGCAACTGTTGTCGTGCTCCGCAAGATCCGCCTGGAATTGTGGAAACTGCTTCAGATTGTTTGTTGACTCCGATATTTGTGGAAACAGATTTCCATTGGGCGTAAAGCTCTCAACTGCCTGCCATGACTCGATCTTCTCCAGTCTTCGTGCATTCTACAAGCATACCAAGTCAAACGTCCACGTGGCTGTCAAGCTGTAACGCTAAGTCAGCGTCAGCTGTTATGTTGAGCTTTGAGCTAGGTCAACAACCATCCTGTGAAGAACACAAAAACACACATGTTAGGTTTAACATAATAAACATCAATATAAAATACTTAACAAACTCCCCCTGTTTTTGTGCCTTCTTCACAACACCCTTTCTTGTACGAGAGCTCCCCCTAGATGGTTTTGTTCCTGCAAAACAGCTTTGGACACAAAACAGCAATATTGACCATAAAGCAATACTATAGCAACATTATCACTGTCACAACACATAACATCAATCAACATCCATCCTATTAGCAGGTAAACAGAGTATCAAAACATACGAGGGCCAAATGTATCATCATCCATCACACAAACACATAAAAGAGTAAAAAAGTAAATTGTTTTGATTCCCTCATCACCACAAAAAAAATAAATTATTTTTCGACCACATCACATGGTCTTCCCTTCACAGTCTCTCGTTGTCATCATCCACTGCTTCTTCTTCATCGTCACCAACCTCCTCAGCATCAGCGCCTTCACCTTCCTCCTCAGCATCGGCGCCTTCTACTGCTTCAGCAGGTTCACCACCTTCTGCGTCAGCTCGGTCTCCCCCTTGTTGTGAACGAAGGCAGGCCTGGAGAGACGGGACCAGTGCAGCAAGGGTAGACAGCGCACTGATCAACTGCTGGATAGCTTGAGGGGGCAAGTGGATACCAGAGCTCGCAGGGACAGGAGCATCAGGATTACGCCAAGGGAGGTCAGCCACCTTGCTCTTGTTAAAAAGAGAAGGGTGGATGGTGTAGAGAGGAGCAGGTTCAGCATCATGTCTCCGGGCCACAGACGTAAAACCTTGATGAGCAAGTACCCTGCAAATGAGAGAGGGGAATGACATAGACGAAATCTGAGATTTGGTAGAGAGAGCAGTAAGTTGATCGAATACAATGCGCCCCAAGTTGTACGGTTTGTTTAGCCCCACAAGATACAACAACACTCCATGTTGTTGTGTGACAACAGTGGAGTTGGAAGACACAATCCAGTTGTATGTCAGGACCTTGTGAAGCACCGAGTAAAGATGCGACAACAACGAGGTCTTCATAGGCTGGACCCATTTAGACCTTTTGCCGCCAGTAATAACCTTGGCAACTGTATCCAAATCAGAAACACTCTCCCCCTCAACATTTGGCAACCCAAGATCAAGATTAATGGCATCCACCGTAAAATCAAAGATGGAGTTATACAGATAAACTTTCCCAAACTTAGCCGAAGTGCGATCACCGAAAGAAGAATGCAGGTTGCAGTAAAAATGGCGTACCACATTCTTAACAAAAGGAGGGATGTTGAAAACTGTACCCAGAAGTCCTCGTGTACGGAAGAACGCAAGCAGATTATGATCCTCGAAGCTGGTCTCCTCCACCGTTCGCTCGCTTACACAGGGAAGATTTCGGAGACGTTTCCACTTCACGGCAGCAAGCTCGTCATAGAACTGAAGGCTGAGCGCCTGTTCCGCGTCCAATGGGGAATCGAGCCCCTCTAAGAGCTCCGAGACGTGGGCCGCCGATTTTCCCTTGGCGGTCGAGGAAGTGGGCTCCATCTGAACGTCGCTCGACGGAAGGAGGCGCTGCCGTTTTGGAGCAGATGACACCTCATCCTCACTGTCGTCCTGAAGAACAACAGTGGGTGTGGGTCCTTTAAATTTCTTGGCCATACTTGATAGCCGAGAACCCCTTGTAGCAGGTTTGCATGTGAGAGCGACGGGTGGCGAGGACGAACGGGACACAGGTGACCTCTGTATCGGCTCAACTACGGCCATTGTAGTAACCGGTGGAGGGGTTTCCTCTACTGGAGGAACAGCGACCGCCGCTTCCAGTACCGGTGCAGTAGCAGGAAGAACCTCGACTGGAGTGGGAGCAGTCGTGGGTACTAATGGAGCGGGAGATTCTTCAGTGGCAGCCGGTGGAATGGCAAATGGGATTGGAGAAGCAGCAACCGGTGGTGGAGCGGCCGCGGTGGACTGAATCGTTTGAAGAATACTAGGGTTTGCTGCAAGTAACGCTTGGAGAAGGGTCGCGATGTCCGGAGTTTGAGGAGAAGTCATTTTTGTGAGCGGGAAGAGAAAACGAGAGAGAATTTGAGGGTTTTTGGAAGGGAGGAGACGGTATGTTTTTGTTTTATTGAGGATTCAAGAAAACGTATCAGTCTTGGGAGACATGCGGATATGGAAGAAAGAGGATAAGGAGTTTCTAGGGTTTTGGTGTGACAGAAAAAAGGTAATGATGGCAAGTAGACTGGCGACGGTTGAATTCAAAAAGGAGAGACTTTGTCGTTTCACTTCCACCCTGACAAAATAAACCCCAAAAACACGCTACATGACAGTTATACCCCACTACCACAAGATAGATACGGATGTTGAGAGGAACAAACTTGGTTATGCGAGAACAAAAATACAGGATTGCTGACATTCACGAAAAACTTTTTAGAGAACAAAATTTTGAGAATAACCAGTCCAACTTGCTCTATTGTGTCAACGTTTGTTGCAACATCCACCTGGTTTAAATAGAGAAAAATATGTGCAGAACTACAAGAATTCAAGGGTTAGTGAGTGTAGAGTGCATCATCGCAGCGAACGCCGTGCCCCTAGCCTTTCACCCTCGAAAACAGTCGCAGTTGCAATCCTTTTATAAGGTAGCATCGTCGTAGCGAGTGATGTGCCCCCCAAACTACTTGAATTGTTTACCACACAGTTACATACAAAACATATAGATAAATGTCAGGTTTCAGAACATAGAATATGTTGACTAAAATATACCAGCAAGTTAGACACAACAAACTACACCCTTGATATAGATGACAGAATATGGATATGAGGGTGTAGCACAACACACATTTTAATGAAAAAAGCAAAGACCAAGAGATTTCCTTAAAAATACGAATCTCTCATGATCTAAGGGTTTTGTAAAGATGTCAGCAACTTGGTTCTCCGTTTTCACATACTCAAGCTTGATAACCTCCTGTTCCACTAACTCTCTAATGAAATGGTGTCTTATGTCAATGTGCTTTGTTCTTGAGTGCTGAACATGATTTTTGGAAATGTTTATGGCGCTCATGTTGTCACAGTACACAACTAGGTCATTGTTGTCTAGGCCATAATCACTAAGCATTTGCTTAAGCCACAGCAATTGTGTACAACAGCTGCCTGCGGCAACATATTCAGACTCAGCAGTGGATAAGGAAACACAATTTTGCTTGCGGCTGTGCCATGACACAATGTTGTTTCCTAGATAAAAACATCCTCCACTTGTACTTTTTCGATCATCAACATCTCCAGCCCAGTCCGAATCACTAAAACCTACCAAGCTCATATTCATGTGTTTAGAGAACAATATGCCTAGGTCTATAGTTGCAGCTACATACCTAATGATTCGTTTAACAGCTTTGAGATGAGAGGTTTTAGGTTTATCTTGATGCCTGGCGCACACACATACGCTAAACATCAGATCTGGACGAGTGGCTGTTAGGTACAACAGGCTCCCTATCATTGATCTGTAGAGTGTTGGGTCAACATCTTCTCCAACATCATCTTTAGTTAGCTTTTCTATAGAGCCCATAGGAGTCTTCATGTGCTTCGTACCTTCAAGGTTAAATCTCTTGATCATCTCCTTGGCGTATTTGCTTTGAGAGATAAAGATGTCATCTTGTCCTTGTTTAACCTGTAGTCCAAGAAAGTATGTGAGCTCGCCCACCATACTCATCTCAAACTTGGTAGACATTGCACCTGAAAAATCAGTTAACATGTTACGTGATGTAGAGCCAACAATCATATCATCAACATAAATTTGAGTAATAAGGATGTGTTGATCTTCCCTTTTTATAAACAATGTCCGGTCAGCAGCACCTCTCACAAATCCGTATGTGAGAAGGAAATTCGTGATATGCTGATACCAAGCTCGTGGTGCTTGTTTGAGTCCATATAGAGCTTTCTTGAATCGGAAAACATGGTCCGGTTTGTGAGGATCCTCAAAACCTTTTGGTTGTTCCACGTATACCTCCTCCTTTAATTCACCATTAAAAAATGCTGCCTTCACATCCATCTGGTACAGATTAATGTTGAGGTAACATGCAATTGCAAGTAACAACCGAATGGATTCGAGTTGTGCTACTGGTGCAAATGTGTCATCAAAGTCGACTCCTTCGACTTGAGTGTACCCTTGAGCTACTAATCGTGCTTTGTTACGCACAACTGCTCCCTTCTCATCAGATTTGTTCTTGAAAATCCACTTTGTGCCAATAACATTTTTGTTGACTGGCCTGGGAACAAGATACCAAACATCACTACGCACAAACTGATTTAGTTCTTCATGCATAACATTTATCCAGAACTCATCAGTTAGTGCTTCCTTGACATTTTTTGGCTCAAATTTAGAGACGAAACATGTTATGCCTTCAACTGTAGAGCACATGGAGTACAAGCACGCCATTTCTCTATAGTTGATTGGCTGTTTTCGTCGGGTCTGAACACCATCCTCAATGTTATCTCTTGAGGCTCATCTAGTTCTTCTTCTGGTTCCTGTTGTGTGGTGTTGACGTCCACAGTAGTGTCAGTTTCTGTGTTAGGTGGAGTAGTTTGCGTTTCAACAGTTTGCGTCTCAACAAGAGGTGTGACAACTCCCCATTGATGTATGTCGTCTTCTGCGTCCACTTCTTTGTTCTCATCACCTGCATCATCAAAGACAACATTAACAGATTCTTGTATTGTCTTAATGCGTAGATTAAAAACTCTATAAGCTACACTGTTTGTTGAGTATCCAACAAATACACCTTTGTCGCTTTTATCATCAAACTTTGTTAGATACTCTCGATCATTTAAGATAAAACAAACACACCCAAAAATACGAAGATGTTTTAGGTTAAGTTTTCTCCCTTTCAGTAGTTCATATGGTGTTTTGAATGTCCCTGGTCGAATGTTGACTCGATTGTTGATGTAACATGCGGTGTTTACTGCCTCAACCCAAAAACGTTTCGTCATTTGGCTTGAGCTCAGAATCACCCTAGCCATTTCAATCAAGGTTCTATTCTTGTGTTCGACCACACCGTTTTGTTGTGGTGTTTTTGGTGCTGCAAACTCTTGGTACACTCCTCTTTCATCACAAAAGGTTGTAAATTTTGAGTTCTCAAACTCACGACCATGATCGGATCTTATGCGTGATATTCTAGCATCAAACATATTAGTAACACGAGAAAACATATTTTTAAATACCTCAAATGTTTCAGATTTTTCACGTAAAAAATAGATCCAGGTAAACCTAGAAAAATCGTCTACCACAACTAGCACATACCGTTTACCACTAATACTTTGAACTTCCATGGGTCCTACAAGATCCATATGTAGAAGTTCAAAATATCGGTTGGTCCCAAAGTGTTGCTCACTATGTTGTACGACAGGATATGAGGCATGTAATTGTTTTCCTCGTTGACAGTCACCACATACGATCTGGTCTGCATTCCCAAGTTTGGGTAAGCCTCGCACAACATCCATCTTGATTAACCTGCCAAGATTTCGAAAGTTAGTATGACCTAATCTTTTATGCCAGAGAATGACATCATCAACTTGAGCCTTGTTGCATTTCACATGATCAGTCATGTAACAATTGTCTGATGATCTTTGACCTATCATGATACACAAGTTCTTGTTGTTGTAAAGTTCACATACATCTTTAGTGAATTTTACAAGCATGTTGCCATCACACAGTTGACTTATACTAATCAGATTTTCCATAAGTCCTTGCACATGATAAACATTTGTTAAAGCAGGTAAACCAGGAACATTAAGTATACCTTTTCCTACAATTTTACCTTTTGAGCCTCCACCGAATGAAACATTTCCTCCATCATACGTCTCATAATTGGAAATGAATGTTTTGTTACCTGTCATGTGACGTGAACATCCGCTGTCAAAATACCAAGAACCTGAAATGTCAGTTTTCAAGGCTGTGTACACAACATTACATGTTAGGTCAGCTTTCTTAACCCATATCATTTTGGGTTGCTTCGGTAGTACACATTCGGACCTGTCATCTCTTTTCTTTTGATAACAAAATGGTTTTATATGACCTGCTTTCAAACAATAATGACATATATATTTCCTTCTATGTCGTTTACCCTTTTTCTTACCTCTCTTACCTTTTCTTGTTTGAGAGACGCTTTGTTGTGTTGATGGGTCTGCGAGCTCAACATCTGCTTTGGTATTGGATGTTTCTCCTGACGATGTGGACCCTTTACACAACACAGTTGGTGCAGCATACCCGAGGCCTCTCTTGTTTGGGTTTGCGCTGTCCATGATCTCTTGAAGCGTGTAAGTACCTGTATTCCACTTGCAGATGGTTAGTTCTGCCTCTTCAAGTTTGGTTTTCACTTTGGTGAGCTCTATGTCACGTTGTGTGATCAATGCCTCCTGTTTTCCTTGAACTTCCTTGAGTCGTGTTACCTCAGCTGTTGCGGTCAGCAGATCTTTTGCTTGATGTTTCCATTTTTCCAATAGCTCATCATACAACCTTTTCAAGCCTTGAATTATTGAGAAGGCATTGCTATCACACTCTTCAGCACAGGCGGAATCTGTGTCGTCCTCAACACTTCCTATACCATCAACAGAGGCATTTAAACAAAACAATGTAGAATAATAGTTAGAGTCATACCGTTCAGAGAAGATGTCCGCATCTGTGTGTTGGTGCATGTCCTACAGAGACATTGTTACATGCAGTGCGACACTCTCAAACAATTTTTCCTCAACATCATCAAAGAACTTATGCTCATCATCATTCCATGACACCCAATAAGATTTACCCCTCTTTCGAAGTGTGTTGGCACACTGATTTGCAAAGTGTCCAAAACCCTTACATTCATGACATTGTATCCTGTCGAGTTTGGAGGAACTGTATTTGAATACTTCGTTGTTAGAAGTGTTCCTAACAGGGGGTTTTCTTTGGTTGTTGTTGGACTTCGGAGGTTCATAGTACTCCAGACGTGGTACATCTTGCCCCTTGGGTTTGGATTTGTCACGCTTAAATCCTCTCACCATGCAATTGAACTTCCTAGTGATCATGACAACATCATCTCCATCATGGATTTCTTCCACTTCTTCGGAGTCACTAGAGTCCATTTGGTTTAATAGCTTACTGCATGATGGTGATGAACTTGAACCTGCAGTGAGAGCCATTATTTTCTTCTTGGGGAAGGTCTCTCTTGCTTCATGATTCATCTCATAAGTTTTGAAAGAATTCATGAGATCTGTGAATTCTAGTGCATTCACCCCTTGCACTGTTTCAATGGCTGTTACCTTCATGTCAAATCTAGGCGGCAATGTTCGAAGTGCTTTGGAGACAAGAACCTTGTTGCTCAATGGGTGTCCTAGGTCTTGACACTCATTAGCGAGGTCAAGAATTCTTTTCATGTAACTAGAGATATCTTCATCTTCCTCCATCTTCATATCCTCGAATTGCGAGGTGAGGATACGTAGACGAGACTGCTTGACGCTCTTGTCACCTTCACAGTGCCTTTGGAGAATATCCCAAGTATCTTTCGCACACACATAGTTCTTGATTAATTTGAACATGTTTGTGTCGACAGCTGAGATTATAACATTTAGTGCTCGATCATCAAGAGTGGCAGCTTCAATTTGATCACGTGACCAGGAACTTTGGTCTATTGGAACACAATCACCGTCAGCGTCAGTTTGCTTTGGTGGTGACCACCCATTCTCCATAGAAATCCATGCTCGTCTATCAAGAGACTTGATATAAGAGCGTGTATGTGTCTTCCAGTAAGAATAATTCGAACCATCCAAGATTGGAGGTCGAAATGCTCCAGTGCTATTTGGATCCATCTTCGCGTTAGAGCTGTGATATAGTCAGGACCACACTCAGTGTGTCGAGTGATGGCTCTGATACCACTTGAAAGTGTATCAACTACTCTAAGTCAATGTTGCGGAAGCTAAATAAGAAGACACAGGATAATTTTTGCGTAGGTTGTGTTAACGAACAACTTACACGGCAGCCTTACGGCCAAAAAGAATAATCAAAACAAGTATTGTGTTGTTACAATGTTTAGGACCACACAACATCAACACTTCTTACAAAAACACTAAACGTATGATCTTTGAAAGACTAAGGATCATACACACTAAACTACGAATTTAATCTGAAAAATCTATATCTAACTGAAAACTTATAACCAGTATTTATAGAGATAGTTCATGGGCTTGGTTTCTAGAATCTTGTAACTGCCGGCCCATGCATTCCTAATTCTCGCAACTGTTGTCGTGCTCTGCAAGATCCGCCTGGAATTATGGAAACTACTTCATATTGTTTGTTGACTCCGATATTTGTGGAAACAGATTTCCACTGGGCGTAAAGCTCTCAACTGCCTGCCATGACTCGATCTTCTCCAGTCTTCGTGCATTCTACAAGCATACCAAGTCAAACGTCCACGTGGCTGTCAAGTTGTAACGCTGAGTCAGCGTCAGCTGTTATGTTGAGCTTTGAGCTAGTTCAACAACCATTCTGTGAAGAACACAAAAACACACATGTTATGTTTAACATAATAAACATCAATATAAAATACCTAACAGAGGCCAACCCTGATCTTTTCCCAATGCTTTATCGAGAGAAGATAAGAAGAGCTGCAATATAAGACAAAGGAGAAGTATTAGAGGAGATTCAGTGAATAAAGTGAAGCAAAAGAAGAAATATGGAAATCTTCTTGAAATGGAATGAAACGAAGGAGAAGAATCACTACAGAAAAAGAGATAACACATACTAGTGTAAAATAGAAAGAAAACAAGGCTGAAGAAAGGAGATGGGGAGATGAGAGACTGACCTGCTTGATGCAGCTCTTCCTCTCTCTCTCTCCAGCATGCTGCAACACCAACTCTAGCCCCTAGGATGTAACCTGCAATATAAGATAATAAAAGGATTAGGATGGATTGAGGAAAAAGAGTATCAACCCAAAGTCAACCCCAACTCTTAACCTCAGTAATGAGGCCTCTATAAATAGCAAACGTCCTAAACCTCTAGACTTTTACAATCACACTCCACGCACCAGGCTCAACAAACAAACACTTAGCAAATTGGAGTGGAACCGAAGGAGATTCTGCCCAACTCATTGCCTAAAATCAGTCTAGACAAGTTGTTTTAAGGTAATCAAGACTTAAACCCTCATTCTTACTAGTACATGTTACTTCTTTAAAGATTTCAGTTAGAAGTTTAGAACAATAGCAAGTGTATATCTTGTCATAGTACATATTAAGAATCAGAGAATTTAGCATCATGAATTTAGTCTTTAACTATGTTCAAAAACAAAATATACTAGAGTAAGGAAATGTTTTAACTTTAAACTCAGAACACATTATCTCCATATCAATATACTCAAACACATAGAACCTAATACTTAGCTTGAAGAACTTTTCATATAGAGAAATGAACAAATTCCCACATAATGTTAGTAACACAAAAATTCATAATTTTAACCCAAAACATATGAATAGAAAGCTGGAAACAAAATAAATGTGACCAAGGACAGCACTTAGCTACTGTCCGGCGAACAAAGCTCCCGCCAGACACCCATGCTTGAAAACACAGTCACAACTCCGACCCCAAGCCACGACCGACTCCAAATCCAGACCATTCCCAGCCTAAAATTCAAAAGAAATTAGATCTAGTACATAGAACAAATTAGAATTTTCTCCAACTATTAACACCACCACATTAAGTATTTAGAAACCTTAATCATAACCAACCTGGATTTAATTAACAGTTAAGGTGTTGACCCAAATAAAAGAATGTACCTGAGGCTAGGCTGGGGCGGCGGGGAGAGACTCCGAGGGTTCATGCTTCCAGCCTCCGAGAGAGGAGAACTTAACTAAGGCCAGTGAGTCCTGCTCTAGGCCTATAAAACAACCACCCCATCTCCAAACATAGAATCCAGCAACATCCCTCAGAATTAAAACAAGGAAGAACTTAAGTTCTAATAATAAATTCTTGGACATGAATATGTCTTAGTCAAGTTCATAGAAAATTTCGAACACACTGAAACATGCATGAATGATTAAAACATAAACCAACTAGAATTCGAGCATAGGAGATAACCTACCTTGGCTGAGTGAGGACCGGCGAGGTTCACCGGGGAGGCGAAGCCAAGCGCCAGTAAGGAGAGGACAGAGAAATGAGCGGGATAAAAGAGGGAGAAGGGAACAGACGTACGCCGGAGAGGGACTCTCCGGTGATCTTTCTCCGATTCAGGGGACATAAATTTAGTGAAACAGAGAGTTGAGAATACAGAGAGAGTTAGAGGACCAGAAAAAAGGAGTTAGGGAAATAGAGAGAAAGAAAGGAAGGAGGAGATCCTTACCAGAGGCGCGGCTCGAGAGGTTACAGCCTGGAAATCACCGGAGAGAAAGAGAACGGCGAGAGATAGAGGAGAGCGACCGAGAGAGGAAATAAGAATTGATGTGCTTGATGTCTACTTAGGGTAAGATGGAGAAGAGTGTAGAAGATGGTCGGATACTAGGCCGGGTCGGACAAAAGATTGGGCCGAATTTATCATTCAAACGGGCTGTGAGTTAAAATTGATGGACTGGAAATATAAGGTGTTGGTCCAGTTTGGGCCTAAATTAATAAGTCATGGCTCCAGTAAATATGGCATGTGGGTCAAAGCTTAAAAACATGATATGGGCTGAAATTAATTAAAAACAACTGGGCCGAGAATGAAATTCTTACGGGCCTAATCAAATTAGAACATATGGGCCAACTTAATTAAATCTATGGATTGGACTATCTAGTTTTGAATGGGCTTAAGTAAATAACTCCATGAACTTAATTAAATAAATTTGGATGGGCCCATAAATAATTGGGTTTGTGTGAATAATACATTTGTAATGGGCTAGAATTTATTAATTTTAGTTGGATCAATCAATTAATCCAAGGGGCTAAAACTTAATTTATTTGGAATATGTTCAAGAATAGAATTCTAATATTTAAATTAGAGAATTTAATTTATTAATTGGAATTTAAATTTGTTTCTTAGAATTTAATCATAAGAAATGATTAAATTATAAATCATACATAGAGTATGGTAATTTAGGTTAACCTAACCAATAGAAAATTATTTTGATTTAAGGGTCAAATATTTCATTAGAATTTCTCTTATTTATCTTACCCAATAATTATTTGCATGGTTATAATAAATATTCAAAACATAGCATGAGTTAGAAATCACCGACGACACTTCTAGAATTTAAATTCAAAACTCGAATGATAGTCGAGTTAAAAGACCCGAGATTAATTTTCGAAATAATAAATGATAATATTTCTTTGCACTTAGAAGTATTAGATATACTTGATAAATGTATCTCACTTGAGATTTATTTAAACGTTGCGACGAAAGGTCGGGACCGTAGTTCAAGAACAAATCAGGCGCTAGTTAAGACTATTCAAGTAGGCTTTTCTTACTCTATAAAAATGTGTGCATGTTTTTAGAATGAAACGAGATATTTTCAAAGCATTGTCTTGCATAAATATTTTGATTTATGTATGATGCATATCTGTTTATTTATAATCGAATTTGGGTCCCAGTAGATTAGATATACTACTCGAACTAGTGTACACAGGACCGTGAGTCATCAAGATGTTGACCGGTCGGGTGTCTGTGGGAAGTGGCCACTTCTCCGGCACAAAGAAGCTTCAAATATGATTGATTACAAAGAACTAGGACAAGCTTGTCAACTCAAGATTTCACAAGAAATGATTTTAGTGAACATAGGTGCTTTAGAGACAAAAATCCTTATGTTTCACTTGCAAATGGCATGACAATTATATGTGTATGAGTGTGATTTTGGCATGTGTCTACTGAGTACTTTTGTACTCAGCCCTGCATGTATTTCTAAACGTGCAGGTTGAGCGGTTGTGAGGTGCTATGTTCGGGCTTTTTGTCGATCTCTTAGTAGTTGACTCTTGGGGGTTCTACGTGTCTTCATACATGTAGAGCTTATTTTGATCCAAATATCTTTCCGCTGCAAGTTTGAGATCATTATGTATTAAAATCGAGACTTCAGTTCTTTCATATTATGATGAATTGTATTGAGCCTAAGACTCAAGCCTTTTTATGAAATTCATGTATAATGAATTATTTGATGAGTTATGAGAATGTTGTTCGGTTCATCCTTGTTCCAATTCCCCATTTCTATCCCCGTTTCTTTAATCCCTTCCCTAGTCATGATTTCCCCCGACTTTACTATCCTTAGTGAAGGGCGGGTGTGACATATAAGTTCTTAAAAAATAAGTAGCTCCACCCAACTTATAAACTCTTTAAAATAAGTTTAATCAAAAACCCTGTTAATGTCATAATAATCCACAAATATGATATCCACACAATTACTATGTATATTTTTAAATTTTAATGTATGAAATTCGAACACAAGATATACATATTATTATCTTTATAGTAGAGGAATCGTGGACCACTATAACCCATAATCGTGGACCATTTTGTTGGGGTGTACTAGGTGCAGTAACTGAGATTGAATCTCTGCTTCCAACAAATGACTCAAAAACTCAGCACTGAGGTATTCGTCTCCGCTATCATAATGCAGACACTTGATAGTCTTTCCATGACGATTCTCCACAAGTGACCTAAATTCCTTAAATTTCTGAAAGGATTCTGACTTGTGGTGCATCAAGAAGACATATCCGTATTTCGAGTAATCATCAATGAAAGTGATGAAATACTGCATGCCACCTCTGGCTTGAGTCGACATTTGACCACAAACGTTGGAGTGAATGATATCCAACACATCTCTGACTCTATTTCCTTTGACCTTGAAAGATCTCTTGGTCATTTTACCTTCCAAACAGTATTCACAAGTCGGGTATGGCTCAACTTGAAGTTTATCCAAAGGCCCATGTTCCACTAATTTTTTAATCTTCCTAATGTTAATATGTCCAAGTCTTAAGTGCCACAGATATGTATCATTCGACGAAAGACAAGAAACTTTTATCTTCTTGGAGTTAGTAGATAAGTTAAAAAATTGAAGTTAAACGTTGTTTGAGTTTCGCAGAGATAGTATAAAAATTTATTACTTATTATATAAAAGCAAAATCACTACATTGCATTTTTCCTCCCAAATCATGACTTTTCACTCTCAATTTTGCATGTCCAGTGCAAAAGTCACTTATTTTTATGTCATTGTATCTTAATACTTTTACTATCTTCAAGAATGCAATTATTACAATTTTCTTTCTTCAACTACATCTCTCAATGTTTTTACTATTTCCAAGAGTACTATTATTACAATATTTTCTTTCTTAAATATTTGTTATTTTACATGCAATAATGTAACTATTAATTTAAATGGAACGAAGTTACCATTAAAAATGTTATTATATTGTCACTTCAAATTTTGAATTTAAACTAACCTAATATTGATTTTTAAAATATACTCACATATTTATATAATGTTTCTAATTGTAATAGAATATTTATTTTTTTCAATAATCATTTAAAATATTTTATGAAAGAATAATTATTTGATTGTACGATACTATCACTCTCATTTAAATATTTAATTTAAACTAATAATTCTTTATACATTTTCTAATGGCTAACAATATAAAAAATAATTAACACATAGAAGACAAATTTTGTGCCCATAAATCTAGAAAAAATTGAAATTGAAATTGATAATACCATTATCATGTTAAGTTGATAGATTGCTTATTCTCATTTCATTTCCACCTATAATTTTAGTTGTATGGAATTGCTTTTATCTTTTTTGTTTTATTTATTTCTAATATTATATGTTCAATATTTTTCTTAAATGTAATTTAAACGAATTTATCTTTATCTTAATTCAAACTATAATTTAGGCGTCATTACAACTAATCTTATGTCTTCCTCATTATGCTCTCATAATAATAATAACTAAATGTAGATTGATAATTTTTTTTATTGATTAGTCCATATTTTTTTAGCATTACGTTTTGTTGGAAAATGAAATTTTTTATGTTTGTTTTTTTGGAGATATTTTATTTTATTTTGTAGTACATATGTGTTAATTTTGATTTTTAATTTGAGATGTTAATTCTTAATATTAAATATAAATACCATATAATATGCATATAGAGGATGATTTTAATACAATTAATTTTATATGTTAATTTGCATAATAGATAAAATATGAATTTATAAAATTTATTATATTAAAAATATGGAGACAATTAAATATATTATTTTAATTTTAAAAATAATATATCATTAACATATTAAATATATGAAATAATTAATTTAAACTATCAATTTAACAATATAAATATGTCAACCACTTTAATTTTAGTTTATATACATGAAATTAATTATAATTAATTTCTTCATTATATATATTATATATGATGTATATGATAGAACCCGTACGAAGGGTTCATAAATTCGCAGGATCCACAGGTTTAATTAATTACATGAATAATTAATTCATATACAAATAATACCACATAGGAGAATATAAATGCGGAATTAAATAATTTATATCTTCTCCTACGTAAATCCTCCGCTTGTGGAGAAACAATTTGAATCATTAGCTATCGAACCACAATCCACATTGTTCGAATTCTCCTCATGATCTCCCACATTCCGACCTTGAAAACTTATAACTTATTCCTGATCTATATACTAGAATATCGTGTATGCGAATCTATCTAGTAATTTATGAGAAAAGAAGAACGAAAATTGGAGCGTGAAAACTCACAATTTTCGAAAATTAAGAGACTTAATTCTCTCAATAGGGGCGCCGATTTCTATGAGGAAAGGAGAGAGAAAGCAACTCCTTCTTTGTACTCCTTCTATAAATATTATTGGATAAGATTTCAAATAATAGAATCATATCCCCACTTTTATCTTCTGCAGTTTCCATCTAAATTTGAATTATTCAAAATTAATTTGGGCTTGGAAAAATCCATAATTTAATTAAATTAATTTTCAAGTCACCTTTGGACCCAATTAAATTTAATTAATTGCTTGGTCCAACTTAGACTTAAATAATTAATTTAGATTAATTTGGCATCCAATTAATTACTCCATGGAAATGCAAAAAAGTGCAGTTCTATTATAAATATTTATCGACTCCACTATAGGATAAATATTGAACTTATCTTCAGCCATTGGAATTACGGATGTAACCCTCTTGTCATTCCGTTTAACATTTTCTAAATCTATTAATTAAATGAGTTTGCTAACAACTCACAATTAATTAATATATTTATTCGTGAGTGAGTGATCCGGTTCAGACCTTAATTATTACATATAGTATAAATTCTCAACCGTCGGGTTTCTTATGCAATAAACATTTCTGAACGCTCATGCGGATTTAATCAACTCATGTCACTAAGACGCGATTCAGTACGACTGACAGTCGAGCACTTCTAGATAGGCCAATCACTACCACCCAAGACATCACTGTATTGGGTTATGAAAAACCCGCAAGTCTAGGTGAATCAAAGCAGCGTATAATCAACCGTCTATACTAATGTCATCGTCACAGATTAAGAAATGAACTAATTTTCGAGACCTCGTTCTAAGTATTGACATGTTAGAACTTATCTCACTGTGAAACCTCTCAATATGTATATGCAAAGCATGTGTATCCGCTTATACATACCGACATCATTCTACGGGCTAAGGTCAGCTCTCACATCAAATGATATCACAGTCTTTACCAACTAGACTGTCCAAGTCTCTCTAGAATGTGACTTTATATTACAAAGGAGCCGACTGTGTTACCTTTTGTGATCATCGATCCACCACACAGTCTACAATTATAATAAATGGACTTGTTTGCAATTCAATATATAACAATAATGAATAACAAACCAATCATAGAAACATTTATTCTCATTGAAATGAAACAGAAAATAAGTTTGATACATCGTCTAAGCATAAAGCATGCTTTGAGGTATACAAACCCTAACAGTATATAATTTCATTAATTTTCAAACATTATAAATAAGATACTACTGTCGCAATAGGCAGCGTAACTCGCGTGGGTAAATCTAGTTGTTAAATAAAGTATCAGAACAAATAAACAAGTTTCTTTTCTTAATAATAACAGAGTCATCAAAAGAAATAAAATACCCATCCAAAACAAGTTTAGAAATCGAAACAAGGTTCTTTCTAAAATTGGATACTAAAACATCATGTAAAAATAGAATAGCATAAGCAAACTGCAACTCTACGTCTGCCACTGCAATGGCCACCACTCTCGTAGCGTCGCCCAATGAGATGGTAATTTCTCTATCTCTAAGCAACCTGGATCGCAGGAGGGCCTGCGAATCATAACAAACATGGTCAGTGGCTCCCGTATATACTACCCAAGAATGGGCAGAACTAGTCATATAACATGATGTAACCACTAAAGTTGTAGACATACCTTGACCGCTCACCGACTTCTTGTGAAGCGGACAGTCTGATTTTCAATGTCTTTTCTCACCGCACTTGAAACATTTTTCAGTTCCTTTCTAGGGTTGCTAGAAGAAGCTGTAGCAACCAATGCTACCAACACAGTCTTGGGTTAGACTTTAATCACAGCTTCCACCGTTTGCAGCTCAGTCAGTAATTTCGTCAACGTGTAATCACTTTTATTCATGATATAGTTGACACGGAATGACTCAAAGATCAATGGTAAACTCTGAAGAACGATATCGACCTGAGACTCTTTGTCAATTTGACCACCTAGAGTCTCGATCTCGCTCAAATAGCCTATCATCTTCAGGACATGGTCCCGAACAGGTGAACCCTCTGCCATGGAGACGTTCATCATATTGCGTATGGCCACTTGCTTGGCCAACCTGCTCTGTGTACCGAACATCTCATGCAGGCTAAACATGATATCAACAGATATTTTGATGCTCTCGTGTTTAAGTTGCAAGGCGTTATTTATGGAAGCCATAGTGTAACACCTCGCAATCTTGTTAGCACACATCCACTTATCATACTTTGCCCTCGCATTGGCAGATGCGTTATCTGGAGGAACTGGCGGACATGGTTCGTCAAGGAAAAACTTAATGTCATCAACGGTGAGGACTATTTCCAAATTCCTCTTCCAATGAAAATAGTTATCCGTCTCAAGACGATTCATTTCAAGAATCGAGGCAAGTGGATTGAAAGTCATGCTTTAAACAGAAATTGAGAATAAATCAAATAAACTATCAATAACATGCTCAAAACGCAGATAATCAAAACCTTTAAAGACAACATGCTATTGAACATACTGTTTAAAACAAATTATGCAAGACACGTTGTGTGATCGATTACACAATCAATTTTAAAACTGTTTTACTAGTCATATAACTCAACAGTCATAGGCCGTGTAGTGCTGCTATAACTGCTAAATTACACATAAGCCAATACCATAAGCCCTGACACCAGATAAATTAATTGACTTAAATAAGCCCACAGTGGAGGGGTCATATCACCATCAATCAAAATCTTACAGCCATCTTAGAGAAATCTTATTATGTGAATTGGTAAGATGTGATCATGCATGGAATCAAATCAAATTACTACACGAAAAGACCGTCTCATGGAGACCATATGTGATCTTAGAAAATTAAATTAATTAAAATGTAATCACAATTATCGCTTAGGTATTTATTAAAAAAAATGTTTTAACATAGATAATAAAATATTATGGCATATCTAAAGCAGATAAGATCTCCATAAAATAATGCATATTGATTTAGACAAGATCTCCATAATAATAGCAAATAAAAAACAAATTAAAACATTAAAACACATAATAAGGTAAATAATTACAACCGATTACCCAAAATTAGGGATAAAAACTAACTAATTCCTAAACTTAAGGAATATAAATTTAAATCATTCATCTTCTTGGTCTTCATCTCCAATTCGAATTTTAAATTAAAACTAAGCTTGTAAAATCCAAAAATTCGAACTTCGGAGTCGCGACGGGTTAGCCCCTGGCCCGCCCCGTCCACAACTGAGACTGCCAAGGCATAGCCGAGGGCTGGCCGAAGCTGCTGAGCGCCTGCCGAGCGTGGCCGAGGGCCAGCGACTGCTCGCGCCTGCGCACAACGAGCTACCCACGCGCCAGCCACGTCCGGCCACATGCCGCTCGCCTCTACCCCATCTCTACCTCGCCTTGCTCCGCGCGCGCCCCACACCAGCGCTCGCCTGGCGCCAGCAGCGGCCAAGTGTCGCGTGCTGGGGCCGTGCCTGGCGTGCTCAACTCTCGCACGGCCGACGCCTGTGCCAGCACCCGCCTGGCGTTGTGTTGCGGCCGGGCATCGCCTGGCTTCCTCGCACGCGCGCTCGTTCCTCGGCCTGGTGTTGCACTTTGCGTGTGCCCCACCTGGGTGCCGCACCGCGCCTGCGCGCTGCCGGGGGGCCCATGGCGTTGGAGTAGCCTGGTTGTAGCCTCCGTTTCTCCATCTCTTTCTTCGTGCAGATTCTTCTCCCACTCAATTACATAATTAAATGTGAAATACATGGGAAAAAAACCATAATCTAACATGGTCACCCTCGTGTGATTACATTTAAGCCACATAACAAGCACTGAAGAACGAATCAAACGAACAAATGCGATATTAAAACAAATAAGCCACGTAAACAATATAATGCTTTAATTTAAATCTAGCATCTTAATATTAGTTATGATCATAGACAAATTAAATCCAATATATACAGTAAATTAAAATCTTGTGATCGCCTTTGATACCATCTGATAGTCTGATAAAACCCGTATGAACGGCTCATAAATGCGCAGGATCCACATGTTTAATTAATTATACAAATAATTTATTATTAAACACATAATACCACATAGGAGAATATAATTGCAGAATTTAAATAATTATACCTTCTCCTTCACAAGTCCTTCACTTGAGGAGAAACGATCTGAATCATTAGCTACGAACAACAATCCACACCGTAGGAATCTTCACTTGAACTCCTTTGATCCTACCTTGGAAACTTCTAACCTATTCTTGATCTACTACTTGAATATCGTGTGGGCGAATAATCTATCAAGTATTTTAGGAAACACAAGAGCGAAAAATAAGAGCGTTGAATACTCTTAATATTTTTGAAAATAGAGAGACTTTCTCTCTCTATGATGTCCGAAAATTGTAGCTATGGAGAAGAGAATTTTTGGCCCTCTCGTGTATCCTATTTATAGATATTTTGGGCTAGGTTAGAGTTTCTAAGGTGATAATATCTGAAATAATAGAATTTAAATTCTCACTTGTATCTCTCTACAATTCCATCTATTATTCAAATTGAAATTTGAATAATTGAAAATTAATTTGACTTAGTCAAATCCATAACTTAATTAAATTAATTTTTAAGTCACTTTTGAGCCCAATTAAATTTAATTAATTGTTTGGTCCAATTAGACATATAATGTGTATTCTAAGTTCTCGCAAATATACGAGGTAAATTGCACGTGACAAGTTAACCCCACTTGAATCTAAATGGAAAGCTTAGAAGGACGATTCTAATCCTGTGTTTTATTTAAACAAACAAAAGGAAAATTCTAAACATTCTAATCAAGATAAAGCAGAAGAAATAACGAAATAAAATAAATAATTAAGAAGAATAAAATGGTGGGATTCCGGATTTAAGGACATAGAGTTAAGAAAGTCTAAAATCAATTAAATTATGCTTCTAAAATCATGTTATTTATCGTTCATTAAGGACTTCTTAATAGTTAGTCTAATTAATTATTTACGCATTCTTAATTAGACAGTAATCATGACTCGTGTATTAGATTACTCTAAGAAGAATTTCTCAGTTAAGAACAACGATTCGCAATTAATAAATCAATTCCTAGAGTTGCTTAATCATCTAACTCGCGTATTCGACAACTAAGTGGTCATTTTAACTCACGTATTCGAATACACAATAGGAAAATCTCAATTAACAACGAATATAATTCATACATTTTCGATTTTAAATTATTGTTTGATTAAACCCTAGGTCAAATTCTAAAATTATTTCTCAATCTCATCTAGAATAAAAGATAATTAAATGGTGATCAAGCATTCAATTCAATTACATACAAGTTTAATCAATAAAGCATGAATCAAGAACAATCAATAATTAATCAAAAAATTCATAAAACTAGGTAGAGAAAAACAAATCTTGGATTGAGCGTTGATCTCACCCTTAATCTTTCGTCCCGAAGCGAAATTACAAAGAAATCAACTAATAATAATGTATCTAGAGTTTGGAAGAGAGAAAATATGAATTAAGGTGGAAAAATACGTCTAAAAATGGGGTTTAAATAGCACAAAACGCGTCCAAAAATCGCGTCCAGCGGTTGCTGGGAACATAATTTTGTCCCAGCCGCTACACAGGCCCAGCGGGTGCTGGACCCCTTTTTGTAAAATACGAAAATTTTAAAAACACAATCTTGAAGCTCGTCTCGATAGGAGTCCGTAGCCGCAAACGGATCTAAATTCGAAGTTGTAACGAAGGAGAACGGGCCTAAATAAAATTATTGCGCAAGACATAACAATTTCATATGGTCATGCTCTCGCGGTCTTTCTCCTCTCGTCTTGTCACGCCCCAAATCCTGAGGGACGGCGCACGTGCCAAGGGCATGACTGGGCGGGGATAAAAGAAGCGGAGAACAAAGGGGGGCATTGTGTTCGTGTGCATTATATAAGAGAGAGTTGTCCTTGAAAATCGGACAGCATCTCCTCTATAACTTTGACCATGCCATTTTACAACCCAAACAGCTAACTAATTCAAAGACAATGTCTATAATAATGAATCTAAAATGAATCATATGCAATTTGGAGATAATACAGCTCGATACATGGGAGCGGTAATCCAGAATCCCAAGCGGCCGAATCATCCAATATGAAAGACGGGGTTGGAGATAATACAGCTCGTCTCGTAGGAACCGGTAATCCAGAATTCTCGAGAGGCCGAATCGTCCAATAAGAACCGTTGATCAAAGGCGGAGGTTAGTGAGCCTAGCTCGCCAAAAGGAGTCACTCACCCAGCTCACCAAGTGTGGTCGGTATTCGCTCGAACACTACACAAGGGGCCGAGGAGTTGAGCGTCCAAGAGGGATCGACTACTTCTAAGCTCTCCTATGAACGTGTATGCATGAAATGGACAATGATAGTATGATAACATGAACTTTTATTAATAATGGCCGATGAGGCCTTCGTGGAATGAGGAAATGTTCTTAGAGATTAAACATATATATTATCACACACATATACGTGGATGATAATTATTTGATAAATATCATAATATACGTGAGCATGGCAGCAGAAATTCTTATGTATAAAATAGTAAACTGTTCTCGTGATGAAGCAATTGTCATCCCAATAACACCATTCCTCAGCCACACACATCATGTTGCTTCCTTAGCTTGTGAAAAATTTTGGAAAACATGGAGGGTGAGTACTAGTGCACTAAGTTGAGTTTTTCGTAAAACGAAAAAAATAATCTATGTTCAGTATACTTACCTTAGAAGGTTTTAAAACAAAAATAACTTCTAAGTAAGCAAAAATATTTGTGCATAAATTAAACATGATCCGACATGACGTTACTCTTATATAGGTTATGTCCCAGGCCTTTTACCACCGACGGATCATAAACATTCAGTCAAATAGGGCTCGGCGAACCGTACACCATAACATAGCATGAGTCAAAACCCGATGGTGATCAACCCACCGCAGTAGAGACTAAGTGATCACAGTCCTTAAATCGACGTGTTAGGCCGAATAAGAACCCCTGCGGTCGATAAGAGCATTAAACAGTCGATACCTTCGTGAAAACATTTTAATAGAGATCCATGCATTTTTCATTTAGAAAAAAAAGCTTAATAACTCAAAATACGTATATATCCCCAACTTTTCACCGATGATATTTCTCGATTATAGGAAAACCGTAAATCCTTATGAGCTCAAATTTCAGTGCTAGGTACATGTTAGTCATAAGGAATATATTTTGGCTTTAATTTCCAAAAAGGAACTATAGATAAATAGTACTAAATTTTTAAGCTTAATATTATTCTTTTTATCATGTAATAAATTAATTTGGTAGCAACCGGACTTTCAATTTTGGCCAAGAAGACAAAAATACTCAAGACATTATTCCCTATAGGAATATGTATAAATATTTTTAAAATATGCAACTTTACCTCGAAACTTACTCGAGAAGATTCGTAGTCTTTTTCAGATCTATGAAAACTGGACCAGTGAAATTTAATGAAATCTCTTTCATAAAGTCCTATATTTTTTTTTTCTACATGCACTATAAATTTTATCAAAAAATGATTGACTAGGAATATTTTCCTTTTAGAAAAATATGAAATAATGCAATAAATCATGACATGCGGATCCTAATCGAGATCCAAATCTAAAATTCAATCCGACACAGTAACGGATCTTATGATTAGAAACTCAAAACCTTAAGGGACCTTAGTCGTTCGATTGACCAAATGTACAAAGAACATGATGGCATCAGAGCGATGGCGGCAGTGACTCGACGGCGGCTGAGCCATCTTTGTTAAGCTCCATGCCTACCTTCGACCTTACCCTGACGTACCTTGACCTGAACCGATCCTCGATTCTCAAACTTGCAAAACCTCGATACTCGAAAATGGCAGAAAGAAGAAGAAAATAAGAGGAGAAGAAGAGAGAGAAGAAGCAGAAGAGGTGTGGAAGTGCTTCTAATGAAATTGAATTGAGCAATTAGCTCGTCGTCTCCCCTCACATATTTATAGCCAAAATTTGGTTATTTTTATATTTTTTTATTATATTATATTATTATAAATGCTTAAACCTTAAAACGACGTAACTTCTGTATACGATCTCCTTTTCGAGAAAATCTAAAGTCAACATCTTCCTTTCTTAGTACTCTACATAATGACTATAATATTGATATACTTCCGATCATGCATGAAAAAGTTCGTTTTTCGAATGAAATACCTTAACTTTAAAAATACGTAGCGACTACATACGAACTCATTTTTGGGCAAACTCAGTGCCAATATTTTTCTTTTGAAAAACTCTATGCAAGGACTATAATATGTATATACTTTCGACTTATTCATGAAAATCTCATTAATAAAAAAATCTTTTAAAAAGCTTTCCCGGTCTACCAAATTAACATGGTAGGTCCTAACATGGTCTAGGTTTTTCCTAAAATTCTTATTTCATCATACTTAGGTCCCTTAATAGTTAGAACACTTTAAAAGTATACTTAGAAATTAGCGGAATATTACACGTCTTCTGCCCGTAACTCCTAGCAAGCTCCCGTATGGTTTTCTCGGCTTCATTTCTTTGCATCATCAGCTTGTCTCGGCTCGTTCTTTTCGCTTCCTCGCGCCAAACTTCATCTCAACGACTCCATTTCGAACCATTTTTCCACACCAAGCAACCTACGCACAAATTCGACACCTGGCGTAATAACGAACGAAATACTAAATAAAATGAAACAAAATACTACGAAATGAGACTCGAAAACACATGTAAAAAACACTATAAAAACGTATCAAACATCTATTATAGAGCTTGTACAATAAGGTTTTGGTGCAATATCTAGAACAAAATGCTTGAAGGCTCTAAACAAAAGTTAAGTTCTAGATGAGTTTATCTCCATAATACGGTGAATCCTCTTTAATAAACAACACTAAAAAATACATCTGATCTAATTGAGTGTTGAGAAATCTCTGAAAATTTGGAGGATTTCTTGCACCATTTTGACTTTGTGATTTTTCTGGAATTCTATTCTCATGAACACACATTTATGGAGAAAGACATGAAGTATTTATAGTCTTCAATTTGAAAACTAGTCGTTGCAACATTAATAATTGCATTGAATGTGGATATAGTCGTTGGATGTTAACTAGACTTTTAGTTGTTGGAGTTTCTCCTAGTACTTGACATCTGACATTTCATCTGACATGTCATCTAACATGACATGTTGGATAGGTGGGTTGTGATCAATGTTGTAACTGTCTCCATGTGTGAAACCAACTCACTAGACCTATGAATCAGGTCGATATGTCAATCTATATGAGGGCGGGTCGACTCCAAAATTATCATTTGAGTTGTCTCCACTTCATCTATTTCGAGCTTATCATCGACCTGAAAAATACCATCTCAGATAAACTCTTATCAATCTGCTGATAAACAGGTTATATGTTCTCTCCTAGAATGGGTCATCTAATCATCTTGCTTTGTCCTCTTGATCTGCTCTACATGTTGTTGATCTGTTCTCGTGATATGCTCTTACGGCCTACTCACATGATCTGTTCACACGGTGACAAGTGAGTTGACTTGTTCTCTCCACGTTGATGCTATACCTAATCTAGAAAATCAAATTCATCATTTAACCAGATCGTCATATCGATATGTCTTACACTTTGATCAACCTGCTGCAAAACATTAAGGTCGATACTATGACACAAGTCGTTACCTTGACATGACCTTACATGTTGACCTCCCTTCTAGTACTTAGACTAAACAATATCATTGTCTATTGATCATGTCGTTATCATCGACATGTCATTACATTGTAGATGATCTGCTACTAAAACACAATCAGGTCGATCTCCTATGGATCAAGTCGATACTATCGATCTTTTCTTACACTTTAGATCAACCTATCTAAGTCTAGCAGTAAGCTAGACGAGTAAATAAAACACACATCGATCTCTATATATATAGACCATATCATTAACTTGATATATTCCTTACATTATGTTGATCTTTAACTACTAAAATATTAACAACTAAACATCAATATAATCAATTAAACATAAACACAAATGATTTCAACAACAACATAAAATTAAATGGATAGTTTCAACCCATCAAAAGGGTTACGCATGGAGTATCATTACTCCATTTCAATATACGAGAAAAATAAAGATCAACAACAAGAAATATCAATGCGATAAGTGAAAAAAGGAATCACATGACACACAAAGTTGGAACTTCAGAGTTCATACTTCTATTGCTTTTAGATATACAAGAATAGTATTTCTAAGTGAGTTGAGCGATACACTTTGTAATCAAATTTACTCACACTCTCCGATTTAATGAAAACTTTCAATTTATATCGAGATCATGAACATAGAAGTCTATCTTCAAACCATATAATAATTCTCTGTATCGTTTTATTGCTTTCTTAATTCTTCTAACAAGCATTGCATCATTTTTTACAATCAATCTTTGCAAAGGATTTTCAATTATAGAGTATTGTGTTTCACCACTAAACTTTCGATACAAAATTCTGAAGTGACCCTCATAGTTCAACGGTCTTATCGCTTTGATAAACACTCGGTTTTTGAAGATAAATTTAAAACTATTGTATTCCTCCCAATACACCTGAACATCCTTATCACAAAATACAACAACTTGTTGACAGTAAAATACTTAACAAAAATAAGTTTAGACATCAAAACGAGCAGAGTTCTAACAATCTTTTTAACTAGCTATTTTAATGAATATTCTGGTAGACGGAACCTTTAATGCAGTTTGACTTTATGTTAATTAGTTGTGTTAATATATACAATGCTCCATATAGTGTGTAGTAGGGAAAAATAAATGAGGGCACTTCTTTGCATGTTGCATATAAGCCAATGCATAAATAGTCTTAAGTAATTAATCCATTCCTCGTAAAATATTAAATTCAAATCTACATAAATACCAAAGTCTGCTGAGCACTGTAGATTAGGTTAATCAATGGTTTCAATTTAGGTTGGAAAGATTAATTGGGAGGGATAAAGTGAAAAAGGAAATAAATTTAGAGCAACAACTTTCTGTTTGGAGTACAAGTTTGTGTGTGGGTGCAATGTATTAATTTTTCATGATTCAGAAATTAAAGTTAATTATAATGATTCCTTACTAGTTAATTAAAAATAAATTACATTTAAATTAATAATATAAATTAAAAGATAATTTCTGCCCATATCATATTTAAAATATTGTATACCTTAAAATAGAGAATTTATTATTTTTTTACTATATTTATTGATTAGAGTATAGTTTAATTATATAAATTAATACATTTATTGTTCAAACCTACACCCCAAATTAAAATAACATGCAATATATATCTAAAAACAACAAACTGAACTTTATAAAGTGATAAAAATCTGGACGCAAAAATGAGTAGTTTTAGAAGCATAAACAGCGCTAGTGCATAGCCATGAATAACAAACCGTAAAAGTACAAAGACCAGAGAAAAAATGTAAGCATTCAGTTTGGTTATTGCTATTGCAAGGTAGACGTGTGTAAGTGTATAAGAATTACTTCTATATACTATTTTATTAAATTTAGTTATGGAAGAAGAAACTAGAAAGATGAAGCAGGTGCTGGCTGGAAACCAATAGGAGTATAATATAATAATAAGGTGGTGGTTCACTTAACTGAAAGTTGTAGCTTTATAGCAAGAATCGGGATGCGTGAAACACCCCTTCCCTCCACCCCATGCATTTTTCATTTCATTACACAACAAAAACATGCCCTAGCTTCTTATTTACTTGTGTTTCCTTTCCTATATATATCGCTGCTTCTTATTTTCTTTCTCCCACGCTACATAAGGAGTATAGTAGCAGTGGTTATAGCAACCACTTTCTTTCTATCTTTCTTCTAAATTTTTCTCCATATTATATTGGAGATCAAAATTTAGAATACATAGAGATTAAAATTAAAAGGTGAAAAATGGAGGGAGATATGATGGGGTTCTTGAGCATGGTGATAGTGCAAATAGGATATGCTGGTTTGAATATTATTTCAAAATTAGCTATGGATTCTGGAATGAATCCTTTCGTGCATGTTGCCTATCGCCAAATCTTTGCTACTCTTGCCATTGCCCCTCTTGCCTATTTCATCGAGAGGTAATTTATTCATTCTTTTTATTTATTATTATTTTGTTACTTAATTTGTTTATTTTCCTACGAATATTCATCACGAGAATTCATATTTTTTCTGCCTTTCCTCAATTCTCATATTCTTGCTTGAGTGAAATTTATTATTGCTCTAGTTATAAGGGATGTGTGTGTGTAAAATATCAGAAAACAATAATAGCTAGACAGATTATGAGCTACAATATTTTCATGGTTACAAAGATATATACATGCAATATAAGTATGTGTATATATCTATCTAATAAAAATAATTAGTAAATGAATATAGACGCACACATATTGCATATAGGTCTCACGTGATTTATATCTCTCTTTAGATTAAGTTTGCTCATGGAATGTGTCTCCACTCCAGAAATAAACACATACGCACGTTATATTACATGAATATACAGGTGTCATCTTCTATTTCATCACCTTTAATTTGTACATGATTTCATTATATAATATTAATATATTTATTCAAACAACTAAGATTTGTCATATTTCGTCTTTCCGTACTTGTATTAAAAACTCTATTATAAGTATATAGTATCTGCATTAATTATGGATTGAGTTTACAAATTTGACTGAAATTGCACTCAGTTGGCAATTTAATTAATAGTTTATTTAGTTAAGTTAAGATTATAGTTAAGCTATTCATTTTTATGGAATTTTAAGTAACAAACCAATCGCTACATATCGATTTGATTAAGACAGATAGCGAGTTCCCACAAATTTATGTTTCGTATTCTTTACCTACTATATGAAATTTTAGCATATTTTTTTATTTTACTTGTTATGCTTAATTAATTAACGACAATTTATTTTTGCAGGAAGATACGACCTAAACTAACACTATCAATATTATTCCAGATTTTCTTATGCTCCATATTTGGGTAAGGCATCAAGCTATATAGCTAGGAAACTAATAAAGTAATTAAATAGGCTCTTCAAAAATTAATTTTAAATAATGTTTATATGTGCAGAGTGACAGTGAATCAGATCACCTATTTCGTGGGACTAAAAAATTCCACTCCAACTATTGCTTGTGCACTCTCCAATATTAGTCCTGCTATCACCTTTCTCTTCGCCGTTCCTTTGGGGTAAATTTTCCTTTTTTGCTTTTACAAGGGTACAATTCATTTAATTCAAACAAATTTTAATTAGTCCAATTTATATATATAGTTGTGAATAACTTTTAGTAATGCATTAATTTAATTATTTACAATTATTTATCACATATATAATACCATAGGGTACGTTATTTAATTACTTGACATACCAATTAAAGTGGGGGATCGAGAAGTTCATGTAGTTTATATACCGATTAACACTAAAATTAATAATTTAACAAATTAATGTTAATAGTAGTATATTATTATATTTCACGTGCGTACGGCGCAGGATGGAGAGATTGGGAGTGAAGAGCAAGGCAGGGCAAGCAAAAATAGTGGGAACGATATTGTGTGTGGGTGGAGCCCTATTATTGTCATTTTACGAGGGTTCGATCGTCAACATTGGTCAATCCAGCATTCATTGGAGTTATGCTGAGAAGACTGGAAACAAAAATTCCGTAAATGCCCATCCAAACAATATCATCTTAGGCCCTCTTCTCCTCATTCTTAGTGCAGTTTCTTGGGCTGTATGGTTGATCATCCAAGTAAGCATATTTATATATATATATATGCCGCACCTTGATAGTTAATAATAATTAGTAATAGTAGTATGTATATATATTAGGTAGGTAGGGTTTACAATGAATTTGTTGTATATAATCTGTATATGGATGGGTGCAGACACGAGTAAGCCAGCAATACAATGCTCCATACTCGAGCTCGGCGATAATGTGCGCAATGGCAAGCGTGCAGTGTGCGGTGGTTGGATTTGCCTTCGACCCTTCCTTATCTGCTTGGTCCCTCACTTCCTGCATTAGGCTCGTCTCATCCTTATATTCAGTAAGTATCATACATTATTTATTTAATTTCTTTCGATAATATATGTATATGCATCTGACTATAAAATCAATAGAAATGAAATCATCGTGAAAAAATAATGAAAATGAAATAAATTAATCTTTATTAATTGGCAGGGAGTAGTGTGCTCGGCGCTAGCATTTTGCCTAATGTCATGGTGCATAGAGAGGAAAGGGCCTCTATATGTATCGGTGTTTAGCCCTTTGCTACTAGTCATCGTGGCTGTACTCAGCTGGGCTCTTCTCCAAGAAAAGCTCTACGTTGGCACGTGAGTTCATCATCATTATATATGTTATTTATTTATTTATTCATATTAATTAATTGTATGATAAATAATATTGCATGCTGCAGGGTGGTGGGGTCGGTGCTGATTGTATTGGGACTGTACGGAGTATTATGGGGTAAGAAGAAGGAAACAAGTTGCATGGATGATGCTCAAATGGAGAATGTTGAATTCGACTTGGAATCGCTCCCATCAAAATCATTAAACGATTATTAGCGTTTAAGCTAGCTACTTAGTCCTTCATTACTGCATGCATGCAAAATTATAGTATTAATTTGTTCTTCAAAGGCCCTCCATTCGATCTCTAGCTTGGGAATTGGTGATGGTGTACGACATTATTGATTATTATTAAATTTCTTGAGAATATTAAATATATACTCCATTTTTCTTAAGCTATATATATTATCAATTCATCACGGTTTAAAGCAACTTTTAAATTGAGATAGATGATTTATAATAATACAGTTTGATAAATGGTTTGATTAATCTTAGGTTGGTCGTTTATGCAATTCTTGCATTGCTGCGAGAAATTTCCCCCTTCTAAAAAAGGGAAAAAAAATGGAAAGAAGGAAGAAATGAACACTGATGCAAGAAACTGTGATGGTTAATTTTGATTTTCGAATAAAGATCTCATTGAAACGTATATGGAACGTTTATTGGAGGCTTAATCACGAATCATGAATGTATTGCTTAATTGTTTCTTGCCTAATATCATCTTGTGATTTTGTGCTTTATACTTCAAAAATGGAGTCCCAATCGACATTGTTAATGATTCCAAGTTATTTTCTCATTCTAACGGGCTAAAATATGTTTAGACTTGTGAAATCGATCTGTTGCTTATTGTCTTGTATTGAGATATACATTTTGACTGTTGAAGTCATCTACAATTTCGAAACCTATGCTTTCTCAATCTCAGCCTCTTAACGACATCCTTGTGGGGTCTTTGTCCACCTGCTTTTTTTTTTTTGTAATTAAAGTTTCTTAAAAGAACAATTACTACAAATTGATATTGCTAATATTGTTCTCTTGGATCAAAAAAGCTGACTTCTGAAGGTCTTCCGGAATAAGTACAGGAAAAATGGGGTTGTCTTTCACCAAGCTTTTCAGCCGACTGTTTGCCAAGAAGGAGATGGGGATCCTTATGGTAGGTCTTGATGCTGCTGGTAAGACCACTATATTGTACAAATTGAAGTTGGGAGAAATAGTCACAACTAGTCCTACAATTGGTACGTTTCCTTTTGTATAAATCTCTAAATATCTTCTTTATTTTGTGTTTTTTTGTTAAAACATATGGACTTTTCTTTATATGTTTTATATGTGATGCTGCATCACAATGTCTTTTATCGCTTACATATAGACAACTTAATGAATGCATTATGAAGATTGGTTTGTGAAACTGAGCCATTAGTTGCAAAAATGTTGTTGATACTTCTGTTTTCTTACTCAAGTTCATGGGATCAGAGAGATTTTTTTCTGTACTCACAAGGTGTGTATATTCTTGTTAAGGTGGGATAAATCAATTATATAATTTTCGTCTAACATGTTAGACTATGGATGTTAGACCTGTGACTTTGTTAAGTTATTTATACAAAACTTGACGCCATATTACTGATATGTATTTTTCACTATCTCCAGGATTCAATGTTGAGATAGTTGAATATAAGAACATTAGCTTCATCGTTTGGGATGTTGGAGATCAAGACAAGGTATAAGATTTTTATTTATCCTCTCCAAATATTGAAAGTTCCTTTACATACACATTACGCACTACCACCATCATTCATATGAATTGAGTTAGCCTATTGTAAGCTATGTGTAACTGGAAGCAATTGGAGAATATGCTCCATCTTGTGTTTTCTAAATCAGGATGTATATTACACCTTCCCTTTTTGTCATTTTTGTAAGTTGATACTTGGAGACTTCTTGAGACTTGATATGAAGGGTGTCAAATCTTTCTAGTTGGACAATGTTCTATCAGAACTTGAATTAAAATTAGTCTTTGGACTGATTATGCCAGGTTTATTGTACTGTGGATGGATGTCCAGAAGATGACAACTTAAAGCTAAAAATGTATTGTATGAAGTAATGAAGAATGCATTAACATCTGAATTCCTTACTGTCTAACATCTGGAATCCTCTTTTAGCTACATATAAATTATCTAGGAGTGAACAGAACAACCTATTCTTCCTTGGTTGTGTTTTTCAATTTCAATGAAACAGTTCACTTAATTCAAGTGTATTTGGTAGAAACTAGAAAGTGATACTACTAGATTCAATAGTTTCTAACTGAAAGACCACTATTGTTTCTTCTTAGAAATAGAAGCCAATGTAGTGTGTTCGGCCAAAAACATATCTTAAATTAATCCAAAGGAAGTGCAATACGTGTAAAGTCGACCCGAATGTCATATCTCAAAGGAAGGCTATGCCGGGCTATCAACTATTAGTACTAAGTGCGTAAATGGAATGTAAATCCTAAACACTCTAATCAGGATGAGATAAAAGAACTCTAAACTAAGATAAAAAGTAATAAACGGGGGTACACAAGTGATTGAAGTTTAGGGTGAAGATCATCTACCATCCACACTTTATGCTTGATCAATCATCTCGAGTTCTTAATAGAATTCTCCAAAGTTGATTAGCCAATCACTTTCGTATCCTTAAAACTAATCGGTGATTATCACTCACGTATTCAAATCACACTTTTGAGAATATCAAATTCAAAACACGATTCCTTTTGTACGTTTCCGATTATAAGGTTTGGTTGTTTGATTACAAATGTGACATAGAATAATTTATTTCAATCCATTCCATATCTTAGAGTTCTATATGATGATCAAACATAAAAAACTCGTTAAGCACAAATCAAACAACCATTTCAAAGATCGAATCAAAGCATTAAGTGAAAGATTGGGATAATCAACCCTATATAAGAACTTAGCCAACCATATTGAAAAGCAAATCCATAGAAAGATTCATTGAACATAACTTACTAAGAATCCACAATTCGGTTGCTAAATCCCTTCAATCCTTAGATACCCCAAGGCACTAAACTAAGAAAAGCAGTAAGAACAAGTGTTTGGGAGAGTTTCTACAAGTTACAAAGGTTGGGAATCATGAAAAATGACGCCTAGAACAATTAAAACACGCGCATAACTGCTAGCCAGCGACCGCTGGCTTCCAGCGGCCGTTGGCTACAGCCTTTTGACCCTCTGTTGCAGCACAGGCCCAGCGACAGCTGGCCTGTGTAAAATAAGAAATTTTTGAAGACACCAAATTGAAGCTTGTCTCGATAGGAATCTGTAGCCGCAGACGGATCCGAATTCGGAGTTGTAACGAAGGAGAACGAGCCAAAACAAAATTGTTGTGCATTGCGCAACAATTTCGCATATGGCCATGCACCCCCGTTCTTTCTCCTCTCGTTTTTTGCCCATATCTCCTAGTAAGCTCCCATGCGCTTTCCTCGGCTTCATTCGTCTTAGCATCTTCAACATTTACGGCATCATTTAAGCTTCTATTCCACCTCTTTTCCATCTCCTACATCCAAAACACGAAACAAAGAACCCGGCGTAAAAACGAACAATAACACAACACTAAACAAAGAACCAACGCACAAAACATGACAAAACAATATACTAAAATACGACCAAAACACAACAAAAACATACTAAACATAGTGCGTAAGTGCTTGTTTGATGTGTTTTCTACCTTTGATGGTGTTGGCCCTTCCTCAAGAATAATCTCATCAAAGCAATTAAAGGTGCTCTGCTACTCATGCATACCAGTCTTGCTATACTTTCACAACCCTGTAAAATATAGTACTCCCTCCGTCCCACTAAGCATGACACCTTTTTTCCGGCACGATTATTAAGGAGAGTGTATAAAGTAGTATAAGAGTAATAAAGATGGTAGGGTACACACTTTTTTCAAGAGATAACTTTTACTATTTTTGTAATGTGTCAAGTTCAGTGGGAGTCCCAATAAAGGAAGTGTGCCAAGCCAGTGTTTAAAAAACTCTCGTGAAACCCGCCTCGAGGTGCGCCTTAGAATAAGGCGTTGAGAAAATGCCTACGAGGCACCGCCTCGGATGGAGTGAGGCGTCGAGGCGTTGCCGAAGGCGCACGCCTCAGTGTGTTCATAATTATATGATTTTTTTAAAAATAATTTAGGTGTTTTGGGCTAAAATAGTTAGGGCTTTTAAATTAAAGACCTAAATTTATTTGGGCTTTTAAATAGCTGCATCCATGTTGTCTTTACTACTAATGTTTTTTTATTCTCTTATCCGTATATTTAGATCCGACCATTATGGAGACATTACTTTCAGAATAATCAAGGGCTAATCTTTGTGGTTGATAGTAATGATCGAGATCGTGCTGTTGAGGCTAGGGATGAGTTGCATAGAATGTTAAATAAGGTGAAACTACATGCATTTTTATTTGCTGTTTTTCCTTCATTTCTTGAAAGGGAGCTTTGGAGTGATATCTATAAGTGTATCTGTAAATACAAATTATTAAATTTTGTTGTCTACGATATCCATAGCCAGAACTTTTTTGATCATTTTAGATCTTTCTAGAACCATCTTCTTGTCTTGTTTGACTGAACATATGGTTTTAAATCGACCTTCCAACTCATACCTATTGGAAATACGTGGAATATTTGGGAAGAATAAAATAAATAATAAT
>JAPKLX010000102.1:739045-779572 GCA_026898415.1 Leonotis leonurus
AGAGAAAATAAATATACTACGATCATCTACTCGAAACGTAGATCGACTCTATGACATTTAATTTCCTTAGAATTAAATGTCTCGTCACTTAAAATGTGGTCAAACTCCATTGACCACCACATACATATATATATAAAACATATATATTTATTTAAACCATTCCTACAATACCCTGGGCTGATACTTGTCCTAATTAAGTAAGCTTTGTTTCAGTTGCTCCTTTTGTAAAAACAATTGCTTTTATGCCTATGTAGGACGAACTAAGGGATGTTGTGTTATTAGTGTTTGCTAACAAACAAGATCTTCCGAATGCTACGAATGTTGCTGAAATAACCGACAAGATTTGGCTAGCTTCACTCTCTCTCCCTTATGTGTTTGATTATGGGTGTGTGTTTAGCCATATGTGTGGCTGTTATGGAAGACAACATATACATGTACTTGGTAAACCTACCTCAAATATTGAAGGCTCTTGTTGGAATATGTTGTAGGTATATCTAGAGTACATGTGCTACATCTGGGGAAGGGCTATCCAACAAAATTGCTAACAAGGTTTGGATCTCTGTCGTTTCCTTCAATTAATTACATACTCAAATCCTAATTATGGTAATTGCATGTTCTTGACATGGTGTTCTTTTTGGGCATCAACAGACTTAAGAAGTAAAGATGGTGGATGTTTTTTGGTGCCTGAATTCCCTTATGCGAATGGAGATTAAATTTTTTGTAATCATTCCAACATTGACCCAAAACCAATTATTGTACTTTGATCCCTTCTTTTCTGTAGTCGAAAGACTCCAATATATGCATGCTACTATTGGGTGAAAATATAGAATTATAGCATTTTATTGCCCCAATTTTTGTTCTCGTGGATTAGTGTATGTAACATTGTTTTTCATGTCATAAAAAAAATATAATCCATAACTTTCTCATGGATTCATACACGGGAAGCCCGCTCAACTCTTACAATTGAAATAAAAATATTTTAATTATTAAAAAATACTTCATCCGTCCCACCAATGTAGTCTCTTTTTGCCGATTGAAACGTCCCACGAAAGTAGTCTCATTTCTTTGGCAAATTCTATAACTAAAAAGTAAGAGTATTAAGGTAAAACTAATAAAGTAGAGAGAATAAAGTAAAATATTGATTTGCGTGTCAAAAATAAGGGGGAGTATAATATAAAATATACTTGTAAATTATACTTTTTTATTTTAATAAGATTTTTACATTTTTCTTAAAATAAATTTTAGTTTCATTTTTCTAAAAAGAAAAAAGTAGCATATCCTCCCCTAGGGTAGACGCCCTTATGAGAGATCATCCTTTATGGTCTGGTTTTGTTCAAATGAGGCCCTGGAGTCGATAAGTTGTTGCAACTTAATCCCTTCTAACGGTCGTTTAACATCGCTAAGTAAATTATTTTTTTATGTGTGATTCTCTAGCATTCATATTTTACACCTCCTTTTATTCATCCTCTTCCGAATCATCGCCGCCGCTACACCTCCCTACCGACTTCATCCTCCTCAGTTGCGGCATGTCAGAAACTTAAACTACACCACCGACTTCTAAGCATTGTCGAGTCGTACTCAGCAGAATATGGAGGTACTTATGGCAGAACGGGGCAATCTGATATTTCACAATAAAGTGATAGACAGAACTGCCCTGAAACGGTTGTGATGTTTATGTTGGCATCAAAGACGATACCGACATGTATCGTAGTTAGTCTCCCAATGATGAATATATATATTATGGGAATCTTGGTTGATCACTTCATGTTCTAAAAACATGATTTCATCAAAAGATATATGAATGCCCAACAATATCCATGGGCGCGGCGCCGCAGATCACTCTCCTCACCAACAATAGATCAAACTTCGCTGCCGCCTTCGAGCTCTTTGCAATGCGCAACAATATCGGCGGCACGAACGAGTGCAATCGTCACCATCTATACCTTCATCAACTCAATGAGTTCAAATTTAGGTATAATCACTACTGCTGCACAGACATGCAGGTAGCAGAGCATCACCAATATCATACTGTACACGTGGAACAACGGCAACATGCAGAGCACGCGGTCCTCACAATCGATGTGAACTGCTTGATTTTTGCCGTCCACTTGTTGCGAGATGCTCATGATTAAATTTTGTGGCTCACATTAATCCCTTGGGGAGGCTGGTGGTGCCGGAAGAGAACAATAGTGTCGCTGTGTCATCACTTTGTATTTCGATAGTCGGGAACAGATTCTCGTCAGATCTCCTCAATTCGAAGAAGTGGATGATTTCAAGTGATGGTGGAAGGTCAAACATGGCGATTCTGGTGCCGTTCTCGGAGACATAGTGCTTCAACTTATCCACGTAGAAAGCGTGGGTGATTATGAGTTTTGTTGTCGAGATTCTCGCCTGTAGCGCGATTTCAGATGCAATATACAAAATTAAAAGAAAAAATAATTATGAGTTTTGTTGTCAGGATCTTCCGCACCTTGCCCAAGGACTTGGTTAGGACATGTGTCGTATGCACCTTGTTTTCCAACTTTCCCAAACTGATTTTTCTTCTGCTCAAAGTTTCCCCAAGTGACATAAAGTATTTTGAACGAACGTTCTCCTCGCTATCTTGCTCAAGGTATTGTCTTGTGCTTCGTCTTGCTCAGGATCCAACTCTTCTGGGTGGCAGCTAGTGTTTGTATGAAAGATCTTCTTTCCTTATTGAGTGCATCTCTAGTATCTCCAGCAGTTGACCGTTTTGATTCTTTCCTCTTCAGCACCTCCTTCACCAAGTACTCCGTCTTGGGCACAGAGAGTCTCCGAACGGCTTGCCCAAGGTGTTGCTCAAGGACCTCGCCTCCAGTTTTAAAATGTTAGGTCCAGATTCCGCACGGTACATTGTCTTATGCACAAAAGTTCCTTGCTCAAGGTGTTACTTTGCAGGAAATTTGTCTCTTTCACAAAATGCGGTCTGACTTACCCAAGACTCTTCCCAACTACCAGTATCACAAAAGTGTGTCCTCGCAGACGCAAAGACACAAAAACAAAGAATACAAGACTCGATCTACACCTAGACAAGCTCAAAAAGAGCACGAAAAACGAGCTCATAAGGTGTGTAGCACATTATAGGGGGTCGTGCACCTGAATCACTTGGAAAAAAAATTCTAAATCCACCACATTGCTCACTACTTGTGATGATGTTTGAGGTAGACAATCACACTCCATGTTTACTTCCTTGGATGATGTATGAGATGAGTTAAGTGTTGGTGGTTTTGAATTTGAAGATGTAACATCTACAATTGAATATACGAGCTTCAAAAATCGATCCATTTTGCGTTGAATTATTCTTATCTCGTTAAAAAAGAAACATTTAAATAAAATTAGGATATTGTGCTACAAATTTAACAAACAACTAAGTTAATTGTTGTTTGTACAATTCAAGATGACATAATTTTGATATAATAAAAAAGATAATAACAATAATAAATAAAAAAATATATTAATATTTTATTTATGGATGAATACTTTAGAATAATATAAAAGAGAAGCCTCACATTGGTGTATTCATTAAATAATCAACCAAAAAAATATGTGTAGAGATTGTAAAATCATATTATTATATTAACCATAGAATTCATGACCACAACAATAATAACTCATTTACAAATCACATTAATTCTTCACTCAATTTCACTACTCCTAAATACACAAACTGTCCTCTTTCAAGAATTCTTCTTAATTTTTTTAGAATCTTAAATAAGAAAAGGAATAATTAATATTGAGACAAAGCAAAATTAACTTACCTTAAGGATGAAAAGATTATGGCTGACAACGGTATGAGCATTAAGGGTCGGCGACGCTTCGACAGTGAAGAGATGATGAAATTAATCAATAGTAGAATTTCTTGAAATTGAATGAGAAATCAAAGAAAGAAACAGAAGCTGCTCGTAAAGGGATATTTAAGGTGGAAGCTAACCCATTTTATTTAGAATTATTATTTATTTTTTCTTATATGTGAAATGACTAAAATATTCCTGATAATTTTCAAAATCTCAGAGGGGTCATTGCCCCCCATGCCCCCATGCTCCATTCGAGTATTTATCAGTTTCTTCACATGTAAATTTGGTCGATATGATCCGCAACTCTTCCGTTACTCATTCAAAAGTAATTGTTCCTAGATTTTATGAGTTTCACTAGTTGATTAAAATGAAATGTCATCTTCAAAGTTTAAGAGTTTAAACTAATTCAGTTTGTTTTCTTGGAACTCTTTTTGATTGGGTTTCCCTAATAAACTTGGTGCATTCTAGAAATAGTAAAAATTATCTCCTTAAAAAGGTGTAGGATTAACTATCTTTAGAACTTTTACACTATTTTATATACAATCTTCTTAATAATCGTGCTCAAAAAAGTTTTTCATACTTACTGAGATGGAAAGAGTACGAAAGAAACAATATTATAAAGATCTTTCCAATATTTTAATATTCATATTTTTTTGCATATCGCTTAATGCAATTTTTTCAGTTCAATCCCAACTTGATCCTCCCCCATAAAGGGTTTTTGAATAATATTTTTGGTACAAGATTCTTTTCAACCCGCTCACCATGAGATTCATTATTGGATTTTGTGCTTTGTGTGTGTTATTCCCTCGTATTTCTCACATCCATCTTCTTCATCACTTCCTTAGAGAAACTATATGACTTGTCTTATTATTTTGGACTTGAGAGTATGATTACTAATTACCTTTTTTTTTCATGTTTGATTTGACCATATTTGATATGTTAGATTTGAATGTCATTCCATGTTAATAGATAACTTTAGTTTACATATCTATCATTTTTCTTATCAAATGTAGCAAAAAGTTACTCACTCCATCCCGCTAAAAGTGACCACTTGTCCTTATTGGGTCTTCCCATTGAAAGTGGTCACTTTTTCAAAAAGGAAAAAAATTATCTTTAAAATACCTCTCTCATACTTTTTTAAAACACAATACTACGGGACGAAGGAAGTACAATTTTACGGGCATCTTGATTGATTCCTCCTAGAATGATGAGGGTTTAGATTTTTTTTTGGATGTAATATGCAAAGAAAATGGGGTTGTCTTTCATGAAGCTTTTTAGCCGGCTGTTTGTCAAGAATAAGATGCGAATTCTTATGGTAGGTCTCGATGCTGCTGGTAAGACTACGATACTATACAAATTCAAGTTGGGAGAAATAGTGAAAACAATTCCTACAATTTGTATGTTTATTTCAATCTTGCAACATTGTTCCATTTATTTACTTATATTATGTGTTCTGTGTTGGGTAATTTATTCATTTTCTTGTCCATGTTTTCTGAGCACATATCTTATGTCCAATACTTAATTTTATCAAATAACTTACTAATTTTGATATCTTTGAGCATATATCTTCTAGATGTTATGCATATATCTATAATTTTTATGTACACAAATATATTCATGTGCAGAGTTTTTGACCTTACTAATTGTATAATGATCCCCGTTTGTGCACGGTTCAATGTGGAAACGGTGAAATACAAGAAAATAAGCTTCACCGTTTGAGATGTTGGAGGTAATATACAATTTCTTATCTATTGTGGATCCTCGCTGGATTTTTTCAATAAGCTTAAGAATCATGTTTTTCTTCATGTTTGAGCTTCCATAAGTTATTCATCTACTACTACTTTCATGGAATTTTTGGGTATCTTTGGCTAGTACATTTTTTCTCAATATAATGTAACAATGTCTAAAATTGTTAAGAAATAAATTATTATTGTAAACATTTATTTAAGATGTTATATGTCAATGACCAATAACCTCCTTAATATAAATTCAATTTTCAATAGAGAAAGACTTGTTCTTTCTAGGAAAACTTCATATAGTTTTTCTTTTTAAAAAAAAAAATTGGATTACATTACATTAAATTACATGGCCGCGTCACGAAGGACTCGAACCCGAGACCTTAGCCTTGGGTATGCTTGATTTTTTACTAGTACCATTAAGAGGTAACAAAAGCTTATATATGATCTATGTTATTATGCCCAACGATTTCTGTTTAGAGGATTTACTAACATTCTAATAATTGAGGTGAAATTGGTAAAACTAACTCATTTCCATGTGTGTCAGTTGTAATCAGAAGATTGCATATTTTTCTTGAAGATCAATGTTGAAAAATTACAATTTGGGAAAAGATTACAACTGAATAGGTACGAAACTATTACAATAGAGACTATAACAAGAACAAGCCGAGTCGATGAAAGAACCCTCTTTCCGCAAGACTAAATATGCCCCGGTAGTGCTCTTCGATAAGGCGTAGAAGTCCTCAAAGATAAAACGGCTTCCGTCTCGGAAAGTTGCAGCACTGCAGACCAAACGAGCTCCGTCGAACTACACAAGGTTAAGAATAGAGCTTCCAAGATGCTGAATGAAGTTGTTATGCAGCAATATGACAATATGCAAGAGTTTTTGGTATGTTGAATGCATGCTAGAGTGACCTATTTATAGGTCCATTTAAGTCATATGGTCGTTACATGAATTACAATCATTAAGACGTTTGACCACCCTTAATCTGGACATACATATGTCCATATACATCCAATGGTCAATTGACCAGATCGTGGATATAGGCCATTGGCATAGGCAATGGGGCTGGCTAGCCATTGACACAGGCTATGGGACCACTGTCACAGATCCTCGCACAGATCACTGGTACAGATCCTGACACATACCACTTGCACAGATCCTGACACAGACCACTGGTATAGATCCTGACAAAGTGGCACAGACCACTGACATAGATCCTGCCATAGTGGCACACACCACCAGTAGGCCACCAGGCCATCTGATCACCAACAGACTTAATCTCAAATACATAACTCATTTTCTTAAGTGACTCACTTTATACTATTATTTCTCACTCACTGGGAATCAGTGTAGAGAAAATAAATATATCACGATCATCTATTCGAAATGTAGATCAATCATAGGCTATTTAATTATCATAAATTAAATGTCACGTCACTTGAAATTCGAGTCAAACATAATTCACCATCATATAATATATATGTACACACACACACGATTCCTACAATCTATACATATATACTAGGTGCCATGAATGATACTTACGTAACTTACAAACACTTGTACAATGTCTTTTTGTATTATGAAGTTAAATTGAATACAACTGCGGTTGGATCCATGCTTCAATGATTCTTTTGTATGTTTTCATGTGTGTTTGTGTGTCTATGACACTAATAATGGAATATCATGCTTCCATACATTTGCTTTATATAAATTTCATCTTACTATTTTTGTTATTGTTTTCATTATCTAGATTCAACCATTGTGGAGGTATTACTTCCGGAATACTCAAGGGTTGATTTTTGCAGTCGATAGTAATGTTCAAGATCGTGTTGTTGAGGTTAGGGAGGAGCTGCATAGCATATTAAATGAGGTACTAAAAATTGACTACCAATTGTTTTTTTTTTTTTTATAGAATCTTATCTTTAAATATTATTCGATAAAAAAAACTTCAACACTCATCACTCTATTTTATTACATTCTTTTTTTGCTTGTTAATTTGAGGCAAAGAAGCATTTATACTCAAATCTTGTGTTGCATGAAAATTTAAATATGAGCGATTTTTCTGGAAATGCTTTATGGTGTCAATATATGATGAATTGAGTGATGTTGTGCTGCTAGTTTTTGCTAGCAAACTAGATCTTCAAAATGCTATGTACGATGCTGAAATAACTGACAAGCTTGTGCTTCACTCTCTTCGGCAACGCCATTAGTACATACCATGTTTTGTAGCATGAAATCTTTCTTTGATCTATTCATGTACATTTACGGGAGTAAATTTTCATCATTTTCGTCTCAAGGTCAAACAAAAGAACTTTGTGTCTCCTATAAGTACTAGACCATTCTCTCCCTCACTCTCTCGCACCATGTGTGCGCATCTACAAGTTTTGGAGACTAAAACATGTAGATACTTGTCTATCTATGCTATATAAATATTTATGTTAACATGCCTTGTAGGTACATCCAGAGCACTTGTGCCACCTCTCAGAAGGCCTATATGAGGGGCTTGATTGGCTCTCAAACAACATTGCTAACAAATAAGATTGATAATAGATACATGATAAGAAAAATAAATAAATACATCATAAGTAATATGATTTTTGTGGCGGAACTTGATTGCATATTTTGACTATATTGTTTCGCCTTTCCTGATTCGGGTTTACAGTCTTAAGAACAGACGGGCAATGGATGTTGGCATCTATATCCTTGCTGAAGAGTATTCATCTTTCCCGTTTGTGGGTGTTCTATGATACGATCCTCTAATGTGATTACCTTTTTTCTTTGTTTTTCGTTAATAGTAGACTGTTGTATCCTGCTATCTACAATTGATATTGTGGAATTATGTTGAAATTTGTTAGCTTAGTTGCTGACAATAAATCTTTTACCCAAACAAAATTTGACTTTTAAAAGTTCTAATCTCTAATGTGTATCTAGCTTAAGTGTAAACAAATTTGATCAAATTTGATCTACTAAGTAGTTTATATAAATCAATTTTCCATAAGTTTTTGATCTAGTTTCTTTTTGAAATGTCGATTTTAATTTGAAATATTAGTTGTTACTCTATAGTAATTATGTAAGTTTAGTTAAAATTATATGATTTAACTGAATTTGATCATCACGACTACTTTACAAGTGTAAGAACATTTATATCAAGTAATGAACTACTGAATGTTGATCGAGTTTTTGCTAACAATAACCATAAGAGAAAAATATAAATTTTTATAACTAGCAACTAGAGACATTCTACAAATTCAAACAATGTCTGAACTTGTTTTATGGGATCGATATCATTTTCTATTTTGCAAGTTCAATATCACTTTAAAGTGACATATTAATGCATGAATTTTGTGCGTCCATACACCCTTTGTGGAGTTGAAATTTTGTTTTACTGATAGTTTACTTGGGGTTGCTAACTCAATGGCCGAGTATATTTAGCTTTTAAGTGTGGCTAGAATATTTTACAGATTTGGTTGAAGTGACAAATTTGTCCATACTATTAGTATAATTTGAAAGAATGCTGAAATGAAATAAATGAAAAAAAAAATTAGCATGTTGTATTAATGCGGTTCTGAGGGAAATATTGAATAATCAATCATATTTTGTGTTCTTGAAAATATTTTTATTATTAATTTTTTTTTTTGCTTTTATTGTCAAATTACCAATTATACCCCAACATTTATATATATGCGAAAACAATACTCTTTTTTAGGGATGGCAACAGGACGAGTTTTGTTTTCCCGCCCCCATATCCGTTTCATGATTTCATCCTTGTAACCTCCCCATTACCCGTTTAAATCGGGACGGGTATTACTTGGCGGGGGAAGGATCCCCATTGAATACCCGTTAAGCAATAAAATTTTCATATACACAATCATATCAAAAGCTATTACATAAATGTAAAACTTATATACGCTTTAAATATATAATAGTATGTTACAAGTTCACCACATAATTTGTTCATAATTTTCAAATGTAACTAATGCAAAATTTCTACTACCTTAGTTAAACCTTTAAGTGTGATTATAAAAAATATAAGTGAGTAATATTATCGGGGCGGATACCTATACACCCGTACCCGACCCGAACCCGAGACGGGTATAAGCTTTAAAATTCATACCTGCCTCCAACCCTAAAATTCTATACCCATACCCGTCCCATTAGGGTCACGCGGATAATTTTGTCATCCTTATTCTTTTTGAGTAGGATGACAAGATCATGTACCATAATGAGTTTATATGATATCGATGTTGAGGTTAATTAAAACACAAATCACAATCTTATTTTATTGAGATCTTGTGTTTAATTAAAATAAAAAAAATGAACCAACCTAAGTTTGAGGAAGGGCTTTCATCTAATCACCAAAAATTCCACCACCGCGTTAGATAATCCTTTTATCCACAGAAGAAGAAATTGGAAAAATTACAATCGCAAATGTTTGTCTATTAAATTCATCAATGCTTAAGTAATGTCGAAATTGTAGAAGAAAATTGTAAAATATTTATATATTAAACTGAGTTTTAGTAACTGCATTTTTCCGCCAAAATTTAAACATTCAGTTGCTTTAAAAATATAAATAAACCGTAACAGTCACATATGATTAATTAATCTTATGAAAGATGACAATAGAATTTTGACAGTTATAAATTTAGTTGTAATGTTTTTACTTTTTTAAATACCTTTTTTTTTTCATGTTTCTGAAATAAAATTATTATAATAGTTTGCAGAACACCGTTCTCCATCTAACACAGTTTTTTATTATTTTTTATTGCATCATAAATATGTATATTATTCATTTGTGGGAAAAATGAAACATTTATGGAAACTCAATTTGAGATTGATAATCTAATAGTAAAATTAACATATTTATGATCTGTCAAAATAAATTCCTATTAATTTTAGAAGAGCTATACATTAATTAAAATTTATAAAAAAGTTTGTTTCTGTGCAAAACACAAGTGGATAAACTAATTAATTTAATAATGAGTGCTGTAATAATTTAAGATTATTTATTTGGAATAATTTAATCTCAAGTTAAAATGTAAATTAAATCTTATATATTAGTTTTAATTTAAATTTATACTCTTTTTGAATTTTATTAAGATGTAAATTAAATCTTATATATTAGTTTTAATTTAAATTTATACTCTTTTTGAATTTTATTAAGATTGGAAACAATATTACTAAATTTATCCTTAGACATAGCTCAATTTAATTTATTAATACCCAACTTATTAATAGTCTGGCTCATCCTGAAATAATTTATTGGGCTCAATTTGTAAAATATAACCGGCCCATTCAGAGAGAATCTATTCGGCCTAATCTGGTGAACTAATATTGGTCCATACTGAACAAGTTATAGCCCGCCCAGTCGACTAATTCTCAGACCCGGCACGGACTGAAGTGTAATTTTTATTGTTTTCTACCTCTCTCATTACTTCTATCAATCAAACGACGGAGTGTTGCAATCATCCAGCCGTCCTACAGGTAAAACCTCCTCTCTCTATTTCTAGAATTTATAGTTTCAATTTCAGTTCTAAATCTCTAATTCTCTATTTTGATTTTTGTTTCAAGCTTTTGACATATTTTGCAGATTTGAGAAGCGGCAGTGGTAAGCCGAAGCGGCGGTGGTCAGCGGACATTTCTCTTCTCAAGTAAACTCTAATCTCCTTTTTAGTATTTGTATTTTAATTATCAAATTTTTGTATCTGCATGTTCAAATTTCCTTTTGATTTTAAATTAAGATTTGGCAAAACCCCACAGTTCATTCTGCAAATTCTCTCTCTCTCTCTCTCTCTCTCTCTTTTTTTTATGCATAATGGCCCAAAGCTTTTTGAGATAGTGAATGCCCAATAATATTTTTCAGATAAATATGTTTTTGTGTTAATGCATTTGATATTTTAGAATTAATTTTGATTGATGTCGTTGATTATCATTGAACGATTAATTGAGTTATAAACACCCGATTTAATCTCATGAATATATATCTAGAATTATTAAATAAAATACTTTTTTCATGCATTAATTTACTCTGTTTTTTTAATTATCCAAGTGAATAAAACTGGGAAAATGTTTGATTTTCATAATTATTTATTTGGTATTCTACAGGGCATTTGACATATTTGCTGCATGTTCAGTTGTTAACTCCTTGATTGAATTGTGATTATTGGATCTCTTTTTAAAAAGTTGCATTAAAATTTCCAACGAGTATAACTTATTAATTCCAATTAGTTTTCACTATTATTTGGTGCATGTTAACATTTTTCTAAATATATACTACATGTTTGAATCATTTAGACTGTCGTTTATATAAGGAGATCAAAATATACACTCTTCAATTTCTACCTTTATATACTAAATAATGTTGTATTATTCCCCATAAATACAATTATTACCTAATTAATAACAAAGTAAATAATATAGAGTTAATTATACAAACTAGCCAAAGAAGATAGTAAAAGACAAATAATAGCCACAAACATAATACTATTTAAATTCTAGCCATTTTGAATGTGAATTATCATAAATACCCTTCTACTTAATTGTATGAATGGTACGAATGGTACGAATGGTATGAAAGGTATGAATAATATTCATTCATACGATTCATACGTACATACAGTTTAATAAAATTAAGTATCACGTATGAGTGGTACGATTCGATACAATTCATACGATTCATACGTACATACAGTTTAATAAAATTAAGTATCACGTATGAGTGGTACGATTCGATACAATTCATACGATTCATACGTACATACAGTTTAATAAAATTAAGTATCACGTATGAATGGTACGATTCGATACAATTCATACTATTCATACTCAAAAATATAAAATATAATTACAAGGGTATTTTTGTACAAGAAATTTATAAATGGCTAGAATTTAGCTATTATTATGTTGGTGGCTATTGTCTTTCATAATCTTTTTTGGCTATTTTATATTTTGCCTCAATAATATAATTAGTTTATCAAATAATCGATAATTAATCGCACGGGAAAATATTCCTAGTTAAAAGAAAAAACCAGTGTATTGTCATTTACTTTATTTTCTGTACAAACTGTGATTCTAGTCCCTAAAAATAACGAAATTGGCCCCAAATTTGCAGCCGTATACCTCAGATTGGAGTAAACAGACTAATCCATGGCGGCGATTTACAGCCTCTATATCATCAATAAATCAGGCGGCCTCATTTTCTACAAGGTAAAACTGCCTTCCTTTTTTTCCCGCTTTCACTCCGTTCTACTGAATCTCCAGTGCAAGATGTTTGGGAATTCATGAATAATCTTCAATGTTTTATTTTAGGATTATGGGTCAGCGGGAAGGATGGATACGAATGACAGTTTGAGGTTAGCGAGTTTGTGGCACTCGATGCACGCCATTTCGCAGCAGCTGTCTCCTGTTTCCGGCTGCTTCGGAATCGAGCTTCTTCAAGCTGATACCTTCGATCTTCACTGTTTTCAGTCTCTCACTGGTTAGACTATTTTTCTTGTTGTTTGTGTAGTACTTTTCTGTTTAACTTTTTCACCTGCATTTGCATTGTCATTAGTTTCTTCTATTCTATTCATGTCTTCCTATGCCCTTGACTGAATGCCGGATTGGGGTGGGTAACTTGGGGGGCCCCCCGCGGGCGCGGGGGTGCTGGGGAGGTCATTTCCGATAACCTGTTAGAGCCGGATAGTGTATACTAGTGTTCCTACAGATCATATTGCATGTCCAAATTGTGATGGGATTGATTAACCTAGACTTGCTGCAGAGTATAGAATTAGAGGTCCTTAAGAAGGCTCTGAGTCTTATTGATTGATCCGGAATATCCACTGTTTATGATCTGCAACTAAGGTAAATCATGCCAACCAAAGTGGTTAATGGATAAATGTTGACCAGCATTGCTATGTACGAGAAGAGTAGGAAGAAGCTAATTTATAAGTGAGGATGTTAAGAAAATAAATGGGTTGCAAGGAAGTTTGATGATGATTTGCTTTTGAGCTTTAGCTCTTAACTCCTCCCACTTTGCTCGCACTGGGGAAACTTTCAGTCATTTGTTGGGCCAGAGTTACCCATGATATCTTGCTAAAACAGAATCTCCCCAAATCTTCTTCTGGGTAATAGTTTGTTATTCATAAACATGACAAGAACCTGCTTTTATCCCATAATTTCAATTTTCAATCGCTTATGATCACGTTTTCTACTCACTTTTTTTTAAGTTAATTTATTTGCTTTCTTTTAGAGTCAGGATTAATATAATTTGTTTAATGAGCAAAGTTGGATATGCTGCATGCCACTATTTAGATTTGTGGAGTATTCCTACTGACAAGTTTAGTAATTGGGCACTTTAGTAATAGTTGATGCAAATATGATATATGCATACGCAATTACGCATGATACAGTTAGCTTAAGAGATGGAGACATGCATGAGTTGCTTTGCTTCTGATATTCCTATGGAAGTATGGATGTGATTTTACTTAGGTATGTCACTCTTACTGGAGATGCAACTAACTACACTAGAGTTCAAAAACCATGTGTTGCTGCAACATATGCTGCAGATAAATAAATCAATGGAAAGTAGGCTTGCATTGAGGCCTTCGGAAAAGTCAAAATTATATTGGCTAAGAAGTTATGTGCGTGTCTATTTGCTGTGCATGTATACGTATGTTTATATGTATAAATCCAAGTCAATGATCTCGCTTCGATTTCTTTATGATCTCCGGACAATATATAACTCATGACCTATTCCTAGCCATTATATATCCCATTTTACTTTTTCGTATGAAGTGGAGTGCAACTAATGATGGACAAGATATAGGGCCACACAGAGAGGAGGTTATGCTGTCAAATAGATGAAATATGCAAAAGCCATGACTCATGAGGTGTCATCTTGTTTACTTCTGTAGCTATTTTATGGGGTTTCTCTAGTTGTCATCATTGGTGTTGTTGTCTGGTTGAACATGTACTTACCTTTAGACAATTGCTGCCATGCTGAGAATTGTTATTGTTATGGGACTATGGGTTCATGATCAAGATTGACTTTTACGGTAATTAATAGATATTTGGATGGCTTCTAACCTTGACCCAATTCCTAAATTGACCTATGGTTGTAAATATGTATTTAAGATTGTCTAAGGGAGCTCTGCCCTAATTAGTTACTATAGAGTTGAGAGAGACCCAAAATTCATAGAACAAAGGATAAATATTGCCTATGATGCCGATATGGCAGATATAGCTAGCAGTTTTTAGAAAAACGCCATAATTATGGCATGGCAGTTGCAGTTTTTATGGCGCTCCATGGTGAGCCACCCTATTATTAGGTTTTATGAGAATGAAAATTCTGCACGTTTACCTTTTCTCCCTCTATTCGGCTCCTTGTTTTCAAAGTCCTGTTTGCTTTGTAGACTCCGATGTAATTATATCATCAGGATCGAATGCTCACTTGGGATAAGAGAAATATTTCATTCTTTTTCTCTTGTCCCAGAGTGAGAAGGCTGAATCCGCATCCTTTTCGTATGAAAACCCTAGGCTTTCTTTCATAGGATAGAGCAAAACCTGCGGTTACTTCAACTTTCGGAGTATATTAAAAAGAACAGATTCAGGATTCCACTATGCCTATCGCCTTGAGCTTTGTCCAAACGCTTTTCAAGGAAAGTAAACTCTAAAGAGCCTTATTGACTTAGTGAAAACTTCTTTCTTCTTCTCCAACACCTATACCTCCAACCTACCACTAGACCGGTGCCAGTTTTCCGGTGAACTCTGACGACACCAGCAAGCTCCAGTGACTGCTGACAACAACTTAAGTATTTATTTATTTTTTTGCCTTTTCCCCTTTTTTCTTATATTTTCAATTAATGATATTGATTTTTTAGAAGTGACTGTGATTCTTTATTCTTTTTGGCAGATTAGTTTTCTTATGCAGAGGCAGATTATTTTTCGTAAGTAGATTCTTTATGCTTTTTTTAGGTAGAATGTTTTTTGTTTCTATTTTTTCAAATTTTTAAAGATTAATCAATCATGCATAGAATCTATATTTTGAATTGTAGTTGCTTGCATGACAGGTTGACCATATATGAAAAAATGTGTAGCAAATTAGCAATGAACACGAAATTTCTTCACCAGCAAGTACTGTTAAAAGTAGTGATCCAAGATGGAAATATTGTATTCTAATAGGGACAGGGACAAAATATTTCAATGCAAATTATGTTCCAAAGTGTTTTCTCTGGGAATAACTAGAGGGAAAGAACACTTGATGGGAAAGAAGTGTTTGGGTAGCTCCCTGTCATAAATGTCCAAAAGAATACCACCAATAAATGGCTCTTAGGCTCAAGTAATCATGAATAAGCTTGTAAGCTTCGAGATGTTTGATAACTAAAGCTCGAGCTTCCTCGATAATAGACGAGTCGAGCTTGAGCTTGGCAATATTCAGCTTGGCTTGGCTCAATTACACCTCTAGATATATCATGTCTCATTTTGGAAGACCACCAGTGTATGCTTAGTAAGTTAATAGGAGTCTATCATTTTGTGTCAGCCTTTTTAGATGCATTACATCTTGATTATAACCAGAGGTTTGAATAAATGATCTGCCTATACTCTGTGCCATTTCTTTTTCTTTATCTGCAGAATGCTAGTGTAGCAGTAAATTTATTAAATAGTAGTATGCTACTTTCTTGAAGAGGATATAGGTAGAAACGGTCATATAATGTGGTAGTTTTTTTGTACGCCTCAATGAGTACTCCCTCCGTCTCACTCGACTTGGCCTGCTTTTTATTCAAATGAATCTATTAAAATAATGAAACAGGCCAAGTTGAGTGGGATGGAGGGAGTAGTAAATTATGATTGCTCTTGCCAGGAATACCATAACAGCTAATTGTTTAAACTTGATTCTCTTTCATATCTCTTCACTGCTTCCTATATGTTGCACTGTCTGAACTTACATTATTTTTATGGTGCAGGTACTAAGTTCTTCGTGGTTTGTGAGCCTGGAACACAGCATATGGAGAATCTCTTGAAACATATATATGAGCTGTACACAGATTATGTGTTGAAGAACCCTTTCTATGAGATGGAGATGCCAATCCGGTGCGAGTTGTTTGACATAAATTTGGCACAGGCAGTACAGAAGGAGAGGGTTTCCTTATTGGGAAGATGATCTGCAACATGCCCTGATATTGGGACAACAAACAAACCTATCTCACGTTGTTCTATGCTAAGTTTGTCTTTTTCATTATTTGTAAGCTTGTCTGATGTTCTATTTAGAAAACAATGATAGAAGCTAAGGTGATTGGGGGTTCAGACAACATGGGTTTCTATGGCCATCACATCACCATTGATGCTGAGACTGATTGTTTGATAAGTTGGATTTTGCAGTCTTGCTGATGATGGCAAATGCATGTTGATTTACCCTGTTAATGTATGGATTGAAATTCATTAATGATGTCACTGATTTGGTGATTTCTTGTTTCAAAATGTAAGATCCATGGATTGAGATTGTGGACGGGTACACTATCAGAAAGCTTTTGCCAAAGGGCTTTCAAATGGCATCTTGGATTCAATGATCCGATGTCTTGACAACAAAGTAAATTGGTGCGATGATTTTATTTGCATGATTTGAATCTGGAATTTTTATGTTGATTTGAGAGAGATGGACCACTTGTAAATTGCACACCATAAAAAAGAGAGGTTAAAATAGATTGAAAATTATTGGAGTGTTCTTATGAAGATTTGCATTGAATCACATGATTTTTAGGATATCGATGAAGAAAGAAGTGGATATGCCATATCATCATTTGAGGTACATTACAAATGAGATTAAAGCAAGATTAAAGCAACATAAATGCTAAAGCCTTGTAAAGTTTTTAAAAATTAGATTAAAGCAACATAAATGCTAATGCTAAAGCAACATTTGAAGTGGATATGACATATCATCTTATTGAATTCTATGTTAGCGGTACTATTGCCTTGAGCATTAATCTCACTACCACTAGGTCAACACAAGGACGCTATATATGTAAAGTTTTACTAATGAAAATGAGGTTTTTATATATTACAAAAAATTTCAATTAGAATAACCTTAATTTTTTATAATAATAAATTAAATTTAAAATATTGTACCCCTATTTGGTATGAGTTCTAGACAGTCAAATAGAGCTGACAAAACGAGTTGGTCGGGCCAACACGGCCCAATCCATCGGGCCGAATGTTATTTATCAAGTAGGTCTAGTCCGTCCAGAATAGGTCAGACTGTCAAAATACAACCCAAGCCCATCCCTTTCGGGCAATCGGGCTTTTCCGGTTTATTCAGCTCGTTAACATCTTTTGATTAAAAAATTATTTAAATAAAAATTAAATAATTAATTAATGATTATTAATTATATAAATTATGAATTTGATTCTCATAATTCACCATATAATATAGAAAGTGAAACACAAAGTATATTTAAACGGGTCATTTAGACCTGATTTTTTTCAAACCTTGATGTATTAAACCCAACCTAACCTAAACCCCATGTAATCTGGACCGGCCCATCATGTCGAGCTAATTTTGTCAGCTCTCACGCCTATGAGTGTATGTATAATACATTGTTTTTAGCGATTTATGTATAAATGTGCAACTTGTTCCAGAGTTAGTTTCACTTCGCAAGACACAGTTTTGTTAGAGAAATTTTCAGGAAGTTTGAAATCGAATTTCCGACAACAATATCTTGGAATATCTTTAATCAACTATCTCCTAATCTAATGGCTGATTTATTGGGGACGTTTGAAGTTCAAATAAAGCATATCTATACGGATTTTTTGCAACAAACATGCATATATAAAGAGATGAGTCAATGCATCTAAAGGTGGTCATTCCACACGCTCATAGCCGTGTATTTGAGAGCCTAAACGATGTAAACTTTTATTTCCTTTTATATTGGGTTTGTGTGTGAGGAATTTGTGAGAGAAGTAGGTATCAATTTGCGAATCATTAGCTCGGTTGGGTCACGGGTAGTGTGGACTCAATTTCAAGTCCACTTAGGTGAGTGTAGACGGGTGAGGAGAAATTTAAGTGTAGGGATTTCTTGTATCTCTGAAACTCAATATAGTTGATTGTTTTCTCGGCTTCGAAGCCCCCCACACGTAGGTGTTCCCACGCCGAACTGGGTTACCAATTTCGTGTGTCTCTGTGCATCTCTGTTTATATTATGTTTCACAGTTTGTCTCACATACGGTGAAACAAGGACCACAAACTAAGTAATCTTAATTGGTATCAGAGCAGGTCAACTAAGTTATTGGTGTTTGATTGTGGAAATTACTTATTCTTGTGGTTTAATTATTTATGCATCAACGAAGATGAAAAGATACATAATGATATGGCGTATTGATTAAGGGGAGTGATGTTATACTCCATTCATTACGTATTTTTCCGCTGCCTACTTGAGTTGTTATGATGGCCAAACATTTTCGTTTCTCGATTTCGATGAGAAGGTGCGTCGCATCAATGATTATGTGTTTTGAATACATAAATGCCAAAAAATGGGAGATGGTGAGTGTATGTATAACACACTGTTTTAGCGATTTATGTATAACTGTGCAACCTGTTCTAGAGTTTGTTTCACTTCGCAAGACACATTTTTGTTAGAGAAATTTCAGGAAGTTTGAATTCGAATTTCCAACAACAATATCTTGGAATATCTTTAACCAACTATCACATAAACTAATGACTGATTTATTGAGGACGTTTGAAGTTTAAATAAAGCATATCTATATGGATTTTTAGCAACAAACATGACTATATAAAGAGATGAGTCAATGCGTTTAAAGGTGGCCATTCCACACGCCCATAGCCGTGTATTTGAGTTTATTTTAAATCCTAAACGATGTAATCTTTTATTTCCTTTTATATTGGGCTTGTGTGTGAAGAACTTGTGAGAGAAGTAGCTATCAATTTGTGAATCGTTAGCTCGGTTGGGTCACGGGTAGTGTGGACTCAATTTCAAGTTCACTTAGGACAAGGTGAGTGTAGATGGGTGAGGAGAAATCTAGGTGTAAGGATTTCTTGTATTTATGAAACTCAATATATTGGATTGGTCTCTCGGCTTCGAAGCCCCCCACACGTACGCTGAAACTCAATATATTTTGTTTCATAGTTTGTTTCACGCACTGTGAAACAACGACCACAAACTAAGTAATCTCAACACCAATGCCTAATGCTTAGCTCCAGGACAACCCTAATTAAAAACTTATACTCCCTCCGTCCTGTTATTAGTGGCTTGTTTCTTTTTTGCACATAAAATAAGGAGTAGTGTAAAAGTTAAAAAAATGATGAGGTCAACACATTTTAAAGAGTAACTTTTTGTTATTTTTGAAAACAAGCCAATATTAGTGGGACAACTAATAGAGGAAAACAAATCACTCTTAGCATGACGGATGAAGTATTTATTATTATTAGAAAAAAAAAACAGAAAAAAGGCACATTGTTTTAGTTTTCGTTGGTGGTTAGGGCCTATCTTCTGAATTGGCTAACATAATGTCGTGGATAATTTCCAAATCTATAATTATAATCACTGCTAAAATATGCATTATATTTTCAAAATTCACAATATAAAATTACAGTAAATTAAATATTTTTAATTCATAGAAGCAAAAAAATAGTAAAGAAAGATGGACACATTGCACATATGCAAGTTTGCAACATCAAACATTAATTTTTATTTTTTTGAGAATAACTTAAAATATTAATATAACGTTAATATATTTGCAATATTATCTTGAAATTTGAAGTTATTTTCCTTCAATATCCTAAGCCTTGTAAAAGTTTAACATTATCCTTCTCAGTTTTCAGTTATGATATGGGGTGCTCTCACATCGGTTAAGTATGGACTTAACTTGTGGTTTATAACTTCTAGGGCATTCTCTCCCTTAAGGTGCATTTTTGGAATGAGGTATACCCTAGTTATAAGATTTTGTGAAGCAGAAAAGTATACATGAAAGAGAAAAGAGAAGTGTAGAGTGCGCGAGGTATGGAAGAGAAGATGTATTATAATTATGGAGAGAGAAAATATTTTGTTGCATCTACAACAACCAAGTCAGGTGTATTTATAGAGTTGGCGAAGGACACATAAGCACGCCACCTAGATAACCGTCTAACTAATAGAAGCGTGCTCTATCAAGTAAACGCGTTTCTAGTTTATTCTAGTTATTTACATACTACACTAGAAAGTAATAGAAAGATAGAACTCCAGCCATGCAATCTTGAGCTCCGACCATGCAACCAAGTGTGGAAACGCCAAGAAACCAAGCTGCAATCTTGAAACTCCCCCTCAAGATGGATCACACAATGTGGTGAAACCCATCTTGCTAAGTATACTGTTGAAAGCTAGTGCAGCCAATGCCTTGGTAAAAATATCAGCTAGTTGCAAAGAATTCTTGATGTGGAGAGACTTGATGATCCAAGCTAAGTACTTCTCTTGCACCGTGTGACAATCTATCTCTATGTGTTTAGTTTGCTCGTGGAACACCGGATTTGAGCTAATATGGACCGCCGCTTGGTTGTCACAATAAAGAGGAATGGCTCTGCAAACTTTAACTCCAAAGTCATTCATCAAAGCAAAAATCCAAACCACTTCACAACAAGCTAGAGCCATAGCTCTATATTCAGCTTCAACTGAAGATCTTGACACCGTTTGTTGTTTCTTTGATCTCCACGAAATAAGAGAATTCCCCATGAACAAGCAAAATCCAGAGATTGACCTCCTAGTATCTAGGCTAGCAGCCCAGTCAGCATCTGAGAAGATGTTAATATCCAATGATGATGAACTAGAAAAGAACAAACCATGCCCCAAGGTACCTTTTACATAGCGCAATACTTTCTCAGCAGCTTGAAGATGACTTTCACATGGTTTAGCCATGAATTGGCTTAATTTATTTACTACATAAGTGAGATCAGACCTTGGTATGCATAAATAAAGTAATCTCCCAATGAGCCTTCTATATTTAAAAGGATCTTTTAGCTCCTTCCCTTCATCTTGCTTTAGTTGTCTGTTTGCCTCCATAGGAATATTGGATGGTTTGCAGCCAAGTAGACCTGCATCCTCACCTAGATCAGCAACATATTTCCTTTGTGAAATAAAGAAACCTGTGTTATTTCTTGCAATCTCTATCCTAAGAAAATACTTAGGCCTCCCAAAGTCTTTGTATCTGAAATGAGTGCCAAGAAATTGCTTGAAATCCTCCATAACTTGCTGCGAGTTGCTAGCAAGTAACATGGCATCAACATAAACAACTAAAGAAATGATCACACCATCTAAATGTTTAGTGAAAAGAGAGTGATCTGATGAAGATTGTACCATCCCAAAACCAGCTAAAGCCTCATATAGCTTTAGATACCACCGCATTGATGCTTGCTTTAGACCATACACCATCTGATACTTTTTGAGATTACAAACAACACCATCCGAAACAAAGTCCTGGAGGTATGTCCATATAGATGTGTTCCTTCAAATCTCCATTTAGAAAAACATTATTAACATCTAAACATTTAACTCCAACCTTTAACAGCTGAGATAGCAAGTAATAACTTGACAGTCACCAACTTAGCTACAGGTGAAAAGGTATCTAAGTAGTCAACCCTAGCATGGTGAGTATATCCTTTGGCCATCAAACATGCCTTATACTTATCTATGGTGTCACCTGCATGAAACTTTATCTTGTAAACCCATTTACACCCAATGGTGGACTTGTTTGCAAGTAAAGTAGTCAACTACCCAGGTATTATTTCTCATCAAAGCATCCAGCTCCTCCTTCATAGCTTGCCTCCACTCTGGATGTTTTGAAGCTTGAGCATAGGTAGCAGGTTCAGGTGCAGCAACCACAAAGAAAACATATGAGAAGTATGAGGGAGAGAAATGTTTGAAGGAAAGGAAGGATTGAAGATGAGCAGTGGAACAAGAAACTAAAGAGTTGCAGTTGTAGTAAGAAAGATATGAATGTGTTTTGATGGTTCTTCCAGTCCTAGAGGAAGGAATAGGAGTAGGACTGGTTGGAGTATGGTCTGGTGAGTTAGGGGTTTCTGTGGGAGTAATGGAAGGTTCTGGTGAAGGTAGGAGAGATTCCATATTAAGATCAGAGAAGGAAAGTTGTGAGAAAGGAAACACATCTTCATAGAAAACCACATTTATGCTAATATAAGTGATGTTGTTCTCAATGTTCAAGACCTTATACCCCTTATATCCAGTAGGATACCCCAAAAACACACATTTAGAAGACCTTGGTGAGAACTTGTCTCGGTTTCTATCAAGTGTTGAGACATAAAAAAGTTATCCAAAGGTTCTAAGATGAGCATAAGATGGTTGTTTCTCAAAAAGAGCGTGAAAAGGTATTATTTTATGTGAGAGGACATAAGAAGGTGTTCGGTTGATTAGGTAAGAAGCAATTAAAATGTAATCTCCCCAGTATAATAGAGGCAAATGTGAGTGGAACAAAAGACTCCTAACAACATTAAGAATGTGTTGGTGGTTTCTCTTGACTCTAGCATTTTGCTGAGGAGTTTCAACACAAGAGTGTTGTTTGATAGTGCCAAAAGTGGCGTATAGATCTAGAATGTTAAACTCATTTCCATTATAACAACGTATGGTTTTAATCCTTTTATTAAATTGTGTAAAGACAGTGTTGAAGAATCTAATCAACACTTCTTTGGTGTCAGACTTATGCTTCATGACAAAGGTCCAAACAAACCTTGAATGGTCATCAACAACAGTTAGAAAATAGGAATAACCTTCAACAATGGGAGTTCTAAAATGTCCCCAAATATCAACGTGTACGAGATCAAATATATCAGCAGAAATAGTGGTTGAAATAGGAAAGGGAAGCTTTCTTTTCTTGGATAAATGGCATGTATCACATACAACAGAAGTAACATCCTTCAAGTATAGAATAGAAGACAAAGTATTAAGCTTCTTATTTGATAGATGTCCTAATCTAGCGTGCCACACATCAACACAAACATTAGCTAAGATAACCGAAGACATTTTCTCTTCATCTATCTTCTCACCATCTTCAAACAAGTATAGGTTTCCAACTCTCTTACCCCTCCCAATCACAGTCCTCAATGAAGTTGCCTGAATTCACAAGAAGTTTGGTTAAAGATGACAATGCATTGAAAGGAAAAAATCAAAGCACTAACTGAGATCAAGTTGTATTTAAAGGAAGGAACAAATAGAACAGACTTGAGAAGTATATGTTGATTGATTCTAACATCTCCAGCTCCAGTAACTTTAACACAACCTTCATTAGGTAAAGTAACATTAGTATCAATCATGGAAGAAGAGTTTATGAGTAAAGCATTATCACAACACACGTGATGTGTGGCTCCAGTGTCTAGAATCCAAGATACATAATGAGATTGACAAGAGCCTAGGAACGGAGAAAGGACAGAAAGGGAAAAGTTACCAGTAAAAGGAGGAGAGGTGTTTAGGTTTTGTGAGAGAGTAGGAGTGGCTGCAGGACCTGGAACACTGCTCTTCCTGCTCATTTTAGTCTACAAAAACGAGATAAGTTTTGCACATTGTTCATCAGTCATCTCAGAACAAGAATCCTCAATAGCCGAGCTAGAGTTATCCTCCTTAACAAGGTTTACAAATTTTGGAACGTTTTTAACAAAAGATTTTCCTCTTCCTTCGTTAAAACCTGGAGGATAACTATGTAGTTCATAGCACCTATCCACAGTGAGATTTGTTTTACCACAATGTGTGCATAAGAAGCGTCCTCTTCCATAGCCAAAAGTAGCATTCACCATAGGACTAGGCTACTCACTCACCACTGGTGTAACATTTGCTGGTAAAGGTGTTATCACATGTGTAGCACCACCCAAACTTCGTTGCCTTTCTTCCTATGCTGCAAAGACAAAAATCTTTGCAACAAGAGGAAGATGTAAAGTAGATAAAAGATGATAATGTAAATTGGTATAGCTTGGATTCAAACCAACTAGGAAATAAAGAAAACAATCCTGAGATTGAAACTCACTCCAACTTTTACCACTGTCACACCGGCATGTACCACATATGCACCAATTGACTGGTTGAAACTTTTTGAATTCATCCCATAGAGTTCTTAAACTAGTGTAGTAACTGCCTACACTCATGTTGCCTTGTTTGTGACTCATCAAAGACTGCCTTAGTTGAAAAATCCTTGACAAATCACCTTGAGAGAACCTATCTCTTAGATCTTCCCACACTTGTTCAGCTGACTCCATATACAAAATGCTCGAAGAAATCTCAACACTAACACAATTCCTTAGCCAAGAGAGGACCATACTATTGCACCTATTCCACGCAGCTAGCTTTCCATCATCATCATCTGATGGCTTCTGCAGAGAACCGTCAACAAATCCAAGCTTATTTTTTGCCGATAACGCCGTGATCATACATCGAGACCAACTCATATAATTCATCTCACTCGGCTGTTGATTCACAAACACATCACCAGGACTATCTCCAGCATGAATGAAATAAGGACTATTGTTATCCTCAGTAACATCTTTGTTTTCGTTTCCGCGAACCATAGTAGAGAGATACAACACCAAGAGTAGAACAAAAGAAGAAGACAAAAGCAAAAGATATGCAGAAGCATGTGGGTTGATTCACCCAATCACGCTCTGATACCATATAAGATTTTGTGAAGCAGAAAATTATACATGGAAGAGAAAAGAGAAGTGTAAAGTGCACGAGGCATGGAAGAGAAGATGTATTATAGTTATGGAGAGAGAAAATATTTTGTTACATCTACAACAACCAAGCCAGGTGTATTTATAGAGTTGGCGAAGGCCATATAAGCACGCCACCTAGATAACCGTCTAACTAATAGAAACGTGCTCTATCAAGTAAATGCGTTTCTAGTTTATTCTAGTTATTTACATACTACACTAGAAAGTAATAGATAGATAGAACTCCAACCATGCAATCTTGAGCTCCAACCATGCAACCGAGTGTGGAAACACCAAGAAACCAAGCTACAATCTTGAAACTAGTGGTTATAACACTTGGTATCAAAGCCAACCCACAACCGATCTACGTAGTGGAAGGGGCGACTTGGGATAGCCAAAGTAGGCCGTCAAGAGTGGGCTGCCGCATGCATCAAATCAGAAGCGTAGTGGTTTATTATGATATGGGGTGCATCCCACATCGATTAAGTATGAGCTTAACTTATGGTTTATAACCTCTACGGCTCCTTGTGGGGATGAATTACAGTCTAGTAGGGCCGTAACTTGATATAGGTGTTGGGTTCCGGGAGAGCAGGTGTGGTGTATGGGGGGGGGGGGGTAATACACCACAGTCCAACTTTCTCGCGTTTGGTTGTGAACAACAGGTTGAGATGCAGCTAGCTATTTATACCACAACAACTCGTTGGGTGTAGAAGTCGATCTCCTCTAATGTATAGAGAGATCCAGCTGCTCAAGTAAGTTCTCAACACAGAGCGTGAACAATATGTCAATAAGCAGATAGACTGGCAGCTAGCTGGAGCATACCAGACGATCTGCCCAACTACAGATCGTGTGCGGAAGCTGTGTATATGTTGTTGGCTGCTCTTACACTTAGAAAATATATTTTGTTTATACCGAGTGTTCTTTAAGAGATTGATTCAAGATGCACAGCACGCTTAATTAGATAAGCTCGCTGATGAGTGATAAACGAAGAATCAAAACAATGCAATGCAAAATATAAAAGAACACACAATATTTAACGTGGTTTGGGAAATCCCCTACGTCCACGATCGATCAAAGCTAGATTGATGAATCCCTTAACTTTGGATCCCTCGCTTATTTATCCTCGTTGAGTACGAGCCAAAACTCGCTTATTTATTCTTGTTGAGTACGAGATTACAACTCTCTTATTTAAACTCGTCGAGTACGAGATCTGGGTTCGGTTTTATAATCGTTCTTCCTCCAAGATTTTGGCTATGGAGGAAACTAGAACTATTAGCTTTGAAGGCTCAAATCTAAGATAATTTCTAGCGGGTTTATCATCAGAAATATGGTGATTTCTCTCTAATTTACAACACTCAAGAATGTATATGATTTATATCTAGTGTTGAATGAATCTATGGAAAACTGGAGAGAGAATCTTGTGGCGTTGAAGCTTTATCTGGGTAATGTCACAAACACACGAACCAACACCATTTCTGAAGAAGGCTTGAAGTATATATAAGCATATTTGAATTATAGTCTTTGCAGCTTTTGCATTAAGCATTAAATGCTCTTTTAACTGTTGGCTACTGACTGTACTTCTAGCCGTTGGAGTTAGTCCTACATGGATGTTGACATGGCATAGGACAAGTAGTTTATCAATTTAGGTAGATTCTAGCTTCCTCCAACTGGGATGAGCAGCTCGTTTGGACCTCATATGAACAGGTGGATTAAAACATTGAGCTGACTCCCCATGAACAAAAGATCGTTCTGCTATCAATCTGTTGATCGATTTGTTACACACAGATCGTTTTTCTTGAGTTTCTTCTTGCACAGCTAGCTGTCCATCTCACAATGTAGCTCGCTTGTGCACTTGCTGATTGATCTGTTAGACACAGGTCGTTTATAACGATCTGTTCCTTGTATATCTTCTTATGCAGCTTGATGTCAACCTGTTTGATACAAGGTTGATCTTATCGCTCTGCTTCTTGGTCTTCTTATCGACCTGTCCATCGATCTAACGATCTGTCCTCGATCTAACAATCTTTCCTCGATCTAACGATCTGTCCTTGATAAGTATGCTGGCCTCCTGTTCGATAAAATAGATGCTTTAAAAACTAAGTCTAGATAGATTAGGTTAGTCCTATGAACAAATCGTTATATCAATCTGTTCTCACATTTTGACTTAACCTGCTGCATAACAAGGTCAATCTTTATAGCACAGATCGTTAATTTAATCTGGCCTTACAGGTTGATCTCTCTTCTAATAGATAGACAAAATAAGATCAAGCTCTATGACATAGGTTGTTAACTCAGTCTGATCTTACAAGTTAGTTGATCTACTATTTAGAACACAGATGGTTCATATGGACACGATCTGTCTTTCATCGATCTGTCCTTACACTTAACCATCTTTTGTCTATCTAATCTAGACACAAATAAAGCATAAATACCTAAGCATCAATATATATATATATATATATATATATATATTAAAACATAATCACCATTTAATATGATGCATATGTATTAAGGTTTCGCATGATCAAAACATAATGATTTCCACAGTCATCAAAAAGGTTCCCAACAATAGGCATAGTAGGCCATTGCTTAGGGCCCCATAATTACAGTCTATTATTAGTTAGGCCCAATTATTAACTTATTTTAGGGCCCATTCCAAGTTATACTTTTGGCCCAGAAAAAACTAATTAGTAGGTTTAAGTTTAAATAATGATTTCATCTTATATTAAACCCACATTGAAAGGTTAAGAGCCGTAGGTACTACTTCAGCTAATTTAAATATTGTATAGTACTTCTGAAGATGGGTATATTGTATGGTTGAGAGTCGTACGACTTCTGCCTGAGAGCCGTACTACTTATGTTATACAATATTTAAATATTGTATGAGTATATTGTATGGTTGAGAGCATAGGTAATTTTTTTTCGTACTACTTCTGTTGATATTCAATTTTTTCGTACTACTTCTGCATCATATTTCATCTTAATTTCATATTTTCCCCCCAATTTCATATCCCCTTAATTTCTCATTTACCCATCATATTTTATCTTTATTTAATCATCTGTGCAGGTTGATTGTTTCTGGAAGTGGGAGAGTTTGATTTTTGATCTATTCTTTTGGTACGCAACTTTTCCCCTAATTTGATTATATTTTAATGTTATAAATGTCCCAAAATTTTCTTTTTAGGTGTAATTTGTGAGATGATGTTAGGTTTTTCTATCCAAACTAATTGACTTGTGTAATTTGTGAGATAATGATGAATATCATATTTGTTATTCTTATATGTTTATTATTTTGCTTTTCTTCTTTGCTTGCGCATTTTTATTATTCTAAAATAAGAATTAAAATTGTACAATTATATACTTGATAATGTTTTAGTATGTTAATATTTATATAATTGTATTTGATTTTTATTCATTTTGATTTATAATTGATGGTATATGCTAGATTATTATATGCAAGATGCCTTCTAAACATATGTATGGTGCTCAAAAGAGAAAAAGAAAACAAAGGGAGAATGAAGGAATTCAAAGTCAAGCAGGAGATATTAATAAATATTTTAAGTCTAGTAGCAACAAACAAAGATCAAATGTAGCTGGAGAAGAAACATCAATAGGGGTGGAAAGTCAATTTCAGGAGAAACATGATGTTGATGATTCAAATCCTTAGGGAAGTGATATATCTAATGCGGGGGATGAGAAAGTGATTGAGCAAGTTGAACCTAAAAGCCTAGCTCATAACTAAGTCTATTTTCCATGATGATTTAAAAGATCCCGGGAATTGGGAAAATATTGATCAAAAGTTAAGAGATCACCTAGTAGAAATGGGTCTTCAAATAGTATATCTTATTAACGAAGAAGGTAGACACTTTGATCCATCACAATATACAAGGATATTGTCAAATGGACAAAAATATGATCAGAGATGGCTGGTTTATTCAACTTCTTTAGATCGAATCTATTGTTTTTGTTGTAAGTTGTTTCTAACTCAGCGTACAAAAAGTAAGATTGAAACTCTAGCTACTAATGGATTTTGTGATTGGAATAATATGCACACACGTCTCAAGAGTCATGAGGGGAGTAAGGAACATATACATTCTATGACAAGTTGGAAAGAATTGGAAGATCAACTTGGACACAAAAAGGGAATAGATGAGAGTGTGCAGTTGCGAATTAACAAGGAAAAACAGCACTGGAAAGAGGTGTTGAGAAGAATAATTATAATTGTGAAGCAGCTTGCTAAAAATAGTTTACCCTTTCGAGGTGATAGTGGAAAAATTTTTGTTGAGAACAATGACCTATTTTTGCAAATGATAGAAATGATGACCGAGGTTGATCCAGTACTGCAGGAACATGTACGACGTGCTGAAACACATGAAATTAGGTATACATACTTCAGTCCTAAAATTCAAAATGAATTTATACAACTTTTAGCTGTTGAAGTCAGGAGTGCTATTATAAAGTAGGTGAGACATGCAAAATATTATTCAATTATAGTTAATTGTACTACAGATGCAAGCCATGAGGAGCAGATGTCTTTGGTTATAAGGTATGTGGATGATTCCACAAATTTACCAGCTATAGAAGAATTTTGGATTGAATTTTTGAAGGTGAATGATACTATTGGACTTGGGCTTTCAATAGAGCTTATCAACATTCTTGAAAAACTTGAATTGAATGTGGAAGATATAAGAGGTCAAGGGTATGACATGGATCAAACATGAGTGGAAGACATAAAAATGTACAAAGAAGATTGATCGAGTTGAATCCTAGAGCGTTTTATACGCCATGTGGTTGTCATAGTCTCAATTTGACATTATGTGATATGACAAATAGTTGTAGGAAAGCTAGAAGCTTCTTTGGAGTGATTCACTGAATCTACACATTGTTCTCTTTCTCTACAAAGCGGTAGAAAATTTTCAAAGATCATGTACATGGACTTACACTTAAGCCATTATCGCAAACTCGATGGGAGAGTCATGTTGAGAGTGTTAGGGATATAAAAGAGCAAATTGTACAAATTCGAGATGCTTTACTCTTTCTAGCAACGAATAGTGAAGATCCTAAAACACAGAGCGATGCTGAGACTTTAGCAACAAATGAGATTAATAGTTTTGAATATTTGCTCGGAATAGTTATTTGGTACAAGATTTTACAAGCAATCAACAAAGTGAGTAAATTTCTCCAATCTGAAGACATGGATGTTGAAATTGCCATTACACTTTTACAAGGTCTCATCTCGTGTTTTGACGAATTTAGAGAGAATGAGTTTCATCGTGCCATGTATAAAGATAAAGAAATGGCAAGTGAATTGGGTGTTGAAGCTACATTTGTAGAAAAACGCATTGTCTATAGAAAGAAACGGTGCGATGAGAACAACAACGATGAAGTTTACATTCACCCGAGGAAGCTTTCAGAGTTGAATATTTTCTCTACATAGTTGATCAAGCAAAAACTTCACTTCAAGAACGATTTGAGAAATTTAAGGAATATGAGAATTTTTTTTGGATTTTTGTTCAAAGTGGAAAAGTTAATGACCGAGTCAGTTGATTGTTTGCTGAAGTCGTGTATGAGTCTTGAGCAACATTTCAAGCACAATGGGCAAGAAGAAATTATTGGAGATGATTTATGCACAGAACTAACATGTTTGCAAAGTTATTTTTCAAGTGAAATGTCAAGAGCTATAGATGTCCTACGATTTTTTAAGAGGACGGCTTGCTTTCCAAATGCATGCCTACAAGATTTTGCTAACCATACATGTTACAGTTGCATCAGTCGAGAGATCTTTCTCTAAGTTGAAATTGATCAAGACTTATTTACGATTAACAATGTCACAAGATAGGTAGAATGGTTTGGCTATGCTATCAATTGAAAAAAAATAGTTGATCAATTGGATTATACAAAGCTGATAGATACGTTTGCCTCTAAAACTGCAAGACGTATTGTATTTTTGTAAAGACGTAAAGATAAGAATTATTTGTCTATTTTCAAGTAGTTTTTTATATATATTTAGTACGCCACTTTTCATATTATTTTTTTTTACATTGTAGGGACCTATTTACATATAATAGCTTATGGCCATGTGACTTAAGTACGTCATGCTGTCTAGTGATTGAGTATGACAGAAACGAGATCAATCATTCTCATTTCATATTGTAGGTGTAGAAGAAAAAACATATTATAATTTAAAATTAAAGGTTATGAGAATATAATTATATTAATTTAAACTGGAAGTTTTGAAAGATATTATCAGACTATGTTTAAAAGTAAACTCTGATCATCAAGTAGAGTGATAGACGCCTACTCCTGCGTCTACTTAATAGAGTCGAATATATTATGTTAAACATTTATTTTATATAGTAACCGCTTACTAGCACATTAAAATAGACTGAGATTTAATATTCCATTTATTATGTTATTAGAGTTAGTTTGTTTCAATAAGAATAAATAGTAGTAAAAAATAATTTTTCAAAAGTTTCTTTTTATATTTTATACAAGATCATTAAGTTTACCCAGAATCTTTTTGGGCTTGGGTTCAATTATTTTCAGATCTTAATTTTGGAGTCCAATTTTTTTGAGTGAATTTTTTGTCGTGATTTTTGGCCCGATTATTTTCATGTCCGAAAAATATTAATATTTATTCAATTAATTTTAATTATTAATTTTAGATAAATAGAGGAGATAGATTCTTTTTCCATTCTCATTTCAGTGCAATCTGATCATTTTAATATATAATTTATGTTTAGACATGTATAAATCATGTACTCCCTCCGTCCCGGTAAATTAGACTCGTTTGCTATTTTGGGACGTCCCAATAGATTAGACTCATTTCCTCTTTTGGCAAAAATTAGGACTTTAACCTTCATCTTAATTAAATTTAATCATCTTAATTAAATTAATTATCCTGATAATCTCTTTCCTACCCCCAAACCTAGAAACTTATCAGATTAACATTCTCTCTCTCCCTCTACGCTACCTTTCTCTCCTAAACCCTAATCGGCGCTCTTCATCTCCACGCATCCCTTTCCCTCCGTCACTGTCCACGCCTAGGACCAACTGTATTGCTTGTCGCTCTCTCTGAGTTCCTCTCCAATTCACTTCACACTGTGAACGCGCCTCCCAACTCGGAGAAGCCCCTTTTCACCTTACAAAAATGGTAAATCTGACTTTGTTCACTGGGTGGTGTTGTAATTCACCATTAATTTCTGATCGGCAGGGAGATAAGTGGTGAATTTTTGGTGAGATCTTTCCCTTATGCCCAATTTAATTATCTGTGTTGCTATAAGTTTGTGATGTGTGGAATTTGTGTCGAGATATGTTGGTGATCTGTTGAGATATGTTGGTGTTGAGATATGTTGGTGTTGAGATATGTTGAGATATGTTGGTTCTTTGTTGTTGTTGGTGAGATATGTGAGTGTAGTAAGAGCACAACCTGGTTGTTAATTGGAGGTGTGTATTGAAATAATTTGAATATATGCTTTGTATATTCCTGAATGGTATGATGGGTTCTGCAATGCTCTATTTTGATAGATTGTTTGTGGATCTGTTATGGAATTTAAATTTGTAGCATGATATGACTAATGAATGTATTAAGTGAGTAGCTTGTGTGTTATGCAATTTGTAAATGTTTCAAACATATTGCATTTCATAAACGGCGAAAGTAAACTACATATGTGCATACATTAGGGTCTTAATATGATAAGACTACTAAAACTGCACATATGTATATACTTACACATTCATCTACACAAAAATCCCATAAAATCTGCAAAAAATAGTTCTAAAAACCTTGATCCTAACATTCAGATCTTCAAAAACACCAAGTTCCAATTCTATACCCTTCAAAATAGCAAGTTCAAAATATGTACCCTTCAAAATATCTTCACATCTGCACTTCTGCATTACCTATCATCTGCACTTCAGCATTCCCATTCACAGTAGCCATTCCTAGTGCATACATAAGTTCTTCAATGCCTTCACACCTTCCATTCTCCAACATATAGTTGATGCACTCTCTCACTAGTTCACTAGGCACTTCTAAGTCATTGGGTAGTTCGTTGGCTCTAATAAGTGCATCTTTCTTCATATGTGGCACCTTATAAGAATTCTGCCCTTTCACTTTAAGTATTTCTACCATGCAACCTTGTAGACTCAAAAACACTTTATTTAGTGTCATAGGGGACAGATAGTTAAATGACTCAATCACTACATTCACGAGTTCATCCACACTATGAGATGAAGTTTCTGTTTGTATGCTCTGTATTGCTCTAAACCAACCCAAATCATTTACATTCATGTCAGGAGAATTGGGTGGTTGGTGCACTATTCGAATATCAAATCCATTAGCACTAGCTGCACTTCTAAAGTCAGGGTCCGTGTCTTTGATGTGAGGTTTAGCATTGTCTTGTTGAATAAAAATAAGTTTTGAAGCATCTTTAGGCCACTTGCACATTATAGCTGGTATAATCTGTAAAACACAACATTATAATCTGTTAAAAAATGCAGCATTTATGACATTCTTTAGGCCATTAATCTGTAAATGCAACATTTATGACATTCTTTAGGCATTTAAAACAACATAAAGTTTCATATAAATGCAACATTCATGACATTCAAGTTGACAACATTAAAGATTCAAATGAATGCACCAATAAATAAACCTTTATGCATACCTTTTCAATCAAACAACCTTTGATAACATCTTTATTTATTGACTGGATCGGTTTAGTCTCTAAAGTCCCTTTCAACCTATTCTTCGAATTCCTCTTTGCTGGTATTTGTTCCACAAAAGGAAATATTCCAATCTTGCCATCGAAAATTACATTTCCATTACTTCCAAATATTGGCCGTGACACTGCACACATGAACATCACTTTGGTGATAAATTTCTTACTCTTACACGTTCTATGTGGTTCGGCCTCCCCGGGTGTGAGGTAGAACCTGTGAGCTGTCTTGGAGATATAGAACCACTTCTCATCGATATGTATAGTGTTGTACATGCTTTTAAATTTAAGAACATTGATCATTCTATGAAATTGCAAAGCTTCTAAGGAAAAACTTAACCTTAGAAGCTTATTTGGAGCAGTTAGATCTGGTTTGATTGCATTACTATGAGATATGATCAGTCCTCCTCTAATCCACCTCCACACTGTGCTCTTACTACAGTTTATACTTTTGGCTAATCTCCTAACTGTGCTCCTTTTAAATAATTCTAGATTTCCAATCAATTCCAAATCAATGTGCACTCTTTTCTGCCTTGGACCTGTATTTCTGCCTTGAACTTGTAGCATCTCATCACTTGATTTCTTCTTTCTTGCAGTTGCCCAAATCCTCCCGACTGAAGTCCTCGAGCAGCTGAACTTCGAGCAAGCAACCTTCATAATCCCATGATTGATCTTTCCATTGGTAGAGTTGACACTACAAAAAAAAATTATTTTAGCAACGGAATTTTTCCGTTACTAAAACAAGAAATTTCGTTACTAAACGTTTTAGTAACGGATTTGTAATGGATTTATCCGTAGTAATATCGATGGTTGCTAGAAAATTTAACAACGGAATGTATTCCGTTACTATATATAACAACGAAATTGTAACGGAATTTTCGTTTCTAGAATGGTTTCTTCTATTTTAGTAACGGAACTGTAACGGAAAATTCTGTTACTAAATTTTTAATAACGGATAATTCCGTCATTAATTTCGTTACTAAAATTTTACAAAAATTCCGTAACAATTCCATTGTCGATCCGTTAAAATTTAAAAACGGAAAATTTTTCCGTCATTATTCCGTTGCTATATAAAGCATTTTTTGTAGTGTGAGGAGGAGGAATTGAAGAATGCTTTTTTTGGTTTCAGTAGATATATCATTCACTTTTCCCATTTTTTTCCTTTCACTCTGTCGGATGATAGTATTTAGAATGTGAATGATGTTTAGAAAGTTGAATGTTTATGTATATATAGGTGACTGATGTTGGGAGGGAAATTAAGTGAAATGAAAATTTCAGTTTCAGTAGTTTTGCCGCTAATTTTTAGTTTTAATCATTCCACTTTATAGTGATTTATTTATCCTCTAATTTACTGCATTAGTTTAATATCTCCAATTTCAATTATTGCATTCATTAATTGTCTTCAATTTTAAAAATCACTATAATTATTGCATTAGTCATGTGTTTAGTTTTTATATTTACGAAATGTATGTAATTAATGCGTTAATATTCAATTCTTAATTTAATACAGTAGATATAAATTTAATACATTAGACATTAATTAAAAAGTTAACAGCTAAAACAGTAAATTAATTTAATTAATTTTTGAGAAATTACTTAATTTAAATATAAATTTTCAAACTTTAAATTAATTAATTATCTATTCAATACACTATTTATTGTATCTATATCACTTACAATAACTAATCTTTTCTTAATAAAGTAGATATTGGTCTGCGTGCCACAAGTAAATGGGTCTAATTTAGTGGGACGGAGGGAGTATCATAATACACTTTTCATGATTAAAAATATTTATTATTTATTAATTCTCTGCACATTGTATGGACCAGATATTAGTAAACATTAAAATTAGAAGAGAAACCTGTAAGGATTTTTTTACTTTATAAATAATTAGACTATGTATATTATTTTATACATTTGGTATCTATTTATTTATTAAATGGTTCCACCCAAAAATGTGGTAGATTGAATCTGTGGCCTCGTGAAAAGCATTAGTGCACATGACACAGTTTTGAGAAAAATGTGAATAGTTGTCGAATGAAGAACACTTGTACCTATAACTCCATTTGAATGTATTTGTAGAATTTGAGACATTTGGAATATGGAAGGAGGAATGAGAGTGATAAGAAGAGAACAATCGATATAAATATATGAAAATAAAGTTTTTTGGTAGTTTTAGGACTACTATTTTTAACGATGGTTTATAAACTTTCTCCTACTAAACATCATGTTCCTGTCTCTTCTGAAAGATTAATTGACGTGTTGGTTTGGTGACTCTAAATTAGTATATGTTTTCTCTCTATAAATATTAATGGATGAATTTTTTGTACTTGTAGTCAAGACCCATCTCAGAAGAATCATGGCTTCCATCAATATAATATTTTGTGTACATTAATCTAATTGGCCACTGCCTTTGTACTTTATAATTATGCCAATACTTTTTCAACCTCAATTCCCTCACCAACTGCTCCTGCAATACTTCACGTGTTTGCTTTCCTTCATTGTTCATTGTTCATTGTTCATGTTACAATTTTGATTGTTTTTGAAGTCTCTATAAGAAACTTAATAGGTGATTTATATTTGTGTGATCGTATTTTTTGTATAATAATAGAGACACTATATATGTAATTTATCTTCTTTTGTTCTTCAACATTACTCCAGAAAAGAAGACAAAACCGTGAAAATTGATGTCGCACTCAACTATATGAAAATGTGAGCTCTCCAACAATCGGAAATTCAAGAATTTACCCAATATGCTCCATAATCTACGCCTCCACAAAGTGGTCCATGCATGTCTTCGCCATTATTGTAATCGAGAGAGCCTGCTTGATCTCCTTGATGAACGACGGATCGACCATACACTAAATTCTGCAATGAGAATGTGACGGATCGAAGATGATGACACAGCACATACCAACAAACTCAGTAGTCTTGGCCTAATCGAGTTAATTTTGTGTGCTGAGTAAACTTATGTGAATATTGTTTCATCTAACTTTGAATATGACATCTCTACTTGCATTTATTTTTGGGTTATTTATGAAAAATACTCTATAGTGTAACTTTAATATGAAAAATGCGCTATTTGTAATTTTTATGTGAAAAATACTCAAAAGTTCAAAAATACCTTTAAATTTACTATTAAATCAATGCATGTTACATTAATTTTGTATGAAATTATGTTGTATTTTTTGTGGTATTATATATATATATATATATATGAATTTCATATTTAATATTTAATTTAATTGAATTTGATTTAATCAGTACATGATTTTTAACGTATTATTTAAATAAAAATTATGAATATACAAAAAAATGAAAACCCAGTCGGTTAAAACAAAACCCGGCCGCATTTAAACAAAATCCGGCCGCCGGGTTTTGTTTAAATATGACCGGGCCGGGTTTTGTTTAAATATGACCGAGTTTTATTTTAACCGACCAAGTTTTCATTTGTGTATATTCCTAATTTTTTTTATTTAAATAATACATTTGTGTGATGTTGGGTGTGTATAATTTTTGTTTAATTAAATTGGATATGTATAATTTTAAAATATACCAAGTATTTTGTTTAATTACAAAAAATAAGAAAATAATTAATTAATACTCCCTCCGTCCCACCTCAATTGTCCCATTTGCTTTTGGCTCGCATACCAATACTCACTTTATTTCTTTCTCAACTACTTCCCACTACTTTCCACCTACTTTATTACTCTCACAACTTTTATCCAAAAAAGGAAATGAGACAATTCAAGTGGGACACCCGAAAATGGAAAGCGAGACAATTGAGCCGGCCGGACGGAAGGAGTAATACATTGTAAAATAATATGCAAATCTAATTTTAATTAAGGGTATTTTAGGTAATTTACACTCAAAGTGGGCACTTTTCATATGTATTTTTCATTTTTAGTTACAAAAGGGGGCACTTTAACCATAGCACCCTTAATTTTTTAGGATGATATTGGTAATGGTTTTGAAGGAATTTGTCCGATTGAAATTGGTGCAATCTTACTTTGAAAGAATTAGTTCATGCTGGTATATAATTACTTTTTCATGCTTATTGCTATATTGTTTTGATGGTGTTCTATTATTTTTGTGTCAATTGGTTTAAAATTCTATGTTCTATAAATTGTTAAGTCTCTATTTATATTTACATTGAAACTTTATTTTCCATCTACATGTATTTAGAATTGCATATTATTTTCTTCTTTTATTTTTTCATTTAAAATTATGTCATTTCTTTTGCAATAAAAATTGTACTGTAGATAGCGTATTTCAGAAAAGTTAGATTTCATACTGAAATGAATTGTCTTATAAAATTTTAAATCGTGTAGAGTTTTCTTTGATCACCTTAAAGTGATAATCTATGTCAATGATTAGAATTCTTATGCAAAAAAATTGTCCTTTTTTCTTGAAACTTTTATATGAACTTCGTAGATGCCATGTGATATATCCTTAAACTCTCTATTCAAACTATAAAGTAATTGATGTATAAAAAAAATATTAAGAATGAAATAAAAATACATAATAATAACAAAAAATTAATAGATAGACATATCTCAAGCTAACAAATTTCTTCATGCGTGCATGTATATATAAAATGCGTATTAATATACGTACTCTTCTTAATTTGGGCAGGTGCATGTTTACGTAGCTTTTTTCCTTGGATTTTGTATTATTTTGCATTGGTTGGATTTTGTTCTAATATGTGACTAAAATGTAGTAGATATATCAAATAGAGTTTTTTTACAGTATTTTTTTAAGAGAAGTTATTTTTTAATTCTATTTTCTATCCTGAAAACATGATAGATTAGAAGGCGTATCTGTTTAGGGGAAGGGATTGGGGTTGTTGGTGGTGGTCGCAAAGAAGTAAGAAGATCAAATATTTTACATATACAACTCAAGTATTTAATATTCTATCCGTTTCTTAAAAATATGCACTATTTCATTCGGTACGAGTTTTAATGAAATATAGATGACTTAGGTGATAGTGAGGATTGAGACCCACAAAAAATGTTATTAAGTATATAGTACAAATAAAAGTTGAGGGTGGAAAATGAGTAGTAGAGATTGAAATCCACAAAAAAGTCTTTATTATAGGTGGAGCCATGTCCAAAAATAAAATGTGCATGTTTATGTAAACCTTACTAAAATGAAACAAGATGCATCTTTTTATGAGAGAGAGTATAACATAGCCACATATATGAGAACACATACATATGTGAGAACATGTTAACTACATATTTACAATAATAATTATAGCGATTTTGTTAATAATAATTCACTTATAAAAATAATTTTGAAGAAACTTGACAATAATAATTATAACAATTTCTATTAATAATAATTTACTTATACATATTAAAAAAAACATGTAAAAATTGTACTCTGTCCATACATAGCACGGACTGGAATTTCTAGTTTAACATTAAGCACAGGTGAAGTGAGTGAAGCGCTTCTGAGAGTTTTTCGACCGACTCGACTCCACTCGGTGCTTTACTTTCGTTCCTTTTCTTTCTTTATTTTATTTCAAACGGTCATATGTGAATTGGCATAAGAATGTTTCAAATGCTCTCAAAACTCTTCCATGTGTGAATTTGGCTGCCTATCTGAGCATATACAATTGAATTCATTTGTTAGTTTATACCAACTTTTCCGCAGTATATTTATTTAAATCTTTAAAAATTGGCACCCGCAAAATGTTGAATCTGACGACTTTTAATTTCTTAATGTCACAACCGCATGTCACCTTTTAATTGGATATAATTTAATTATTTATATAAACTATATATATTGCTAATATTTTAATGATTTTAAAATATTAAAAAATGAAAATTTTGAATTTGTAATCACATTTTATTTACTTTTTATATAAATTTTATACCCATTTGTAGTTGTTAGAGTCAATGTTGACTCCAGCAATGTTGGATAGCATGTTAGTAACATTCTGATATTGGTAACATCTGGGTACAGTCAACATTCCTGAAGTCTACCTTGAAGCTGAACTTCGACTCTCCAAACGTAACTGTATATATGTAATCTTTGACTTCCTTCACGTTTCCTATATTCTTGGTTACACTAATAAACGTGGGCTGCAGTTTGAACTCGTTTGAATAAGTGGAAGTTAGTGAAATCATGGATTGAAGATCATGGGCTGTTAGTTCCTATTTTTCAGGAGCATGATCTCCACTAACATTCTGCAGCAGTTGGAGCAGCAGTTTTTCGGGAGTGGATTGCAGTTACTGGAGGGCTTTGGACGTGGGATTTGTTACTTGAAGACCACGAAATGCTCCTCTATAAAAGCTGCAAGAAGTCTCATTCACGAGTACGTTTTCGAGAGGCTGCAATCAGAGAGATATCTTCCACTCCTATCGATTCGTCATTTTTCCTGAAACGCAGTGAAGAAACGCACCTTCAACCACGCTTAAACTGAGGCGATGTTAGGCAGCTAATCTGTAAACATCGACCACGGTATTGCTAGGCAAGCAAGGGTGGGGTTGAAGACCGAGTTGTCTTGCACTGTTCAGGTTGTTTGTTCGATCTTCGTATCGACTGTTTTGCTTGTTGTAACATTCAGTTTGCAGTGTTA
>JAPKLX010000102.1:784572-799257 GCA_026898415.1 Leonotis leonurus
TTTCATGGAAAGAGTAGGTCTAAATCTAGGACTAAGGGACGAAAATGTTTTAATTGTGGTGAATCGGGTCATTATATTAAAGAGTGCCTCAATCCCAAGAAAAAAGAGCATGTGAACGTTGTGACCAATGGTGAAAACATGGAGATTTGTTTATGGTGTTTTCTCTGAATTCTATGCATTCCTCTACTCTATGTGAAAATGAATGGCTAGTGGATTCTGGATGTACGTTTCATGTCACCTTTTAAAAACATGTTTTCAAACTATAGAGATGTCAATGATGCTTTTGTGTCTTTAGTTGATGAAAAGAAATGTCCGGTACTTGGTATTGGTAATATTTATCTTAAGTTTGATTCTGGTCATGTTTACACTTTAAAGAATGTGCGTCATGTTTCTGCTCTTCGTTATAACTTGCTCTCTTGTGCTGCTTTAGAAGATGATGGGTTAGAAGGCAAATGGGGGAAGGGTAAATGAAAATTTTGAAAGGCTCTCTTGTTGTATTTAAGGCTGAAAAACGCCATAACTTGTATATTTGTCTTGCTAATGCTGTCATTCATGATGTTGCTTTTGTTAATGCTGTCCAAGAGGACAAAACTGTGCTTTGGCATAAACGTTTAGGACATATGAGCAATAGAGGTTTGAAAATCTTGCATAAAAGTGGTGCTTTTGGTAAAGATAAATTGTCAAGCATGCCTTTCTGTGATTCATGTGTTTTAGGTAAACAACATAGAGTCTCTTTTTCTACATCTTCTTTTCAAAATGTGACTAAGTGTTCTAAAGTTCTTGAGTATCTACATGCTGATGTGTGGGGTTCTTCCAGTGTGCCTACTCATGGTGGAAATCGATATTTTCTGTATATTATTGATGAGTACTCTAGAAAAGTTTGAGTTTTTCTGCTTAAGCATAAATCTGATGTGTTTGATAAGTTCAATACTTGAAAAACTCAAATTGAAAATCAAACTGAAGAGGAGATTAAGACATTGATAACTAATAATGGTCTTGAGTTTTGTAATGCTCAACTTGATGATTTTTGTTCTTTATCTGGTATTAAAAGACATAAAAATTTGCCTTATACACCACAACATAATGGGGTAGCTGAACGCATGAATAGGACTTTGTTAGAAAGGGTAAGAAGCATGTTGGCTTCTTCTGGGCTTTCTAAAAACTTTTGGGGTGAAGCTATTCATATTGCTGCTTATTTGATAAATAGATCTCCTTCGGTGCCTTTAAACGGTGAGGGTCCTGAATGTGTGTTTTGTGGTAAACCTATTTACTTCTCTCATCTTCGTGTATTTGGTTGTGCTGCTTATGTGTGTTGGTCCCGAAAGAGCAAGGTTTGGTGTATTGGAGGGGGGGGGGGGGGGGGGAGGGGAATACACCAAACACAAATTTTTTAGTTTACTTGACTAATTAGGTAAGAGAGATTTAAGCTTTCTGTAAGGCAGATTGCTATAATGACAGACCAGATTGATTATCAGATCGATCTCTTTCTGTCCAAATAGAATCTTCTCGAGTGAATAACACTAGGCAGAGATCAAGAGTGATCTTGTTCTTTAGCAGAGTGTTGTGTGCGGAATAATGGTGGACTTAGTCAGTGCTCTTGTTTAGAAAAACCTTTTTCAAAACTTAACCAAGTATTTAGCAGATTGATTAAGAATGCAGTTTTGAATGAGAATGATAGTTAGAGAATAAAACAATAGGAATATAAAATGCAGAAAGTAAATAACACAGTTATTTTATGTGGTTCGGGAAACCCCCCTACGTCCACGGTCTAATCCAAACTGGATTAGTTATCCACTACTAGGATACTCTTCTTATTTATACTCGCTGAGAACGAGCCACAAGTTTCAAACATAACCTGGTTGAAACTTATGCACGAATAAGGGTCGTGTCCCTTTACAACTTATAGAAAACTACTGTAACTGGATCTCTTCACGTTAATCCACTAGAAAACTACTAGCTAGCAAAGATCTCATCTCTTTCTCGATAAGACATACTTGAATCGAGATTGGATTACGATCACGAATGGTTCGGAACACGATCTGGTGAGTAGAAATCTTCTCAGTAAATGCTTCGATGGTTGAGATGATTTCTGGGCAGAGTTACAGCTTGTAGATGGTAGATGATCTTGAATACGTATATTGCTCACTCTATTGCCAGTCTTTGTTCTGAGCTTTTATAGGTGTAGAATTTTGAAATTCTAACCGTTGAGCTTGATTGGTTTGAAGTAAATGTGATTTCACCAATCAAGGATAATGAATCCCTAATTTATCTCCTCTTGCCTTCTTATTGAGGTTGACAGAATCTTCTAAGTATGGTAAGCAGATCGTTTGACAGATACTGCTTTCTTTTTTGTTGACTTGATTGATTCTCTTCCTTCTATGGTAAAAAAGGCGTAGTTTAGGTTTGGATATTCACAGACACTTAGTCGATATCATCTGGTATCAGCATTTGAGTGTTGATTTGGTTGCAGTCGTTCTGGTCGAGGTCGATCTGATCGAGCATAAGATGACATCGATCTGGTCATAGTTGATCTGATTGAACACGATCTAGTCCAATACGATCTGGTTGCTGGTCCAATACGATCTGGTTCAAGTTGATCTGGTTGACCACTATCTGGTTCATCACGATCTGGTTGAAGATGATCTAGTTCAAGTTGATCTGTTTGACCACGATGTGGTTGAAACACGATCTGGTTCATACTTTCTGGTTGAGTTGATCCGGTTCAACACTTTCTGGTTGAGTTGATCTGGTTCAACACTTTCTGGTTGAGAACAGATGATAGTTCTGTTGAATCTTTCTGCCTGCTTCTGTCTGTTTAACGTTCTGGTCCTTCTGACTGACTAAAAACAGAATGATTTTATAGGTTGAAGCAAGATAAAACATATTAAGAATCAGAGCAAAAATTCATTCTCCTATCAGATACACTTTATATGTTAGTGTTCTGTTACATATGGAGCAGATCGAGGTAACACAGAACATGAACAAACCTAAGTGTGTTTTCGAGAGAACATCATCAAAACTTAAATTATTTATGGGGTTCCCAACAATGTGCATAAGAAGGGTGACAAATTAGAACTTAGAACTAAAAAATGTGTTTTTTTAGGATATCCTGAAGGTGTTAAAGGGTATAGATTGTGGGATAGAGAAGAGCTTGGTTTTAAAACTATTGTTAGTAGGGATGTGATTTTTTAATGAATCTGATTTTCCTTGCTTATCTGTTGATTCTGTCTCTGACACGACTCAAAGTGAGGTGGAGCAACTCCCTCGTGAGAGTTATCTTGATGGTTCTAATTCTGTGTCTTTCGAATGTGATAATGAGCATGTTGTTGATGAACATGTGTCTGATTTGCATGAAAAAAAAACTAACGATGCTCTTGAAAATGATGTGCTTGATGATAATAATCATATTGAAATGATGATTTGTGTGATTATCAACTTGTTAAGGATAGAAGTAGAAAGAGTACTAAAATGCCTGTTAAGTATAATGACTTTGAGTTATCGTTGCTTGCATTCAATGTGTTTGAAGTAATGCTCCTAATACTTACCAAGAATATTTGAAATCTGTTAATTCTAATAAGTGGTTTAAAGCAATGCAAAAGGAGATTAACTCCCGTAAATCTAATATGACATGGATTCTTGTGCCTAGAACCGAAGAATTATCTATTATAGATTTCAAATGGCTCTTTAAAGTGGAAAATGAACTTGACTCAATTGGATATAAAACTAGGATAGTGGTTAAAGGATTTACTCAAAAGGAGGGGTAGATTATAATGAAATTTTTTTCCTGTTGTGAAATTTACCACTGTTTAGTCTCTTTTTGTTCGTCTAAACTCGTATTTTCCGTATCTTTATTCGTGTTATTTTCCCTCGTTACATAGTGTTTTGGCTTGATTTATGTTTCATTTTATGTTTTAGGATCACTAGCCTAAACGAGTGTTGAAGTTGGAAAAAAGACGAGAAAAGATCGAGAAATAGCGAAAGAATGAAGTCTAGTGCCGAGAGCACTAGTCAGCGGTCGCGTAGCTGTAAGCGGCCGCTGACTAGGCCTTAGCGTGCAACGGTCGAGCCAGGCGTTGAGCCAGCGCCAAGCCCGGGCCAGCGAGAGCTAACCACTCAGTTACCGCTGACCCTAGCGGATGACTCGGGCTTGGCACAACGGCCCCCGCGTAGGACGCGGAACCACCCGGGTCAGCGGTCGCTGACCTCTAAGCTGCCGCTGACCTACCCTCTCGGCTATATATACTCGGCGTGTTTCTCATTCGATGGACATCACATTTGGCACATTTTTCAAGACCCTTTTCGACGCCACTTTTCAGCACTACTTCCAGAAATTTTCCCTTCATAGATTTAGCACGTCTCGACCTACATTCGAGGGTCGAGACTTTGATTTCTAGTTAGTTCTCTTTAACTTTAGATTTCGTACTCGAAGGTTAGCCGATTGCAACATTCCCTTTCCAAATTTTTCTTGTGGATTCAAACCTTTTTCAGTTATTAATCAAGTTCGTTTTCTTTTTATTATTATGGCTTTCGTTTATTGATTTCATTCATTTAATTGTTTATAATTTCGGTTTCTTATTTCGTTTAAGATTTCCAAACTTTTTTTCGCATTCTTGTTGATTTCGAATTCCAAGTTACTTGCTTTCTTTTGAATTCGCATCTCATTTTCTTAGATATGTATTTTGTTTACTCGTTGCTTTCTATTAGATTGCTTTTCTTATTTATATTCTTGGCCTAGTTATAGAATCTCTAACAAATCTTTTTTATTGCTTTCATGAACAAAGAATCGAATTGCCCTGTTAAGTCTTCCTTGAAAATACGACTTGGGTTGACTTATCATTTCTAGATGACCTCGTTTTAAATTGTAAGCGACTCGAAACAATTTTAGTCGAAACAAATTTTGGCGCCGTTGTCGGGTAAGACTTTAGGCGATTTAATTCACTGTTCTTTTTCTTTTTATATATTATTTTCTTTTATTTTATTTATTATGTTCATTTCTTTCTTCTATATTGTGGTACGCGTAACGTTTTTGTTGAGTGTTGTGTATGCAAGGTCACTATTGTACTAGAAAGCCGTTGACACCCTTCATCGACAACTTAAACCGGAAGCGTGCGATTCTAGCCATCATAGAAGAAGACATTGAGCACATTGACGAATTTTCTCTATCGCGTTTATTCGAAGAGATTGGCCAATGAGAATGCAGACGAAACTATGAATTGAATAAACGCGGTCTCTCCTTTAGCATTCTCATTGGCCAATCTCATAGTTTCGGACTGTGGTATGTCGGCGCTACTGCTACTTCAGCCATTGTTCTCGACACCACAGTCCGAAACTATGAATTGAAGTCACACCACCAATCACTGCTCCCGACATACCATGGACTCCCGAATGAAGACGCTTTGACGTTCATCCGAGAATATTGCACGGTGGTGCAAACTTTCCCGCTTCACTCACTGGCGGAGGATAAACTCAAGTTGAAGTGTTTTCCTTACACGTTGAAAGATAGGGCCAAATCTTGGTTCTTATCTCTTCAACCCGGATCACTCACTACTTGGGCATCTATTTGTGAGAAGTTCATTTTGAAGTACTATCCGCATCATAAAACTCAAGCGGTACGTACTAAGATAATGAACTTCGCGCAAGCACACAACGAACCATTCCATGAGGAGTGTGAGAGATTGCAGGAGCTACTTCAAAAGAGCCCTCACCATCAGATGGCACCGAAGATGCTATGCCAATTCTTTTATGATGGCCTGCTCCAAACTACTCAATTCATGGTGGATAGTTCGGCGGGAGGAAACATTGTAGTCAAGATGGTGGAGGAGATGAATGAAATCTTGGAGACCCTAGCCGCGAGTTCGCAGCAGAAATCCTCTCGACCGAGACGGATGGAGGCCAATGCAGTAACTGAGAGTCCCGATCTTAAGAAATAATTGGCGGACATGATGAGGGAGTTACAGGAATTGAAGATGAACCGACCTCCATCACCATCTGTTCAGCAAGTTGCACTTGAGCCATGCGGTATTTGTGGCGACTAAATTTATGCCTCGCATGGATTTATGCCTCAACCACCCCCTCAGCAAAACACATGGAGAAATCAGCAAAACACAAGGAGGAGGTCACAATTTCAAGGAGCACAAAATTTTCAAAATCGACGCCCTCAAGCTCCGAATTTCCAGCCTCAGTACCAGCGTCAACCGCAGCCGTATTTTCCACCACAACAACAGTTTTTTCCACCACAACAGCAACAGTTCTATCCACCAATGGTGCAGAAACACCCACATTAACCTGCCCCGCCCCAGAGATCATCGATTGAAGACAGTCTGGCTGCTTTTATGCAAGAGAGCAAGAAGGCTCGAGAGGCCCAAGAAGCCACAATTAAGCGCCTAGAGACTGCTATCAGGCTCAAGCTGTGACTGTATTGAGGAGCGAAAAAACGGTTGATAACAAAGTGGAGATGCCACCATTCACCATTGACAAGGAGGACGGACCCCCACCTGAAGTTGGGGAAGCCAAGATCGGCGAGAAATTGCACAAGGCAGTGAATCTGTATGTTCCGCCGATTCCTTATCCCAGCAGGCTAAGGAATGCGAAGCACGACCAGCAGTTCGAGGATTTCTATAAAATGTTGTCCAAGGTAAACATGAATTTACCTCTTTAAAGAATTAGTGGCAAAGAAAAGAAAATTCGGTGACTAAGAGGTGGTGACAGTCTCCAAAGTGGCGAGCTCCTTCATGCAGCAACCCTTACCTCCTAAGTAGCATGACCCAGGTAGCTTTGTTATCAATATCGCTCTAGGAAACAGTAAGGAAGCATCGGGCATGTTAGATTTGGGAGCCAAAATTAATTTGATGCCGTACTTTATTTTTAAACAAGTAGAATTAGGTGAACTTAGATCTACTCGCATGTGTTTACAGTTGGCCGATAGATCCGTTAGATATCCTAGAGGTGTCATTGAAGATATTTTAGTGCAAGTAGGTGGATTGATTGTTCCCGTTGATTTTGTTGTTTTAGAAATTGGAGATGTGCATGAAAACGGTGTAGAGCATACACTCCTTCTAGGAAGACCATTCATGGCCACTACTAATGCCTTAATTGATGTTAAAAATGGCACAATTAAAATGTCTGTTCTAGGAGAGGAAGTTTCTTTTTCTGCTCATAGGAGCCTTACCGTACCATTCACCGATTTTATTGATGATTGTTGTTTCATTGACACTATTGATACCTTGGCCGAGAGTTCTTATTTGCAGGATTTTACGAATGAAGAAGTTTTAGTGCAGGAAATTGACAAAAAATCCATCACTCCGGCAAAACTTGAGGAGATGCCGACACCTAGCAAAGTGGAACTCAAGAAGCTCCCCACACATCTTAAATAGTGTTATTGGAAGAGGGAGAAAACAAACCGGTGATCATCTCATCCGAGTTGACAAAGGACCAAGAACACTTACTCCTTCCAGTTCTCAAAAGGCACAAACTCGCTTTTGGATGGGGCTTTGCGAACATTCGTGATATTAGTCCTACTATATGCATGCACCGCATCAATCTTGAGGACAGCGCCGTTCCAAAATGAGATGACCAACGACGACTTAATCCAGTCCTCATGGAAGTCGTGCAAAAGGAAATCTTTAAGTTGTTGGCGAAATGTATCATCTATCCCATTGCGGATAGCGAGTGGGTGAGCCAGGTACATGTGGTACCCAAGAAGGGAGGAATCACGGTGTTCCTAAACAACAAGCAATAGCTTGTTCCTTCTCGACCTGTCATGGGGTGGCGGATGTGCATTGACTACCGCAAATTAAATGCCGCCACCAAAAAGGACTATTTTCCTCTTCCTTTTACTGATCAAATGCTAGATAAATTATCCGGACATGATTTTTATTGTTTTCTTGATGGCCTTTCAGGATATTATCAAATTTCCATCACACCGGAGGATCAAGTCAAGACAGCATTCACGAGCTCTTTCGGCACGTACGCGTATAGGAGAATGCCATTCAGATTATGCAATGCACCTGGTACTTTTCAAAGGTGCATGATGTCCATATTTTCAGAAATGATAGGGGACTTTGTTGAGATTTTCATGGACGATTTTTCCGTATTTGGCTCATCTTTTAATGATTGTTTAATTAAAATTGAGAAAGCACTTGAAAGATGTGTTGAAAGTGGTTTAACATTGAGTTGGGAAAAGAGTCACTTTATGGTTAAAAGTGGCATTGTTCTAGGTCATATTGTTTCTAGTAAAAGCATTGCGGTTGATAAGGCAAAAATCGAGGTGATTGAAAAATTACCCCCACCAAAAGATGTCAAGGGTGTAAGAAGTTTATTAGGTCACGTAGGTTTTTACCGACGTTTCATTAAAGATTTTTCTAAAATTTGCCAACCACTTTGTCATTTACTAGCTCAAGATGTTCCTATTGATTTTGATGACTCGTGTTTGCATGCTTTTAACCCATTGAAAGAGAAGTTGATTTCTGTCCCTATCGTCATTGGCCCGGATTATTCTATTCCTTTCGCGATCATGTGTGACACATCTAATTTTGCAGTTGGAGCTGTTTTAGGTTAACGAGTGGATAATATGCTTCGTGTGATTTACTACGCCAGTTTGACACTAAACTCAGCCCAAGTAAATTACACCACCACGGAGAAGGAGATGTTCGCCGTAATATTTGCCTTAGATAAATTTCGATCTTATATCTTAGGATCTAAGGTAATTGTTCATAGCAACCATGCGGCCTTGAGATACTTATTGAACAAATCACAAGCTAAACCGCGATTAATTAGATGGGTATACTTTTGCAAGAGTTTGATGTAGAAATAAAGGATAGGAAAGGAAGTGAAAATTTTGTGCCGATCATCTTTCTAGACTTGAGCATTCGCATGTTGATACATCTTGTGTTATGACAGTTTTCCTTTTGAGAATATTTTTGAAATTACGATCACTCCTTGGTATGCCGACATTGTAAATTATCTAGCATGTAATCTGCTTAGACCTGGTCTAACCTCTCAAGAGGAGAAACGATTTCGTTATGTTTGCAGACAATATTTTTGGGAGGAGCCTTACCTTTTCAAGCTAGGCAAGGATAGTATAATCCGACGTTGCATTCTGGATTTTGAGCAAGTGCTACGTTTTTGCCATGAATCCCCATGTGGAGGGCATTTCGGAGGATAAAAGACGGCTCATAAAGTCTTGCAAAGCGGGCTCTTTTGGCTAACTCTCTTCAAGGACGCTCAAGCATTCTATTTGGCATGCGATAGATGCCAACGAGTTGGAGCCATAGGCCGCCGCAACGAGATGCCGCTTCAAAACATATTGGTAGTCGAAATCTTCGACGTGTGGGGTATTGACTTTATGGGTCCCTTCCCTAAATCTTTTGGATATGAGTACATTCTATTAGCAGTTGATTATGTCTCCAAGTTGGTTGAAGCTATCCCACTAGGACTTGTGATGCTAATGTTTTTCTCAAGTTTGTGTAGGAAAACATCTTATGTAGATTTGGATTCCCTCGAGCTATCATTAGTGATGGAGAAAAACACTTTTGCAACAAGTTGTTCGACAAATTGATGAAGAAGAATGAGATCACACACAAGTCGCCACCCCATATCACCCACAAACCTCGGGGCAAGCTAAAACGAGCAATAGGGAAGTGAAGGCTATATTGGAGAAAACCGTGAAACCATACCGGAAAGATTGGGCAATCAAATTAAACGATGCCTTATGGGCATATAGGATGACTTTCAAAAGTATTCTTGGGATGAGCCCGTACTGTCTTGTGTATGGGAAGGCCTGCCACTTGCAGGTCGAAGTAGAATACAGGGGTTATTGGCCAATCAAGACAGCGACGTATGACCTCAATAACGCAACCAAGAGACGATCACTACAAATTTCTGAGCTTGATGAGCTTACGAATGAGGCGTATGAGAGTGCACGGATTTACAATGACAAAGTTAAGCAGATTCATGACCGCCGACTACTGCACAAGGAGTTAAAACCCGGAATGAAGATTCTACTTTTCAATTCTAGACTTCGATTATTCCCGGGCAAACTCAAATCAAGGTGGAGCGGCCCATTCGTGATCAAGGATCTACTACCATTCGGGGCCGTAAAACTATATAGTAACGAATGAGAGAAATCTTTTCGAGTGAATGGACATCGGGTAAAACCGTACATTGAAGGCGAATCCATGCCCGAAGTTGTGGAGTCAACGCCCATATCCGATCCCCCGTTACATTAGTTCCATTTCGTCGAGCTAACGACGTAAAATAAAGCGCTTCGTGGGAGGCAACCCACGCTCGTTTTTCCCGTTTTTCCTTTTTATTTCCTTTTATTTTCCTCTTTTTATTAGTTCATTTTTGTTATTTTTCTATGTTCATAGGTGTTACCAAGTTGGGAGGAAATCGAGGCGAAGAAGTTCGTGGAGGAGGAAACCGAGGCGAAGAAGTTCGTGGAGGAGAAAATCAGAAATTTTACGAGAGCACGTCTCAACGACCGCGGCACACTCAACGGCTGCTGACCCCGAGCCAGCCCCGCACTAGCAATCCCGTGCCACGCTGAGTAAGCAGTCGCTGACCCCTCAACGGCCGCTGACCATACCCTACGTAAAATCCTTCCAAATCTCATAACCATTTATGAAACATTACTCAGCGACCGCTGAGTTGGCCGACTACACCTATATTTCTTCCTTGCTCCCTCATTCTTTCCCACATCTTCTACCTTATCTCTCCCAAATTCCCCAAACCCTAACCCTCCCTCAATTTTCATTCTTCAATTACTCTCTCCATACTCCATATTTTCATCAATTTTTTTGGTTTCACCATCAACTTTCCATGCTCTTTCATTCCATCCGATCAAAATTCAATTCCATCCAAAAATTCACCCAAAACCCCAAACCCCACTTTCTTAAATTTTCTTGCCCACCAAAGTGTATGATAAAAATCCAATGGGGAGAAAGAGGTCCAAAACAAGTGAAGTGGGACAATCTAGCCGGCATGGCGGAGATGACGAGGAATTCCACCCCATTCGTGACCACATTCTGACATTGGGTTCACCGTTCCCAATCTACAACAACCAAGAGGGTACACTTTACACACGCTTTAGGACTCTTGATCTCACCCTCCCTCGTACTTTTGATTGAGATCTTTTAACTAGTTTATGTATTGCTTCTAAAATATCTTGTTACTTGAAAAATCTTGGTATGGAGAAGTATGCTAGGCTAGAGATTAATTGCTATAAGGAATTAGGACTTGAGTTTCTTACTACGTTTGATGTTGCTTTCGATTTCAAGTCTTTTAAATTTCGTTATTGTGGTTTATTTCACATTGTTACCACTGTTATGATGAAATCCATCTTTGGATTTTCCACCTCGGGGGTCCATCGGGTGCCCCCGTAATTTAACCCAAATCTATTGAGTTGACAGGTTTCCATAACTAGGCATCAGGAGGCATGTAAAGTGGCTTTCTACGGGACCCCGAGATAAGCATCGTACACAAGTTCATCGCATACTCCATCTCGGGCAATGAACAGGCGAATAAGGTGAACACGGTGGAGTGCTTCTTACTCCACTGTAATATCAAGAAGACGAAGATTTGTCCATCTTCCTTCCTATTCGAGGTCATTCAATCTATTCAACGCCGGAAGCGGGCCCATGCCTCACTACTCCACCTTGCTACTCCCTTGGCCATGCACCTTGAGCTTATCAGTGCCAACGGCCCTCCACACAATGAGCCACTCCCCACCAAGTCGATCGACATTAATGAATTGAGAGGTGCACTATTCGCCCTCTCCCATACCGAATTGGTGTCTCAAGAGAAGCAAAATTATGTGCGGTGGTACTTAAATGCCCAAGTAGTGGCTCGGGCTTCTCATGAAGCCGACGAGGAGGAAGATGTACACATGGAGGCCCAGTCTGAGCAAGAGGAAGACGAGCAAGCCGATGAGGCCGACGCCGCTTGGCTCGGCTATGACACAATAGACACCACCAGAGGAGCTGAGTGGGGTACCCAATCACAATGGGGCGGGCAATTGCAGTGAGGCACCCAATCTCAATGAGGTTCCCAATCGCAATGGAACACCCAGTGGCAGGATTTCACTTCAGAGGTCACTACCAGCATTCGCGAGATGCGACCTGACATCCGCGACATCCATACCCGTCTTGACACCCAACATCGCCTATGGGAAGCTCAGCAACAGGCGATGGAGGAGCAGAACTACCTACTACGTGAGATGCAACAATAATGGTCCTCTTGGACCCTTGGCGGAGCATCCACCCACCCTCCTCCCGACCAATAGTGAGCCTTTGTCTCACTGTTGAGGTATCTTTATTGCTTTATTTTCCTTTCGTGTGAGTGTGTGATTGGCTAACCTTTATTTTTTCCATTTGTTTTTTCAGTTTTAGTTTTCAGGTTTTATTCCCGTTTTGTTGCTCCGAATGCCGAATTTTAAGCGTATTCTCTATCCCAACTCTTTAGATCTTTACTTCCTGCAATGAAGGCATTACTCTATTTTTGTAGGGGGAGGGGTGTCTTTTTTTTCATGCGTGCATTCGTTGTTTTATTTTAGCGTCTTTTGGTATGCAAAACTTTAATTGCTTTAAAACTACTTTGTCTTGATATCTTGTGGTTAAATCGCGTCGTGACATATGTTTGAGATTAGATATGATTTGAAAGTCTTAATTGATTTAAATTGAGTCATGTTGTGAAACATAGATGAACTAGGAATGTGTGGAACATTATGACCAGATTATTGATCTTAGTAGAATGATCGAGATAGTGATGCATGATGGTATAAATTGATTGATTCAATTGGCTAGTTGTTTATGACCACTTATTGCGTATCCTTGTTCTATATGAAAAATCAAATTTTGTCAAGAGGTCTCTGCTCTTATGGGAACCATGAGCACGGGAAACCATGTGAGGATACATTAGGAAACCCCTAATCGTTCACACCTCGCGACAATGACCATATAACTTGACATTGTTCTAAATTTTCTTTTTGAGTTCATAAAAGATAGGGATAAATAAGGATTCTACCCTGCTTTCTTAATCAATAATCCAAAATTATAAAAAAGATGCGTAAGGAAAACCACACCGGCAAAACCCAAACATTCGGAGTACTCACCCGGTGAACATTGTTCTTAATATTCCCCATGTTCAAAAGAAAGAAAAAGAAAAGAGAAAGACACGCTATTATGATGGATAAAAACTCTAGCCAGTTATGTGATCTCAATAATACCTTGTGCATCATTGTTTTGTGTTGTTCGAATTGATTATGATATAGTCTAAATGATCTACTTGCTTCTATGATCTCTATGTGACGTGACGTGATGATATGTAGATCGATTTTGGAATGATTTGAAGTCTTGTCAAGAATACATGTCATGAATAGATTTTTCCTTATCAATAGTTTATACTAAGTTATGCTTAAGGACAAGCAAGGTTTGGTGTGTGGAGGGGTTGTTTAGCCTCTTTTTATTCGTCTAAACTCGTATTTTCCGTATCTTTATTCGTGTTATTTTCCCTCGTTATATGGTATTTTGGCTCGATTTATGTTTCATTTTATGTTTCAGGATCACTAGCCTAAACGAGTGTTGAAGTTGGAAAAGAGACGAGAAAAGATCGAGAAATGGCGAAAGAATGAAGTGTAGTGCCGAGAGCACTAGTCAGCAGTCGCGTAGCTCTAAATGGCCGCTGACTAGGCCTTAGCGTGCCACAACCGAGCCAGGCGTCGAGCCAGCGCCAAGCCCGGGCCAGGGACCGCTGACCCCAACGGATGACTCGGGCCTGGCACAACGGCCATCACGTAGGACATGGAACCAACCGGGTCAGCGGTCGCTGACCTGTAAGCTGCTGGTGACCTACCCTCTAGGCTATATATACTCAGCGAGTTTCTCATTCGATGGACATCACCTTTGGCATATTTTTCAAGACCCTTTTCGATGCCACTTTTCAGCACTACTTCTAGACGTTTTTCCTTCATAGTTGTAGCACGTCTCGACCTACATTCGAGGGTCGAGACTTTGATTTCTAGTTAGTTCTCTTTTGCTTTAGATTTCGTACTCGAAGGTTAGCCGATTGCAACATTCCGTTTCCAGATTTCTCTTGTAGATTCAGACCTTTTCCAGTTACTAATCAAGTTCGTTTTCTTTTTATTATTCTGGCTTTCGTTTATTGATTTCATTCATTTAACTGTTTATGCTTTCGGTTTCTTATTTCATTTAGAATTTCCAAATTTCTTTCCACATTCTTGTTGATTTCAAATTCTAAGTTACTTGTTTTCTTTTGAACTCACATCTCGTTTTCTTAGATAGGTATTTTTTTTACTCGTTGCTTTCTATTAGATTAGGTTTAATTTTCTTTTCTTATTTATATTCTTGGCCTAGTTATAGAATCTCCAACAAATCCTTTTTATTGCTTTCATGAACAAAGAATTGAATTTCCCTGTTAAGACTTCCTTGAGAATACGACTTGGGTTGACTTATCATTGCTAGATGACCTCGTTTTAAATTGTGAGTGACTCGAAACAATTTTAGTCGAAACAACCACTATTAGAATGATGTCTGCATTAGTTGCTCACTTTGATTGGGAATTGAAACAAATGGATGTGACTACTGCTTTTCTACATGGTGATTTGGATAAGCCTATTTACATGTGTTAGGTATCTTATTCTGTTGTTATTTTTGTTGAACCTAACATGTG
>JAPKLX010000102.1:799267-819265 GCA_026898415.1 Leonotis leonurus
CTTTTAGCTTCCGCAACAACTATTTAGAGTAGGTGATACACTTTCAACATGAAACAACCCGAGGGCTTTATTGATCCTAAAACACCTAATCATGTTTGTCTCCTTAAGAAGACTTTGTATGGTTTAAAGTAATCTCCAAGACAGTGGAATATAAAATTTGATCAATGCATGAAGTCTTTAAAGTTTACTAGAAGTAAATTCGATTATTGTCTTTACTTTAAAAATTGTGACTCTGTGCTTATGTTTCTTCTCTTATATGTGGATGATATGTTGCTAGTTAGTCCTTGTACTAAAACCATCAAGCATGTGCAAAAGTGTCTTAAGTGATAACTTTGATATGAAAGATTTGGGTGATGCAAAGAAAATACTTAACATGGATATAATTAGAGATAGGAGTAAATGTACTCTCGTGCTTAATCAGATTTCATATGTTGAAAATATTTTGAGTAAATTCTCTATGTCGAATGCTAAATGTGTTAATTTGCCTCTTGCTTCTCCTTTTGTGCTAAGTAAGGATCAGTCTCCCACGACTGTTTCTGAAATGAATGATATGAAGAAAGTGCCTTATTCTAATGCTATAGGATCTATTATGTATCTTATGATTAGTACTAGGCCGGACATTGCTTACACTGTGAGTTTTTTAAGTCATTACATGTCCAATCCTGGTATGCCGCATTGGGAAGCGTTGAAATGGTTGCTTAGATATTTGAAATATTCTAAGAATTTTGGTTTGAATTTCTCTAAGTGTGATGACGGTGTTAAGCTTGTTGGTTATGTGGACTCTAATTATGCTAATGATAGAGACAATAGAAAATCCACCACTTCTTATGTTTTCACTTTGTGTGACTCGTGCATAAGTTGGAAATCTCAATTACAATCTATTGTTGCTTTATCTACTACTGAAGCTGAGTATGTTGCTACTACCGAAGCCTTGAAAGAAGCAATTTGGTTGAGAGGTCTATTATCTGAAATTGGTTTTCTTGATAAAGATGTTGTGCTTTTTTCTAATAGTCAATATGCTATTCAATTGTGTAAAAATCCTGTGTTTCATGATAGAACTAAGCATATTGATGTGAGGTTTCATTTTATACATGACATTGTTGATAAAGGCATAGTTAAGCTTGAAAAGATTCACACTGATTTTAATCCTGCTGATATGGGTACTAAGTGTATGCAGGTTGAGAAGCTCAAGTCATATCAAAGGATCCTAAACTTTGACATGGGTTAGATTTCCCTTTGGATCTTTGTGATCCGTACAAACTTGGTTTGTACTTCCTTTGTCCCTTGTTTAACGTTTGTAGTTTTACAAGGGGCACTTTGTTCCCTTTAAGCTTATGTGGTCTTTAGGGGACATTTTTTGTCCTCCTTATTCTATTTGTGTGATATTATAAGGGGGACTAGGCGATGATGTTTGTGCGGTTCTCTCTCTAATGCATACAATACCATGGTTGGGCCAAAGGTGGAGATTGCTATTATTATTAGCCCAAGCCCAAACTTATTTGGCCGATTATTAACCCTAAACCAACCTTTATATTTGGTGGTAGCCTCCCCCGTTCAAATATAGAATCTGCAGCCACATTCCAAATTGTGAAACTAACTCTTTTGTTCTGTTACCCAGCGTTGAGTTTCTATTTGACGAAAAGTTTGGTCTATTACCCAACGTTGGGTTTTCCTCTTGCTTTTGTGTTGTGAGGGTGAAGATATCTTAGTGATATCAAAGGGCAGATTCTTCTATTCCTTTGTGGAATATTCTCAGGTTTGGAGGCTGGGCGGTGTTTGGGTTGCAGGAGCTGACGAGATTACGGTCTTCCTTTGAGTCCCCGTGGTTGAAGAGTTGCATTGGAGGAGAGGCTGCACCTAAGTCGATTTCTTATCTCCTCCCTTTTATCTTCTTATAGTAGTTTATTCCTACTTTTTTTTAGATTACTTGTTGCTTCTATTTCTCTTCTTCTTTGTGCAGGAAGTGATTACAAGAAGCTGCCGAATCTGGACGGTTGCATTTGAAGCACAAGGAAGTCAGATTTGTGTTCACGTCATTGCGAGGTCAAGCACCGGCGTTGGAGAAAGGTGAATCGACGGCGAGGCGATACCACAACAACATATGAAGAAAACGACAAAGTCAATAGTTAAATGATTCAACAACTCAATACATAATTCGAAATGCTAAAGATAGAAGTGAACATAAACATTTATAAATTTTATTACATACTATTAAGTCTTTCAAATGAATGTTTCTTCTTGATGAAAAAAATATTAGAAGTTAAGCTTGCTAGAAAAATCCTGAGATCTTTTCCTAAATGATTCGACTACAAATTCTCTTCCACTGAGGATGCCAGGAACCTTAACTCAATGACGCCCAATGAGCTAATTGGCATACTAAGGACATTCGAGATGGGGATATGTGACAACACCAATGAGAAAAAAAAAGGAATCTTGCTTTTCAATCATCACAACCTGAGCAACGTGACGAAGATGGAGCTACCGAACAAGAGATAGACGAGGCTTTGGCCTTACTCACCAAACGGTTCAACAAAAGTTTTGAAAGGAGACCAACTAAAGAAGGAGGATTTGAAAGAACATGATTCAACATCAATAAACTCTTTCTAAGAACGAACCTATATTGAAAACAGAAAGTGAGTGATAAAGGACCAAAGTGCTATGAATGTGGATGTTACAGTCACATAAAGGATGAGTTATTCAAGTTTCAAATGTACATCAAGAATGAGTATATCACTTCTCACAGTGATTATGATACTGAAGAAAATGAAGAAGCCGATGACTTTTTGAAGAATCATACAACACATGTTTTCAACGCAAAAGATGAACAAATTCTGAGCCAAGACATATGCAACTCATTCCAATCAGAAGAAGGTTCTTATACTAAGGAAGATGAGAATGAAGAATATATAACTGGATATTAGGGGACCATTGAAAAATACAAAAAAGTTGTTGAAATCAACAAATCTCCATCACCATAACTAAAGGAGATAACTCAAGAAAGAAATATCCTCAAAGACGAAGTGTAACGCTTCCAAGAGGCCTGGACTATCAAGGATTCTTAGATCGATCTCAATGAAAAAGAACTAACTCATATGTGGAAGCTAGTAAAAATGATGAACGGATGATCATGCCAACTTGACCAGATTATAAATCAAGACAAGATGATTGTAGACAAATCATGTATAGTATATAGAGAAGCCAAGTGGATACCCAAAGAAAAATTAAAAATTGTAGATCCAATTTAGGATGATAATCATGAGACTGACTCTCTTACATACGAGTCTAAAAACATATAGTAAAAATGAAAGATATGGTGGTAGGATTTATCATCAACCTATAAAAGCTCAAAGGTTCATTCTTATGTTTCACTAATGAGGTAATCCAGGTCATATTCGACCCTACTACATATTATATTTGGGGAGATAGAAGACAAAACGCCTTGTTAATCAAAAGGAAGAAGAAACCTATATAGTTAATACATGAAACAAGTTGAAACTTGAGAATAGAGCATGATATATTGATAGTGGATGCTCCAAACACATGATGGGAAACAAGAAGTTGTTGATTAACATCACAAAGTGCAATGATGAGTCTGTTATTTTTGGAGATGGTGTCCGCTGCAAGATAAATTAAAATGTATTATATGTCAAAGGATTAAAGGTCAAACTCACCCGCACCAACCCATTATGTGATAAATGAATAAATATAAATTTGGAGAGAAATAGTGCATAGTTATTGATAAATGTACTGAATATCTAGTTGAAAAAAGATCTACAGACAATTGCTATGTTGTGACGCATGTTGTTACTTGTCACAATGTTAGTTCCTCCATGAGAGAAGTGTCATCATGAGTTGAAAAAAGATATAAGGACATTTCAAATCAAGGTTGCACCCTTAGTGTGGCTTGGATAAACGTTCCGATTTTGCAGAAGTCTTGATTGAAGTGTAATCATGAACAAATCAACAGTTTATAAATTCATTGTGATTATAACATACATTAAAATTGAAATAATTAAGGACCATGAACCTCCTCAACTCGGATAAATCCTCAGCCACTACAGGTCTCGAACTCCATGTAGATGGAGGACCATGAAAATCCTCAACTAGAAGAGGTCGTGCGGGCTGTCGTCCACGACGTTGTTCAGTCCTTAATGTAAGGCTTCTCAGTGGAGTAAAATCGACTGTGAATGGATTTGGGCACTGGAGAGATATGACGTGCGGTAGATATATCTCTTGCGCTTCAATAACTATATTCAAAATATCATATGTCTGCATATTAATCAAAAAAGGAAATTATAAGAATATTAATTAACAAATAATAAATTAATGTTTAAATTATATTTAAAAGGGAAAAAAAATCCTACAACATCTCGTAGAAATCGTGCAAATCATCCCTATCAGGAATTTTTTGAAAATTTTATCTCAAGCATCTCGAAAACAACATGTCGTCCCCATATGGCCTCCTAACAACACCCCCAGTCAGGGAATCACCTTTAATAATCATATCATCAATGCCCAAACCGGGTCGTATAAGTGGTACTTCTTAATATTTGGAATCTTTCTCATGTAATTTTGGAGAATTTTGTACTACTATGTTCCCCATGAAAACTCATAGAAATGACTCATGTGTTTAGCTAGTGTCCACAACCACATGAACACTATCTTATGAGCGTCATGCTCGAAGATAAAAATGTATGCCACCAGCACGTGGGCGACGCCTAGATAGATATCATCATCGGTGTGAAAGATGAGTATGTCACTCTTGAAGCAGTTGACCAAATCTACAACCAGCATATGAAAATTCACATCCGATCTAAAATGGACGTAGGCCGCTCGGATCGTGGGAAATAGTACTATCGAAATTCGACGTCATGAATCTCAATTCCATGACCAGCGCGTGATCCTGCACCGTGTATTGTACATTTGTACATCAACTAAGTAGATGTAAAACAAAATACCTTGGTCTGACCAAATTGCACGACAAACAAGAATGTGCATCGCCTGAGACGATAATGCCCCTAGTGTCCACATAAACTCTCCAATAAAAGGTCAAAAGGCCCGTTCCATAAACTCTTCAATAAATCAACACACTCGATATCGAGAAGGATGGTTCGAATAATCTCTAACAGGTCAACCCTATAGAAGATATTCACACGCGAGATCCGATTGACTGAATCAGATCGATAATACCATGTAATTAGACATAATTATATATTAATGAACTTGAAAATATATAAAAATATACATAAGTCAAAACTTCTGGCTAAAGCCTAACAATTTATACATTTTTACGATGACTAAAATATAAAAACATCCAAAACATTACAATTACTCGTAAATCATACGTAGAATGCATCCAACACTAGTTACCCCAAGTCAATGATAGATGTTCCTACGCCAGCGGTTTTGATCTAAATCATTCTAAAATATTATAGTATGCTATAAATTATAAATAGCACTGGAAAAAAATTGAATATAGCACATCCACCTCTTGTAATTTACACGTGGTTGATGCATTAATTTTTTCCAGTGATTTTGAATAAAGTAGGGTATGGATATATACCTGAATATGTTGTGGTATGTCTTTGTCGGACTTGGCCATGAAGCTAAGTGATGGTGGAGACTATGCGAGTTTTCCAGTGATGGGGAAGTTGCACGCGGTGTTAGAGGCTGCACATGGTGGTGGAGGCTACATGGATTTTTCAGAAATGGTGTTCGCTACATTACCAGAAAAAGCTTCAACACTACAATATTCCTCCAAATTTCCATAGATTTATTCAATACTAGATATAGATTATATACGTTCTTGAGTGTTGTAAATTAGAGAGGTATCACTATATTTCTGAGGATAAACCCGCTAGAACTTAAATTATATTTGAGCCTTCTAAGCCCATAGTTCTAGTTTCCTCCATAGCCAAAAAGCTTGTAGGAAGAATGATTGTAAAACCCGAATCTGATCTCATACTCGACGAGTTTAAATAAGAGAATTGTAATCTTGTACTCAGCGAAAATAAATAAGAGAGTTTTGACTCGTACTCAACGAGGATAAATAAGCGAGAGATCCAAGGATAAGGGATTCATCGATCTAGCATTGATCGATCGTGGACGTAGGGAGTTTTCCGAACCACGTTAAATATTGTGTGTTCTTTTATATTTTGCATTGCATTGGTTTGATTCTTTGTTTATCACTTCACCAGCGAGTTGTTCCCAACAACGAGTTGTGCATCTCAAATCAATCTCCTTAAAGAAAACTCGATATAAATAAAATATATTTTCTAAGTGTAATAGCAGCCAACTAGTTCACCAAGCTTCCGCACATGACTTGTTCTTGGACAGCTAATCTGCTCAGCCCCAACTAGCTGATCACGTGACCTACTCCTTGACAGATCATTCACGCTCTGAGTTGATAACTTACTTGAGCACCTTGATCCCCCTTTGCATTAGAGGAGATCATCTGCTATCCCAAGCGAGTTGTTTTGGTATAGACAGCGAGTTGTTTCTCAACCTGCTGTTCAAACAGCCTTACGTGAGAAAAGTTAGATTGTGGTCTATCCCCCCCCCCCAATACACCACACATGTTGTGGTGGCAGTGTTATTATCTATTTAGCCTTGTTGGTGGAGTCTAGTAATGGAAGAGGGAACTGGCGCGTTGATGGAAAAAACTGAGAGATTCTTAAAGAGAGAGAAAAGTTATACAAGAATGACAAAAACAACACATGGAAGCAGCCAAAAAGATATTAAGATATCTTAAGGGAACAACTCACACTGGATTATGGTATCCTTGTGAAGACAACTTTTAGCTAACTGGATATACAGACTCAGATTATGCCGGATGCAAGTTGGACAGAAAATCAACATCTGGTACATGTCAGTTTTTAGGACATAAACTTATCTCTTGGTTCTCAAAGAAGCAGACATTTGTTGTCACATCAACCACAAAAGCTGAATATATGGCAGCTGGGAGTTGTTGTGCTCAAATACTCTGGTTAAAGCAACAACTCAAGGACTATGAGATCGATGTCAAGGAGATACCCATTTTCTGTGATAGCTCAAGTGCTATAGCAATCACACAGAATCCTGTCTTGCATACCAGATGCAAACATGTAGATGTGGGACATCACTTTATAAGGGATCATGTTGAAAGAAAACATGTACAGATCGAGAAGATACACATTGAAATACAGAGAGCAGACATTCTTACTAAAGCATTACCAGAAGAAAGATTCAAGATGCTTTGTGGTAAATTAGGATTATTAAATCTGGAAGAGAGGACCAGATTGACATAATACAGATTGATAGGTTACAGATCAAGTAAAATTCCAACAGGGAATTAGTACCAGATCATCAAAGTGCCGATTAATGAAGAACAGATCAATTGAGTTCCAACAGGGAATCAACAACAGATTCAACAGATCAATCTGGAGCAGATGACTAGTAGCCACGTGGAAATTAATTTTTAATATTTGCGCTACTTAGTCAAGGGGGAATGTCAGCAAAATAAATCTAAATACGGCGATTATATCAATTTTAATCATAGCGTATATGTCTAAATCCTGACATAATATACCAAATATTTTATTTTGTGATGATTAGTACAGAGTTTGGGAACTATGATCTTGAAGATATTTACTAAATCAAGAAAAAGGAAGCAAATCGACGGCTAAAACTGACACGCGCCGCACTGCAACCCTAGGATCAAAGCGCGTGTATCAGACACAGAGTAGAGGCGGTAATAGATGACAAGTCTATAACTCAAAAAAGCGAGAAAACTAAAAAGGGAAGAATAAATCTAATCCCTTAATTTTATTTTCTTTAATTATTTATATGTGTTAGACTATTTGACTACTACCTACACTCTTCTTCTTCGACAAACACTTAGCAAATTTTTCCGCCATTCCTAACTCCCTCAAACCTTTCAAAAATCTATCTCTTACAAATGGCTCCCAAATCAAATCTCTTTTATCGAGCAAGTTAAATTTCTGAACCAATATATCCATCAAGATCAATATGCCGTTCTTGACAACTACGGCTTCCATAAACTAGACAAGGCTTTCGCCCTTGTTAAACGTTGCAAAGGTTTCTCTTTTATGAGTTTTCTTTTAAACCGTTATTCTTGTTTTAAATGTTCTGAATCACCTTTTCAACTGTTTTTTGTGAAATCATCCTGCTTTGAAAATCAAGTTTATCTTTAAGCATGCATCTGTGAACAAATATTGAACCGTGGAACTTGATATTTTGTATTGCTTAAATTGCTGTTGAACACTCATACTTCATTAATGGAAGAATGGTAGTCACCTATATATTTTTTTTAACTTTTTTGTAGGATTTCACAACATTATCACCACACACCCTCTCAAATTCTTGCCGAAAGAAGTGGCAACCTTCTACCTCACATGGCAAGGAGAGAAAGGTGGGAACGAGGCCACCGTTCGTGTAAGCAAGGGAAATACTACCAGCAACTCAACTTACAACGTGTTGAACATTATAGACGAGGTCTCTAAACTGAAGGATGAAGGTATCAGTCTCGGAGACATCACAGATGATCAGCTGCAGGAAGCTATCGAGATGATGATGGTTGTACCAATAAACTACACTCACAGAATGTTCAACCGGGGACTGCTTGCTTCGGAGTACAAGATCGTCTTCGAATTTGTACAATGGATATTCATGAACCACAACGGTTCATACAACCAAGTGACGCCTGAGAAGTTCAAGATCCTCACGGCTGTGGTACTAAATATCCTTGTTAATTGGAGCAGAGTTTTGTTTGATTTGTTGACAAAGGAGGCAAAGATGAGTACATTTATCAAAGGAGCGAGCCCAGGAATTGAAGTAAAGAGGAGCAGCTTGAGGCATTCCACCAAGATTAGTTTCATGCTGGAAATATTTTTCAAACAACACAAGTGGGATGAAGTGATTGAGTTCAACGACAAATTGAGATTTTTCAAGGATCAACATCAGATCGAGATGTCCATGGGAATCACAGTCAATCTGATAGCCAAGATAACAGACTCAGTGCATGTTAATGCCTTGATGGAGATGGGGAACTCAAATCCAATCTGGATTCCCCCATCTGTCACTGTTGAAAAATCTGTCAAGTCCAGAACCACCAAGGAGAAGCCAGTGGAGAGAACTCCTTTGAAAAGAGTCACAAGAAAAGCAAGCTCAGTGCACACTGCTGCTTCGACAGCTGCTCAACAGCCACAACCCAAGAGGAGAAGATTACACAAACACTCTGACCATGTGGACGAGGTCCAGGTTCAAGAACCTGCTATTACAGATACACCTATCCCTCAACAGGAGGTTGAGGATGATGACGAAATTCTGTTTGGGGGACCAACAGAAGAAGTTACCCCCATCTCCTCTTTTGACCCAAGTCAGGAAAAGGACTTTTCTCCTGCTCGCACAGCGAGTCCATCATCTGCTGAGCAGTTAGAACAGATTGATGAGGATGAAGAGGGTGAAGATGAATCCTCAGATGAGGATGTGGAGAAGAAACAGGCTGAAACTGTGGTGAAGCTGCTGGAAGCAAAAGCAAATCACTCAGTTATTAAATCATTTCCTGGCATACAGCTAACTCCAGAAAGTTATGATGTTGCTAAGCGACTGAAACTACTTCTTCTCATTAAGGACAAAGAATTCTATGTTCTCGATGCACTGCTCAAGACCAGATCGATCGCTGAACTCAAGGCAGAAGAAGCTATACTTCTGAATATCTTCGAAGTCTCCTCTGTTGCAGAGTTGAGAGATACTTACCTCCAGAGCATCTTGGCTACAGCCCAGCATGAAGCCAAGAAGCTACAAATCGATCTGAGGTCCATTTATGCATAAGAAAGGATGTTACAATTCTTTGACAGTGTAGTAGATGAAGAGGAAGATGCAGCTCACCAATAGGGTGCAACAGAAACCGAACCAGCTCAGCAACAGGCTGATGCTGCAGACCACACTATTCCAGCTACAGAGATAGCTGAAGAACCTGCTCAGGCTGACAGTGAACCTTAAATGCCAGCCCATAAAAGAAAAAGACCAATACAGATCGAGGTGGTTGATTACATACGAGAGGAAGATCAACCTGCTGGACAGAGGGTGGGAGGAAAACTGACAGATGATATATACACCCCCTCTGTAGCAACAACCATGGATGAATTTGTGGAGGCAACAGATCTGGAAGAGATATTGATGACTCAGCATCAATCTCTGTCCAATGCACAAGTCATGGACATAATGTCCCTCAAGGTAGACAAATACATGTATCACTCTCACAACTGTCCAGGACCAGGCTACCAGAATTATCACCGAATTCAACAACAGTCTGAAGTCACATGTAGACCAGGTGGACTCAGACCTAAGGAGAGTGTGAAGAATGAAGCTGGAAGAGCTCAGCAAGAAAATGGGTGATGACAGGTCTGCTGTTGAACAGAGGAAAGAGCAGATTGATCAAACTCTGTCAACAATGGAAATTAAAGTCCAAGAGATGTACAGAATTGTTACAGAGTTTGCCAAGAAAGAAAAATACCTGGTTCATGCCATAGTCAAAGAACAGACCGATGGAATTACTGAGGAAGTGATCAAGGCAGCAAAGATTGACATCAGATCACACCTAAGAAAATTTGAAGATGATGGGGTCAACTTTGTGGAGAGGAAGCTGCGTGATCTGGGATATCCATGAAAGACCATGATCGATACATACATTGATGACATTGGAACGATTAAAGAAGATCAAGATCACTATACTGCAGATCTCACCTCAGCAAAATCTTCCATTGAGAAACAGATCGATGAATCAAACGCTAACATCACCTCTCTGCTAAGAAAGAGATGTCCGAGATGAAGGAGGAGATCACCTCCCATAAGGCACTCATAAAAATTTATATTGATGATGTCGAAAAGGGGGAAGGGTCTAGGAAGAGAAAAGAGAGAGAAGCAGGAGGAAGAGGAGCTGGAAGAGGAAAGGGTCGATCTGGTGCTGTAGGAGAAAGAATAGAGGTACAATCGGAACAGCTAGCACAGCCAGCACAACCATCTGCTAAGGGCCAGAAGCCAGCAGATGAGGGAGATCAGATTGCTGATCTTCTGCTAAGTGGTATATCAGCAGATCAAGCTGCAGACCCTGCATTTAGAGCTCAGTTTTACAAAGAAAAAGAGCAGACAGAAAGAAGAGCAGCAGAGGCAGCAGCTAGAGAAGCTCAAGTGCTGAAGCAGATACCCATATCTCCACCTCACTCCAAGTCTCACTCCAGCAGATCAAGTCAATCCCAGCCACTGAAGAAGAAAAAGAAGAAGTCTGGATCTGGTTAGTTCTTCTCTGCATCAATCAAGACCAAAAAGCCAAATGAAGGAGAAACCAGCTGGGTACCAGACAATCTGAAGGAAGGATGGGAGGGGCTGAAGTATGGATTCATTATGTGCCGCTATTTTATCAAAGAACCAATATACTGCGAGGGCACAACACATCAGGCATTCAATCTATATCTGGACATGAATGACGCCAAAGATCTGGTCCAGGCCATCAGAGCAGCAGCCGCAGAGGCCCAGATCACTATCACTGCGCTAGATAGAGAGTACAGAGAATGCCCTGACATTCCTGGCACAAAAATCCCTGACAAGACCTACCTGTTGATCTTCATAAATCAACTTGCTGAAAACAGGGGGTACAAGATCGATGCTGAAGATCCAGATTACATCAGGGTCAGAGAGGGAGTTTATGAAAGTGTCCAGATGGTCTCGGATGAGACAAGAGCGAAGATGAAGAAGCTACAAGAAGAAGACCAGATAGTTTATCTCAACTCCATATCTTTCAGTCTATCTGTATTCTTATTCTGTTTTTGGACAATGTGTAAACCTATCTGTTTTACATGATCACTTTTATAAAATTTTGGGTTTCTGATGATAACACCTTATTGTCCAGGACATACTTAACTGCTATTAATCGTTATAACCTAATAACGAAAACATAAACAATCTGGCCAGTTAAACCAGATCACTCTTAGTGCTTAAATTAGGGCTATATTGTAAAGTGTGGTTTCGACATCATCAAAAAGGGGGAAATTGTTGGGAACCCCGAAGTATTTTGGTTTTGATGATGATCTCTCGAAACACACTTAGTTTTTACAGCTTTGATTGGTGTTAAATTGTTCTACATGTTAACAGATCAATAAGCATAAAGTGAATTCTGATAGAGAACAGATTAGGAGATGACTTAGCATGTAAAGGAATTATTCCTATAGAAGTCATTTCAATAATAGTCTAGGTTGAAGAGCAAGATATTTTTCCAAGAGAAGAAATCGATCTGCTATGACAGTCACCGACCAGATCACCGACCAGATCGATGATCACTAAGGTTTGGAAGGAGAATCCTTGATTGACACGAAGAAGGAAATTAATCACTATCGACCTGCTTTCCATACTTAGAGGATTCAGTCAACGCTTCTACAATGAAAGAGTTGATATGATGAATATCACTGATTGGCAATCAACAATCCATCACACGCCAATCAACAAACGGCTAGAATTTCAAATTCAAAGCCTATATATATTTGGAGTTCAAAGTCTGGAGAAGATATATGCTACATCGATAAATATATTCTCAAGCAATCAATCTCAACGTTAGACTAAAGCTTCAAACTGTTTGTGATTCTAAATCACACCAACACAACCTCGATTCAGGTCTGTCTTATCGAGAGAAAGGAGATCACCCTGCTAGCTAGTAGTTTTCTAGTGGTAACGTAGATGTAATCTGTTGTAAAGGGACTCGACCCTTATTAGTGCATTAGTATCCTTCTAGTTTTGATTGTGTTGGATCGGGAGTGCCCATCAGAATTGACGTACTGGCCCCACACACCAACACTTTCTTTCCCAGCCTGCTTTGTCCTCACTGACAGGCTGACCCAGGACACTTCCCAGTAGGTCACCCATCATAGTATTGCTCCAAGCCAAGCACGCTTAACCTTGGTGTTTCTACTAAGGGGTCACCTGAAAAGATGATGCACCATGTTGGTATGAGTAGTACTAATCAATTCATTTAACCTCTCGTCAACAATGGTCCTTTTCGACTGAGGTAGGCCGCACTCCCATAAGTTCTCTCGGGTACAATACACGGAGGACACCCCCTCCGGGAGGTGCTGGAGTCCACTTCCCAACAATTCCCCCCTCAGCACCATCCCGGTACTCTGGAGGATGCATCGGACCTTGAGAGCATATGCTGGCGCTCCTTCGAACCTAGGCCACGGGGCTACCTATGACACCCAGAGGACCGTCAATCTCGCACCTCGGATTACGGCCGTGAATCGTCATAACCCCTAGAGTTATTGTGCCCAATAACCCCTCCCCTCAGGCATTCACTGCATAGGGATGGCACCGCCAGATTCGATTCTTCACATCCGAAGCCCCGGCTCTGATACCACTTGTTGGTCCCGAAAGAGCAAGGTTTGGTGTATGGGGGGGGGGGGAATACACCAAATACAAACTTTTCAGTTTACTTGTTTAATTATTAGAGAGATCAAGCTATTCTTAAAGAAGAAATTGCTCGACAGATGACTAACCAGATTGATCAGTTGATCGATATCAGATTATTCCAAGCAGATTGCTCTCTAGTGTAAACACTTAGACAATAATAAGAGTGATCTTGTTATTTTCTAAGTATTGTGTGTGCGGAAATATGGTGGATTTAATGAGTGCTCTTATTAAGAAAACCTTAGGAATTAATCAGATCGATTAAGAAGATTGATTGAGATGCAGATTATATGATAGTGCAGAAGGTTAGAATAATAAACAACTGAAGGTAAAGATGCAGAAAAATAAAGAACACAGTTGTTTAACGTGGTTCGGGAAATCCCTACGTCCACGATCTGGTCAAAACTAGACCAGATTATCCACTACTAGGATACTCTGCTTCTTTATACTCGTGGAGAACGAGTCACAAGTATCAATCAAAGCTAGAGAGATACTTATGCACGAAGTAAGGGTCGTGTCCCTTTACAACAGATTACCTCTACGTTACCACTAGAAAACTACTAGCTAGCAGGGTGATCTCCTTTCTCTCGATAAGACAGACTTGAATCGAGGTTGGGTTGGTGTGACGTAGAATCACAGATTTTTTGAAGCTCTTAGTCTGGTTCAGAGATTGCTTGAGGGTATGTTGTCAATGTAGCTCACGTGTGTCTTTTTTTTTTTTGTTCCAGGCTTTGAACTTCATTTATATAGGCATTGAATTTTAAAATTCTAGCTGTTGTTGATTGGCGTGAGATTGATTGTAGATTGTCAATCAATGATATCCATCATATCTGTTCTTGCCATGTAGAAATGTTGACTCAATCTTCAAAGTATGGAAAGAAGATTGCTAACGGTTACTTTCCTTCTTTGTGTCAATCGTAGATTCTCTTCCCAATCCCTGTTGGATGGACTTCAATCTTGACGTGGCAAGAGGATATGATGTGTAGGATGATGTCATCAGGTGGTTTGATGACTCTATCGATCTGGTGCTTCGCTATGATCATCGATCTGGTCGGTGATCTGGTCGCTGTCTGTTACAGCAGATCGATTTCTTCTTGGCGTGAAATCTTGGTCTTCATCCTATACTATCTATAGAAATGACTTCTACAGGAATAATTCATTTACATGCTAAGTCATCTCCTAACCTGTTCTCTATCAGAATTCACCTTATATGTAGTGATCTGTTAACACGTAGAACAGTTTAAGAGTGATCTGGTTTGATGGCCAGATTGATTATGTTTCGTTATTAGGTTATAACGATTAAAGCAGTTTATATATGTTCTGGACAATAAGAAGTTGTCATCAGAAACTTAAAATGATCTTCATTGATAAGATGCAAATAAGAGTTTACAGATCGTCAAAAAATAGGAATTACAGATAGTAAAAGATATGAAAGTGAGTAACTATCTGCTCTTCCTCCTCTCTTCCTGTTGTTTCTTCATCTTGGCCCTTGTCTCGTCAGATATGAGTTGTACGCTCTCATAAACTCCTTCTTTAACTCTAATGTAATCTGGATCTTCAGCGTCTATTTTGTAGCCTCTGTTTTCTGCGAGCTGGTTTATGAAGTTGAGTAGGAATGTCTTGTCTGGAAGCTCAGTGCCAGGTATGTTGGGACAGGTTCTGAACTCCACCAGATCTCTTGCATCGTTTAAGTCCAGATAGAGATTGAATCCCTCATTAGGTGTCCCCTCGCAGTAAGTTTGTTCTCTGAGAAATTAGCGACACATAATGAAGCCATATCTCAGTCCTTCCCATCCCTCCTTCAAGTTCTCTGGGACCCAGTTGGTCTCTCCTTCTTTAGCCTTCATTGTCCTGATAGGAGCAGATGAGAACCAACCGGATCCAGATCTTTTCTTCTTCTTCGAGGGTTGGGAGTAGCTTGATCTGCTTGAAGTTGATATAGATATCTTCTGGGCTTGAGCAGATGATGGGTTGGGTTGATCTGGTGCAATTTGTAGCTTCGGTTGAGCTTTTATCCTTTCATCCTTGGCACCAGATTGTCCCTGCCCTTTTTCAATTACTACCTCCTTTCCTTTTTCCTTCTTCTTCTTGGATCCTTCCCCCTTTTCGACATCATCAACATACAGATTGATGAGTGCCTTAAGGGAGGTGATCTCCTCTTTTGGAATGATGTTGAGATTAGAGTCGTCGATCTGCTTTTGGAATGATGTCTTTGTCTGGGCCAGACTAGCAGTGAAATTCTCTTGCTCCTCCTTTATCACTCCAATCTCATCAAAAAATGAATCAATTAAGGTCTTCGTTGGGTAGCGCAGTTCGCTCATCTTTGTTGCCACAAAATCTTTTCCGTCTGTTTCAAACTTTCTGAACAGTGATCTGGTTTCTGCATTAGCTACTTTGATCCCTTCTTCAGTTATCCCATCAGTCTGTTGTTTGACAATGGTATGGACCATGTCTTTCTCCTTCTTTGCGAACTCTGTGACTATCTTGTACATTTCTTGGACTTTTAGCTCTATAGTTACCAGAGTCTGATCGATCTGTTCCTTCCTCCATTCGGCAGCAGATCGATCATCGTCCATCTTCTTGCTCAGTTCTTCAAGTTTCATCCTGCACACTCTTCTCAAGTCTGAGTCAACCTAATCAACATGGGATTTCAGATGGTTGTTGAACTCAGTGAGAATGCGAGTGGCCTGATCTTGGACTGTGGAGAGCGTTCCATACATGTACTTGTCCACCTTTTTGGAAATTAAGTCTTTTACTTGTTCGTTAGATAGTGATTGATGCTGGGTCATCAATATGTCCTCCAGGTTCGTCGTCTGCACGAATTCTTCCATTGATGCTGCGACAGCGGGGGTGTATATCTCATCAGTCAGCTTACCACCCACCCTCTGTCGAGTTGGGTTAGTCTCCTCTCGTGGATAATTCACCACTGCAATTTTGATCTTGTTCTTGGCTGGTTCCCCCTCAGCCTGTGCAGTGGTTTCCACTATCTGTTCTGCAGCATAAGCTTGATGCTGATTTGGTTCTGTTTCTTGAATAGCTGCACCCTGTTGGTGAGCTTCAGAAGGTCCTTCTTCTATTCTTTCAACTTCCTCAACTCCTTCAACCACTTCCTCATCAATGCTTTCATAGAATTCCGACATTTTTGCCTTTTCATATATAGATCTGAGGTCAATCTGGAGTTCTCTGGCCTCAAATTTTGCCATGGCCAGGATATCTGGTCTGTAAGTGTCCCTCAACTCAGCAATTGAGGAGGCAGTAAAGACGTTGAGCAAAGTGTCCTCTTCTGCCTTGAGGGCATCAATTGATCTGGTCTTCAGAATGGTGTCCAGCACATAAAATTCTTTGTCTTTGATGAGCAGAAGGAATTTTAGTCGTCTTGCTGCTTCGTAGCTCTCAGGAGTGAGCTTGATCCCAGGGAAAGTTTTAAGTATGGAGTGATCTGCCTCAGCTTCTAGAAGCTTCACCACGGTCTCTGCCTTTTTCTTCTCCTCATCCTCATCGGAGGATTCTTCTTCACTTTCAACATCCTCATCGATCTGCTCCAAAGGTTCAGTAGAGGATGGACTTGCAGTATGAGCGGGTGAGAAGTCTTTTCCTTGACTTGGGTCCATGGAGGAGATGGGGACAACATCCTCTGGTGGTCCCCTACCAGTATCTCCTCATCCACAATCTCTTCCTCCTGTTGAGGGATGATAGTTTCTTTAACCTGGACTTCCTCCACAGTTTCAGACAGCTTTTGTAGCTTCCTTCTCTTGGGTTTCGGTGGTTGGGCTGCGGTGGATGCATCTGTGTCCACAGAGCTGGCTCTCCTTGTAACTCGCTTTGTAGGGGTCCTTTCGACTTGTTTCTCTTTTGTTACCTTGGACTTTGTGGACTTCTCAGCTGGAGCAGATGGGGGAACCCAGATTGGGTTGGAACTTCCCATCTCCATCAGCGCGTTGGCAAAAACAGGGTCTGTTACCCTTGTAATCAGATTGGCAGAAATGCCCATAGACATTTCAATTTGGTGTTGGTCCTTCGGGAACCTCAGTCTATCATTGAACTCCACAACTGAGTCCCATTTATGCTGGTTGAAGAACATTTCCAGCATGTAACTTATCTTGGTTGAGTGTCTCAGACTGCTTCTTCTCACCTCAATTCCAGGGCTTCCTCACTTTACGAATGTGATCATCTTGGCCTCCTTTGCCAAGAGATCAAAAAGAATTCTGCTCCAATTCACCAGTAGATTCAGCACGACAGCTGCTAGAATCTTGAACTTTTCAGGAGTGACCTGGTCGTAAGACCCATTGTGATTCAAGAAAATTCACTGGACGAATTCAAACACGATCTTGAATTCGGGTGCCAGTAGGGCCCTGTTGAACATCTTGTTCGTGTAATGAGTGGGCACTACCATCACCATCTCTATAACCTCCTGAAGTTGTGCTTCGCTGATGTCTCCCAGAGTGAGACCTTCATCCTTTAACTTGTAAACTTCATCAATAATGTTTAGTACATTATATGTAGTGTTGCTGATGGTGTTGCCTTTGCTGACCCTAATGGTAGCTTCATTCCCGCCTTTCTCTCCTTGCCACGAGAGATAAAAGGCAGCAACTTCCTTTGGTAGAAAGTGGACAGGGTGTGTAGTAATTATATTATGAAATCCTACAAAGAAATCAAAACAATAGATATGAACACTATCCTTCCATCAGTGAAGTATAAGTTCTCAATAGCAGTTTACAGAATATAAATAACAATAAGAGAGCATATAGGCATGTAAATGACTAAAACTGATTTTCAATATGAGTTCAAGAGATTTTCAGAGCATTCAAGACAAAGGCAGTTAAAAGAAAAACTCATAAGTTTGAAACCTTTGCAGCGTCTAACAAGGTCGAAAGCCTTGTAACTTGTGAAATCCGAAGGTATCAAGATCGGCATAAAGATCTTGATGAATGTAGGGTTTCAAAAAGTTAACTTGCTCAAGAAATAGAGAGAATTTGGGTGCCATATTGACAGATGGATATTTGAAATTTGGACGATTTTGGAATGAGAAAAATTTTTGCTAAGTGTTTAAGGAAGAAGAACAGTGTATGATAGTTGAACCGCCTTATCAGAATGTATATATATAGATAGATAAGTGATAAAAAGGAGTAATATATTAATTGATATTCTTCCCTTTTTCAGCTTTTTCCCGCCTCTTGAGTTATAGGCTTAAGGTCTATTGTCTTCTCTTTTTTGCGTTTGATACACGCGCTTGATCAACGGCTGTAGTGAGGCGCGTGTGTGTTACACCCGTTGATTTTCTTCCTTTTTCTTGGTTTGGTAAATATCTCCTCGATCACGTTTCCCAAACACTGTACTTAATCATCAAAAAATAAAAGATTTGGTATATTATGTCAGAATTTAGATACATAGGCTAAAGATTAATCGCCGTATCTGTTTGACTTTCCCCCTTGACCAAGTAATGGGGATATTAATAGAAGGATTTAATTAATATCCACGTGGCATCTAGTTATCTGGTCCATATCGATCTCAAAATTAACAGACTGTTGTTAATATTATCGATCTGTTTATGCTACTTTCAGGTTTTGGACACCAATCTTGTGTGAGGATCTGCTAATAATTCCCGGTTGGAATTTAATGATCTGTTTGATCATTAACATGTACTTAGTGATCTGGTGTCAATTTCCAATTGGAAATTTATATGATCTGGTCTATATCAATCTGCATTAAGTCAATCTGGTTCTGATTCCCTGTTGGAATATGATGATCTTGTGTTAATTCCCAGTTGTAATTTTACATGATCTGTTATAAGATTATCTGGTCCTTTCTTCCAGATTTAATAATCCTAATTTCCCACAAAGCATCTTGAATCTCTCTTCTGGTAATGCTTTAGTAAGGATGTCAGCTCTCTGTACTTCTGTGTGTATTTTCTCGATCTGTACATGTTTTCTTTCAACATGATCTCTTATAAAGTGATGTCTCACATCCACATGTTTACATCTAGTATGTAAAACAGGATTCTGTGTGATAGCTATAGCACTTGAGCTGTCACAGAAAATGGGTATCTCCTTGACATCAATCTCATAATCTTTAAGCTGTTGTCTTAACCATAGTATTTGAGCACAACAACTTTCAGCTGCCATATACTCTGCCTCTGTGGTTGATGTGGCAACAGATGTCTGTTTCTTTAAGAACCAAGAGATTAAATTATTTCCCAAGAACTGACAAGTACCAGATGTTGACTTTCTGTCTAGCTTACATCCAGATGTTGACTTTAACGATCTGGATTATAATTAAGGTTTTCAATATAAGAGCACCAACTAAGTCCACCATATTTCCGCACACACAATACATCGAAAGTAATAAGACCACTCTTATTATTGTCTAAGTATTTACACTAGAGAGCAACCTGTTTGGATTGATCTGCTATCGATCTGTCGATTGATTTGGTCAGTCATCTGCCGAGAAATTTCTTCTTTAAGAATAGCTTGAACTCTCTGATAATTAGCCAAGTAAACTGAAAAGTTTATATTTGGTGTATTGGGGGCCCCCCCCCCCCCCCCCCCC
>JAPKLX010000102.1:824274-892413 GCA_026898415.1 Leonotis leonurus
ATATACTTCTTCTTCAAGTATACCATTTAGGAATGCACTTTTAACATCCATCTGGTACACTTTGAATCTCTTGTATGCTTCATATGCTATGAACAGTCTGATTGCTTCTAGTCTGGGAACTGGGGCAAAGGTTTCATCAAAATCAATACCTTCTTGTTGACTGTATCATTTGCAACTCGTCTGGCCTTGTTTCTGACTACTTCACCGTTCTCATCTCGTTTATTCTTGAATACGCATTTGACACCTATCACTCCCTGATGTTTTGGTCTGTCCACTATATACCAAACTTGATTTCTTTTAAATTCATTGAGTTCTTCTTGCATAGCAGTAACTCAGTCTGCATCTTTAAGTGCTTCAAAGGCATCAGATGGTTCAACACGTGATAGATAGCAACTAAGAAGTACACTTTCTCCATGCATTCTTTTGGTTCTCACACAATCTCATGGGTTCCCAACAATCTGTTCAGGAGGATGATTGTCTTGTATCCATCTCCTTCTGCTGGACATCTCTTCTTCTGATATCTCAGGCTCAGGTTCATTTGTTGGGTCCTCAAATTCTGGATGTGATGTTGAAGATGCTTGAAAAGGATTTTCAACTTCTGGTTCTTCAATTTCTTGATTGTTATTCCAACCATTTGTATCTCTGGATTCTTCTGGTTGATCTTGAGATTGTTCAATATTATCTCCTTTCATTGGTTGGTTATCTTCTGGTGGAGTCTTCGATCTGTCTAGATCCAGAACGATATGTTCTGTTCCCCCTTGCTGTGAGCTTGTTGTATCAGCATTAAGTGGAACATCTATTTCACTCTCTTCTGCTGTATTCCAAATTAGAATGTCTTCTAACAGTATTCCTTCTGTTCTCTTATCCTCGTTCTCACTTTGAGTATGTTCATCACCTATCTCTCTGTAACTTATGAAAGATTCATCAAAAAAATATGAGGTGTTACCTCCACAATATGAGTCTTCTTGTTGTAAACCCTATAAGCTTTACTAACATCATAATATCTTAAGAATATTCCAGGGTCAGCTTTACTATCAAAGGTTTTCAACTGAGATTTCTCATTATTATGAATGTAACACAAACAACCAAAAGTACGGAAGTATTGTATCCTGGGTTTTCTGTTGTTCCAGACTTCGTATGGTGTCTTCCCATGTCTGAGGGTAACCACCGACCTGTTCTGTGTATAGCAGGCCGTGTAGATGGCTTCTGCCTAGAATTTCTTTGGTAATCTGGTTGCATTAAGCATGGTGCGAGCTGATTCTTTTAATGATCTATTCCTTCTTTCAATTACTCCATTATGTTGAGGTGTTCTTGCTGCAGACGTTTGATGTGTGATTCCCATCTGGTTGCAATAATCCTCAATCTTCTGGTTTAGGAATTCTGTTCCACGATCTGTTCTGATTGTTGTAACAGAAGTTTCTCTTTTCTTGGTGATTTTGTTGAGGAAATTTGGCAGCTTCTCCAATGTTTCTTTCTTCTTGTATAAGAAGATTACCCATGTGAATCTTGAGTAATCATCGATGATAACCAGAGTGTACTTCCTACCATTTATACTTAGTGGTTTGACTGGACCAAATAAGTCTAAATGAAGTAACTCTAAGATTATGGTGGAAAACTGAGCTGCTTTGCTGGTAAATGATGATCTGGTTTGTTTTCCAGCTTGACAGGCTTCGCAGATGTGATTCTTGTCATATACTTGATCTGGTAATCCTTCGACTAGTTTCTCTCTTGCAATCTTATTGATTGTCTTGAAATTGAGATGACTTAGTCGTTTATGCCATAGCCAACTAGTTTCTGATATTGTCTTAGTAACCAGACATGTCTCAATCTGGTTATTCCACTGTACAATATATAATTTGTCCTGCAATTTTCCGGTAAGAAGAATCTTATCTCCTTCCTTGTTTTTCCCAAAACAATTGTTAGCATCAAATATAATCTGGTTTCCATTAGCACAAAATTGGCTAACTGAAAACAGATTATGACTAAGACCCTCAACAAATAATACATTTGAGATTGTGGTCTTGCCAATAGTTATATTACCATATCCTCTGGTGTAGCCTTTTGAGTTACATCCAAAGGTTACCTGTGGTCCTTCTCTTTCCACATAGTCTGATAGAGCGTTCTTATCACATGTCATGTGTTTTGAACATCCACTATCAATAATCCAGATTGTTCCCTTTGCTACTTTACTCCTTCTTGTAGTTCTTCGATCCTACAATTAATAAATTTTAGCTACCCTTTCAACGAGTGGGTGCTTGGTTAGTAGCAAATGTTCCCTTGGGAATCCAAATTAACTTAGTGTCAGGAACACATATATAACATGTAATTTTTCTTCCAATATCATCTGTTCCAGTTATGGTTTTGTAGATATAAGGATGATTTCTCTCAATGTTGTCCCAATTGATCTTCTTCTTGTTGGTTGAGGAGATCTTGAGTGGTGTCTTCTGCTTCTGATTCTTATTTGTTTTCTCATAGTAAACAGATTGACCCTTCTTCTGATAGTATCTGTTATCTCCTGTTTCCTTCATCATCAACTTCTGGGGTTGATTTTTTCTTGTTCTTGAGATCCTTGACTTGATCTGGTATGTTCTTCCTTTCAGCAACAAACCGAGTCTCACTGGAATTTCCGTTGTATCCTAGACCAGCTCTCCCCTTCTATTGCATGTCAATGATCATTTCAGCTCGCTCTTGACTTTTATTGATTTTGCTCATATTCTCCATGTTTTTCTTCAAATTCTCTTCTACTACATCCTTTATGTGGATCACGTCTTTCATCCTGGAATTGAATGAATATATTTCTGCATCTTTTGTCTGCATCTGTTCTCCAAGACCATTTATTTGTGCAGAGAACTTGGTGTTTGCTTCACTTAAGAACTTCACGGTGTCATTCAGCTTGTCATTTTCCTTTATGACTTCAGAAAACAACTTCTTTATGCTGGTGTAGCTTTTGAACATCTCATTAATTTCATCTCATGTCACTTCTGGTTCATCTTCATTTCCTGAATCATACACAGGTTTATTTGAAGATAGACAGACATGAGAGTTTACCTCATTCTGGTCGAGTTCATTATCTAGACCCATGTAGCATTCATCTCATTCTTGATCTGTTTCTTCTGCATAGAATGCTTCATTATCTTCTGATGAACTATCTGTCAGATGACTGGAGCTACTAGAGTCTTCTTCTGCTATCATGGCCTTGCGTTGAGCTTTGAGTTTTCGATCTCTTTAAGCTCGTAGCTCTTCTCTTTGGCTTTTAGATAAGTCTGGACAATCTGTCTTGAAGTGACCTGTTCTTCCACATCCATAACAAGTGTAGTCAGCAGAGTTAGTAGTTTTACCATTACTTCTACTTTTTGCTTTGTTGCCAGATCGTTCTGTATCTTTGTTCTTCTGGTATCTGCTTTTGTTATCTTTGTAGAACCTTCGATACTTTCTTGATCTGATTTCCATCTTGTCCATCCTCTTGGCAATCATGGAAAATTCTTTGAGCAGTTTGTCATAGCCCCCTTCTTCTGGTGTGGCAGATGGTTCTGATTCATCTGTTTTGCACTTCACTTTGAAGGCAATCTCTTTCTCTTTCTTTGAGTTGTTCTCGTTCTTCTTGCTAGAGGAATGATCTGATCCATATATCCTTCTAATGTCATATTCGTGAACAGCTAGATGGTCAAATAGAGCTTCTACGGACAGATCGTTGAAATCAGCACGTAGTGGTTGCATTGCTGAATAAATCTCCCAGCTTGGTGGTAATGCTCTGAGAATGTTAAGATTCTTCTCTCTCTGTGTGTACTTGTTCTTATTGAAGGCAGAGACTTTAAGCAACACTTCTATGAACCTGTTCTTCATCTGCTCGATGGTTTCTCAAGGTTTCATCTTGAATTCATCGAACTTGTTACACGCTAGAGATAGCTTGTTCTCGATCATTGCTTCAGAACTTAGACTTAGTTCTCTCAAGGCTTCTCACATCTCTTTGGTTGTGTCAAAATCTTGGATTTTGGCCAGATGAACTCCTTCTACAGTACTGGAAATAACTCCTTTGGCAAAGTCATCAAGATTTGCTTCTCTTCTTTCTTCAGATGTGTACTTTCTGGGATCTTTTAGTACGTCCTCCTTGACCACTCCAGTTTCAGTGATACGGATTGTTTCTTCAGAAATTACTAATGGCCCTTCTTCAATCACTTTCCACATCAAGCAGTGATGAGCTTTGAGGCACATCTTGATTCTGAAACTGCACTCTCTATATCCTTGGATGGAGAATTCTTCACATGCCCTGATAACAGATGATTCCATAATGACAGATAGAATGCAAGTGAATGAAAAGAGGTTTTCTAGATCTATTCAAGTTGACCACGCAGATTTCACTCTTGTGAAAACAGAAACAATGGTCTTATGAACCACGGCTCTGATACCACTTGTTGGTCCCGAAAGAGCAAGGTTTGGTGTATGGGGGGGGGGAATACACCAAATACAAACCTTTCTGGTTACTTGACTAATTTGGTTGAGAGATTTGAGCTTTCTGTAAAACAAATCGCTATAAGTGACAGACCAGATCGATTATCAGATCGATCTCGTTCTGTCCAGATAGAATCTCTCGAGTGAATAACGCTTGGCAGAGATCAAGAGTGATCTTATTCTCTAGCAGAGCGTTGTGTGCGGAATAATGGTGGACTTAGTCGGTGCTCTTTGTTTATAAAACCTTTTCAAGACTTGACCAAATATTTAACAGATTGATTAAGAAAGGAGTTTTGAATGAGTGTGACAGTTAATGGATAAAATAATTGGAATATAAAATACAGAAAGTAAATGGCACAGTTATTTTTACGTGGTTCGGGAAACCCCCTATGTCCACGGTCTAATCCAAACTGGATTAGATATCCACTACTAAGATACTCTTTTTGTTTATACTCGCTGAGAACGAGCCACAAGTTTCAAACCCAAACTGGTCGAAACTTATGCACGAATAAGGGTCGTGTCCCTTTACAACTTACAGAAAACTACTGTAACTGGATCTCTTCATGTTAATCCACTAGAAAACTACTAGCTAGCAAAGATCTCCTTCTTTCTTTCTCGATAAGACATACTTGAATCGAGGTGTGATTACGATCACGAACGGTTCGGAACATGATCTGGTGAGTAGAAATCTTCTCAGTAAATGCTTCGATGGTTGAGATGATTTCTGGGCAGGGTTACAGCTTGTAGATGGTAGATGGTCTTGAATACGTATATTGCACTCTCTCTATATTTCTGCCAGTCTTTGTTCCGAGCTTTTATAGGTGTAGAATTTCAAATTCTAACCGTTGAGCTTGATTGGTTTGAAGGTAATGTGATTTCTCCAATCAAGGATAGTGAATCTCTAATTTGTCTCCTCTTGCCTTCTAAAAAGTTTGACAGAATTTTCTAGATATGGTAAGCAGATCGTTTGACCGATACTGCTTTCTTTTTTCTAGTTTTGATTGATTCTTTTCCTTCTATGGTACGAATGACTTAGCTCAGTTTTTTAGATTCACCAACAATTAGTCGATATCATCTGGTTTCAGCTTTAAAATATCGATCTAATTGTAGTCGTTCTGGTCGAACTCGATCTGGTCGAGCATAAGATGACATCGATCTGGTCATAGTTGATCTGGTTGGACACAGGTTGACATCGATCTGGTCATAGTTGATTTGGTCCAACACAATCTGGCTGAAGATGATTAGGTCCAACACGATCTGGTTGAAGATGATCTGGTCCAACACGATCTGGTTGAAGATGATCTGGTTCAACACGATCTAGTTGAAGATGATCTGGTCCAACACGATCTGGTTGAAGATGATCTTACTTCGAGGTGAGTTGATTCTACTGAGTGTTCTGGTGAGAACAGATAATTGTTCTGATGAAGCTTTCTGCTTGTTTCTGTCTTGTTTTAACGTTCTGGTCCTATTAACTAACAGAGTGACACAATGGATTTTATAGGAAAAAATCCTTTACAAGATAAGACATTTCGAAGACAGAACATGGATCAGTTCTCCTATCAGATACACTTTATATTAGTGTTCTGTTTGCACTTTTAGAACAGATCAAGGTAACACAGAACATGAATAAGTCTAAGTGTGTTTTCAAGAGAACATCATGAAAACTAATTTTATTTGTGGGGTTCCCAACACTTTGAGTCTTGCAACCGATGCGAAGGTTTCATCGAAATCAATGCCTTATTGTTGACAGTATCCTTTAGCAACCAATCTTGCTTTGTTTCTGACCACCATTCATCTCTCTTGTTCTTGAAGACTCATTTGATGTCAATGACTCCTTGATGAGTTGGGCGATCTACCATATACAATACTTCATTGCGCTTGAACTTGTTTAGTTCTTCTTGCATGGCCTACGTCCAATCTGCATCCCTAAGAGCTTCATCTACATTTTGGGGTTCTGTGTGGGAGAGATAACAGCTGAGTAATGCACTTTCTCCATGCATCCTTCTGGTCTTGACACCTTCTTCTGGGTTCCCAACAATGAGGTCTGATGGGTGAACATCAATCCACCTTCTGCGTCAAGTCATTTCTTCCTCTGACACTTCAGGTTCTTCCTCAAGAGTTGGTTCCTCAAATTATGGATGTACTGTAAAGAAGTAGAGAAAGGGTAATAAAAAACATCACAATTAAGATCGAGGTTACCCAGTTGATCTGCCAATGAATCTGGGTTGATAGCTACTGTGTGCTCTGCTTCTGGGGATTGAACTTGTGCTGAATCACCAGATGGTTCATTTGGTGGATGCACAACACTAGAATCTGTGATAAGAACAACTTCGGTGCTAGCTGATTCCTCTGTTGCAGTTAGTGGAGCTGTGTGCTCGCATTCTGTAGGCTCTAGAACAGATTGCACTGGTTATGTTCCCCCTTGATTCGAGCATTCTCCTCATGTAGTCTCTTCTTCTTCTTCGTCTTCTGTGGGACTCCATCTAAGGATGTCATCCACGATTTGGGAAGTGGAGCTTCTCAACCTTCTTGTGTCCTCTGTGTTTTCTTCTTCTGTAATCCTGTGGGGAGATAACAGATTCATCAAAAACAACATGAGGTGTTACTTCCAGAATATGGGTAGTCTTATTAAAAACTCGATATGTTTTGCTAATCTCAGAATATCCTAAAAATATTTCTAGATCAGCTTTTCTATCAAAAGTCTTTAATTGGGATTTCTCATTATTGTGGATGTAACACTTGCAACCAAAAGCACGAAAGTGTTTGATGAGGAGCTTCATGTTGTTCCACAACTTGTTTGGAGTTTTCCCTTGACGAGTTGTAACCGCTGATCTTTTCTGGGTGTAACATGACGTGTTGACAGCTTCTACCCAAAATTTCTTCGTCAAATTTGTCTCATTAAGCATTATCCTCTTTGCTTCCTTTAGTGATCTATTGCGGCATTCCACTACGTCGTTCTGTTGTGGGGTTCATGTAGCTGAGGTTTGGTGATCAATTCTCATCTTTAAGCAGTTTTCGTCTAACATCTGGTTTAGGAATTCTGTTCCACGATCTTATCTGATATACAAAATGTTTAACTCCTTTTGAGTAGTGAGCTGGGTGAGTAGTTCTAATAACTTCTCCAACGTCTCCTTTTTCTTGAACAGAAAGATAACACAGGTTTATCTAGAATAATCATCAATAACAACAAGGGTGTACTTTCTACCGTTAATACTCAGGGGAGTAATTGGACCAAACAGATCCATATGGAGCAGCTCCAGTGTTCAAATCGTTGAATGTGCAGCTTTGCTGGGAAATGAGGCTCTTGTCTATTTCCCAGCTTGACATGCATCACAAATGTGATTTTTGTCGAACACTTGATCTGGCAGTCCCTCAACCAGCTTCTCTCTTGAAATTCTATTGATGGTCTTGAAGTTCAGGTGGATGAGTCTCTTGTGCCACAGCCAGCTCAACTCTGTGATGGTCTTTGTCACAAGGCATATTTCTTGTTCTGTATTCCACTGAACAATATACAGCTTGTCCTGCAAAATTCCGGTAAGGAGTGTTGCTCCTTCCTAATATTTGACCACACACTTGTTAGTTGTAAAAACAACTTGTTTTCCAGAAGCACAAAATTGACTTACAGAAACAGGTTGGGTTTAAGACCATCTACGAATGACATATTACTTACAGTGGTCTTACCAACTACTAGGTTCCATAACCTTTTGTTTATAGTTTGGTGTTTCCTCCAAAGGTTACCATTGGTCCATTTCGCTCAACATAGTTGGACAGCTTTTCTCGATCGCAGTTCATGTGTATTGAGCATCCACTGTCGATTATCCAGACAGCACCTCCAGCAGCGATGCTTCTTCTTTGGCTTCTTCCTCCCTACAGATAACTGAACTTAGCAACCCATTGTGGAAATGGGGTTCCTTGTTAGTAGCATAAGTTTCAATCGGAACCCATAAATGACGAGAAAAGAAGGAGATAGAGTTAGGTTTAATCTGTCAACCCCTGAAGTCAACGAAGATCTGTTCCTTCTTTGTTCCGTTATGTGATATGTTCTGTTTAGGCGGAATTGCCTTCTGTTGATGTTGTTGTTTGGGCAATTCTGTTCTTCTTGAAATCTATTGTCTTCGATTAGCTTTCTGTGCAGCTAGCTTTTTCTGATTAGTTGTTATTTTGGAGGTTGAAGTCTCTTGTGTGTGAGTTACTTTTCTGTACCCAACACCTTGCTTCCCATTGAATCTTACAGCATATTATGGTTTTCTTCTGCTATTATGTTTGATTAGGATAGCTTAGGGCTGTTTGGTGGGGTTTTGTAAGCTCACGATTTGGTTGGGCAGGTCTTTCCAGTTCTGTTCTGGCTTCTTACCTTTGCCCTTCCCTTGTGCTTTCAAAAATTCCATTTTCTTAGTTTGCTCGTCTTCTATGCATCTTATGCCCTTCATGTCAGCCTTTCTGTATCTTTCGGTGATGTATTCTCTCATCACATCGCCGTTTCTGTGGAAATTTGTTGATATACTTCTTCTCCTCCTAAGCTTTCTTTGCCAGTGCATCATACCTAGCAAGGAGATCGTTGATTTTTGCATTGAGAGTGGTGATCTCCTTTTCTTTGTTTGTGATCTATTTGGACATATTCTTTTCTCGTTCTGTGAACGCTTTATTAACATCTTTCATCTGTGTGAAGGTTGTTTCCAGATGCTCATTCCTTTCCTGTAGGATTTCCACCATTTCTCTAAGTCTCTTACAATCTTCGAGAGTCTGAATGACCTCATCCCATGAAATCCTTTCTGGGGGTTCTCCATCATCGCTTTCCTATTCATCACTTTCCTGATTTGTCTCTATTTCTCTAGCAGAGTAATATATAGGTAAATTTGATGATTCAGAAGGAAGTAGGTTTACCTCGGATTGACCTAATTCGTTGTCCATCACTACGTAGCATTCTCCATCTACTTCCATAATGACTTCTTGAGCAAAGAGGGCCTCATCGTTATCTGATGAAGAGTCTGAGAAGTTCCTGCTGGAACAAACTGCATTCTCTTCTGCAATCATTGCTTTCCTTTGTTCCTTGAGCTTTCTGTCCCTTTTGGCTCTAAGATCTTCACATTCTGATCGGCTTAGTTCAGTACATTCAGTCTTGAAGTGACCTTTCCTATTACAACCAAAACAGGTGACATCATCAAGATTGGCTTTTGGAATATCCCTTGACTTTACTTGTTCTGACTGGTCAGGTTTGTCTTTCTGTTGTCGGCTGAAATTTCTTCTGTCTTTATAGAATCTTTGATGCTTGTTAGTTCTGGATTCCATCTTTTCCAGTCGCTTTACCATCATGGCGAAGTCCATGGTAAACTTGTCATTTCCCACTGTCTCATCATTGGATGAAAACGTTTTAGGGTTTTCTGTTGCAGGAGCTGCTTTAAAGACAAATTATTTTTTTCTTCTTTTCTTGCTTCTTTCTTGAAGAAGCTTCAGTGGCTTCCTGTATCATGCGCACTTCGAACTCATTTCCCGTAAGGGCGCTAAATAGCTCTTGAGAAATCATTAAATTGAAATCTGAGCGCATAGCATAAAAAATAGAATATAGATGCCAACTAGGAGTTAAAGCACGAATAACTCCCTTTGGGTGTACTTAGTTTTTTTGATTGTGAAGATTTCCAAGGTGATCTTGGTGAATCTGATCTTTGTCTGTTCAATGGTTTCAAATGGTAGCATCTTGAACTCTTCGAACTTTGTGCATGTTTGAGACAGCTAGTTCTCTAGCATTTCTTCTGATTCAATGCACAAATCCTGTAGAGCGTCCCACATCTCCTTTGTTGTTTTGATATCTCGGATGGTGGCAAGGTAGATTCATTTGACTGTGCTAGAGATAATTCCCTTAGCATAGTTGTCAAGCCCAGCTTCCTTCCTCTCTTCCGTTGTGTAGTCTCTAGGGTTCTGAAGAACCTTTTCATATACTACAATAGCTTATGGCCCTTTTGCACCTTCGATAGTGGTTTTGGCCGTGTCATATATTGGAGTGGGTCCATTCTCTATAACATCCCACATCAGGATGTGATGAGCTTCAAGACACATCCTAATTCTAAAACTCCAAGTCCTGTAACCTGGGATAGAAAAATCCTCACAAGCTCTTGTTATGTTCGAATCCATAGTAAGCAGAAGGTTAGCGAATGATATGATATGATATGAATGGTTTTCAAAAGATCTATCAAGAATGACCACAAATTGTGAAATTTGGTGAAACAGATACAGTGATCAAGTTAGATACACTGCTCTGATACCACTTGTTGGTCCCGATGAGCAAACTATTGGTGTATGAGGGGGGGGGGGGAATACACCAATGTACACTTTTTCGAATTCTTGTTTAAGTTTAATAGAAACAGAACACACAATCACACAGCACAGAATGACTAGAGATCTATGTTTCAAGTTCTGTGTTTTGGAAACACAGGGGATGATACAAATAGTAGTGTTATGTTCTCAGTAATGAGAGACGGAATGTGGTGGTTAAGTCTGTTGCTCAATTTAATGAAAACTTTTTATTTAGTCACAGGTATTCTTTAAAAGACAGTTTACAGATGATGCAATATCATAGATAATATGATGTAGATAAAAAGCAGAATGTAAATACTGTAGATAAGAACACAATGATTAACGTGGTTCGGGAAACACCCCTACGTCCACGACTATCAACTTGATAGTAATTCACTAACTTGTGAATGAATCTCCTCGCTTCTTTAAAATGGCATAGGACCAGTCACTACAACGAAGTCCAAACTTGACTTGTGTAGTGCAACTTGATAGTAATTCACTAACTTGTGAATGAATCTCCTCGCTTCTTTAAAATGGCATAGGACCAGTCACTACAACGAAGTCCAAACTTGACTTGTGAAGTGCACGAACAAAGTCGTGACTTATCACTTATTGGGTTTACAAAGTTGAGAGTTCTTCCTTAAGCTTGGAGGCTATAGGAAGATAGAACTAAGATTACAACACTTGTATCCTAGATACTCCCTCCATCCCATTCAAGATGGCTCATTTTGCCATTTTCGTCTGTCCCAACAAGATGGCTCATTTCCTTTTATAGAAATTTTTTTAGGAGAGATTTGTATTGAGTAAGTAAAAAGAAGGAGACTTTATTGGTCTGCATGCCCAAAAGAAATGGGTCATATTAAGTGGGACAGAGGGAGTACAATTTAGTTCTAAGTGAGGTGTGAGATCTAGCCTTAGATAAATCTAAGTGTTGCTGAGATCTGGGATTCTAGTGTGCAGAAAATAGCTAAGTGAGTGATTGATCGCTTTGAATACTTTGAACACTTGAGAGCTTGAATTTCTGTAGAGTTTAATCGTTTGTGAATCTGTTGTTGTTGTAGAATCCCTTGTGGAGTATTTATATTGTTTGAATCCACGAACTAGCCGTTTGAGAGCTTTATCACATGAACTAGCCGTTAGAATTGTACTCCTTGTCAGTCATGCGTCCTTGATCTGTTAAATCACCTTCTGTGATTTGGATATGTTAAGTAGACAGTATATGGACAGAACGTTTCCTACGTTATGTGTAATGTACATAATGACTCATTCATTCTGTCTTGAGAGTCCTCCAGTACTAGTCTATATGTGATGTTCTATAGATACATAACATGACTTATGTTCTGTTTCTTTACAATTTAGCATCTTAACTATTCCAAGTCTAGTACAGATTCTGATAACACTGGAACATGACTCACGTTCTGTTCATTTACATTGTGATATGTATACTAACTAAGAATTAAAATCAAAGTCAAAGTTGCTCTTATAGACTGATCTTAATACATATCTTAATATCTTTACAGCACAGATCAACTCCTTACACGTAATTATTATGTTCTGTATAGGTAGAAGACTTTAAATAAAATATAAGTGTGTGTTTCGATATCCATCATCAAAACCATTACTCAGGGTTCCCAATATTTGGGATATTTATTATGTTCTAATTTGGTTCTAAAACTTGATTTTGTGTAGGGCAAGCCTGAAAAACCAAGTCAAAAGGGAAAGTCTGAAAAACCAAGCTTCAAGGGCAAGCCTGAAAAAACAATTCCTGAAGGTCAGCCTGAAGTCTGTCCTGGAGACCAGCCTGAAGGTCAGCATGAAATCTGTCCTGAAGACCAGCCCTGAAGGTCAGTCTCAAGTCACTCCTGAAGACCAGCCTGAAGGTCAGCCTGAAGTTTGTCCTGAAGACCAGCTTGAAGCTTTTGTTCTGAAGTCTAGCCTAAAGGTCAATACTCCATTCATGAAAAGCTGCAGAATTCCCTAATTGTCAGAAACGCAGACACCAAAAATAGAAAAAAGGACGACGACTTCAACGGGAAGAATCGAGAATTCCAAGAATTCAACTCATATTCAAATTCAAAGTCTTATTCACTAAAACACACATTTCTCAAATGTTTCTATGTTAGAGTTGTTATATTTTTTCCCTGTATTCTAAGCAAATTATTTTCATATCTAGAACTTAGAAATCGAGCAAGTTATCATAGATTTCATACTCATTGTAAAAGCTTGTTCGATAGAAAGAGCACTTAGCTCTCAAATCAAAAATTTGATTTTAATTAATTTTTTTTGGAAACGAGTTTGATAAACCACCAAATTCCGCATCTCAAACTTTTTAATTACTCATATCGTGACCACAATATAGATAAAGAGTTTATATTTATTCTCGTTTATCACGTATGATTTCTTTCTCATATGAACCTAATTAATATATAGGGTCATATATGATAAGTACCTACATCCCTAATGTACAAATGAAAATTGCCCATTTTATAAAAATATATATATGAAAAATGCCCAATTTTATTGTAAACTACCTAAACAACCCTTAGTCAAAGATAGACTTGTCTTGTTATTTTTGAAATAATGCTAATTATTGGTAATTATCATTTTTTTTATTTAGTTTAATTATATATTTTCTTATTTTATTTGAAATTAATATGGTTAAAATATAATTAAATTACATTTAATTGAGAAATTATGTTAAAAATATTATATTAATTTCATTATTTTTTCGAAATAAAAAAACAATAATCGAGACGACAATTTAGACATTTTCTTATTTTTTTTTTAGAATTAATATGACAATTGAAACTAATATAGGTAAAACACAATAATATTACATCTGATTGAGAAAATATTTTAAAAATAATATATTACATTCAAAATTTATTTGATAAAGAAAATCTATAATTAATACAACAATCGAAACATCAATTTTTAATACAATAATATTTACAATAGAGACATCATATTTGCACTCAACACCTCACATACTTATCATATATAAACTTTGACTTCATAACATATTTCACTTGAAAATAAATGAGAGAGATAGAGAGAGAAGGGGAAGGAGAGAAGAACAGAAGAAAAGAATGAGAAATCCACATGAAGTGCTTGTTTGATCAAAAGAAAGAGGTATTGCAAAATCTAAACCCGTAGTTTTCAAGAATAATGTGTTATGAGGTTAATAAGCTAAAACTCTGTCGTGAAAACTATTAGGTTTTGTATACCTCAAAGCATGATTTATGCTTAGACGATGTATTAGACTTGTTTTCAGTTTCACTTTAATAAGAATAAATGTTTCTATCATTGGTTCTTTATTTATTATTAATATATTGAATTGCAAACAAGTCCACTTATTAATGTTGTAGACTGTGTGGTGGATCCATGATCACAGAAGGTAACATAGTCGGCTCCTTTGTAATATAAAGTCACAGTCTAGTCGATAAAGGTTATGATATCATTTTATGCGAGAGTTGATCTTAACCCGCAGAATGATTTGGGTATGTATAAGCGGATACACATGCTTTGCGCATACATATTGAGAGGTTTTACAGTAAGATAAGTTCTAACATGCTGACACTTATAACGAGGTCTCGGAAATTAATTTATCTTAATATGTGATGATGACATTAGTATAGGCGGCTAATTATACGCTGATTTGATTCATTTGCGCTTGCATGTTTTCCGTAACCCTAAATAGTGATGTCTTGGGCAGTAGTGATTGACTTAGCTTGAAGTGTTTGACTGTCAGTCGTATAGAATCGCATCTCGGTGACACGAGTTGATTAATTCCCCGTGAGGCATTCAAAAAGGTCTATTGCATAAGAAATCCGGCCAATTGAGAATTTATTCCATATGTAATAATTAAGGTCTGAACCGGATCACTCACGAATAAATATATTAATTAATTGTGAGTTACCAGCAAACTCAATTGATTAATAAATTTAGAAAATCTGAAACGCGGGAAATAATTAATGACAAGAGGGTTACATCTGTAATTCGAATGAATGAAGATGATTTCAATATTTATCAAATAGTGGAGTCGATAAATATTATAATAGAATTGTCATTTATTGCATTTTCATGGAGTAATTAATTGGACGCCAAATTAATTTAAATTAATTAGTTTAAGTCTAAGGTGGACCAAACAATTAATTAAATTTAATTTTGCCCAAAGATGACTTGGAAATTAATTTAATTAAATAATGAATTTTTCCAAGCTCAAATTAATTTTAATATAATTCAAATTTGATTTTGAATTATAGTTGGTAACTGCAAGAGATAAAGGTGAGAATATGGTTCTATTATTTGTGATCTAATTCATTCTCCTTAGAAGCCCTAACCTAGCCCACAATATCTATAAAAGGGGATAAGGATGGGGCCGAAAATTACACACCTAATAGACATAATTTTCGGCCATCATAGAGTTCTACAACTCTATTATTTTTGAAAATTTGAAGTATTTCACGCTTCAATTTTCATTCTTCTTTTGTCCTAAATTATTAGATAGATCAAGAGATGAATTCGAACAGTATGGATTGCGGTTCGATAGTTAACGAATCAATTCTTTTCTCCACAAGCGGAGGATTTTCTTAGGAGAATGTATAAAATATTTAATTCCGCTTTTATATTTTCCTATGTGCATAAAAATTAATTATTCATGTAACTAATTAAACCTGTGGATCCTGCGTAATGATGTGCCCCTCGTAAGGGTTCTATCAAAAACATCCATTTTTCTAAAAATCATGTCGTTATTTATGCAAACATCACGTGTTTACTTTAGAATGATAATAACACGTAGAGTACATGCACAAAAGCCCATACGCTAAAACCTAAAGAAATATCAAAACCTGGTCTTGATTTATACATGAATGATGTAACACAACCGGGTTTTACTTTCCGTAGGTAATTCCGCAACCAGGTTTTTGTAAATTGATATTTTGATTATTTTTTTATTATAAATATATATTTTATTATTTAGATGGAGAAGTATATAAACATAAAGTACAATGGTTATTGGGAAAGCGATGAATACATCGGCGGTTACGAATGGTCCACTCCTATTTCCACAGATCCAGTTCAGCTTGAAGAATTGAGATACAACATACAACTGATGCTGTGAGATTCTGGGATGCCTACGAATTTTGAGATTTACCGTATAATGGAAGTAAACGTCACTTGTTTATTGATGATTCTTTCAATAGTTTGCTTCAGAACGAATGGAATCTGGTGGTGTATGTGGAGATAAGCAATGACATACACGATGTGGGATCTTCGAGTAGAGATTCGTATTTTAAGGGATTTTGACATATAGTGCTCAACATGGAGACAGAGTTGATTTTATCAATCAGATGGCTGAATCAAATTGGTTAGGTGACACCCCACATAGCGAAGATGATGCTCCGGCTAGTTCATGGCGGCGGTGGTCGGAATCTTCTATACGAGCTCCTACAAACGAATATCATGCTGCATACAGTTCGATGCATCGGTATCGTAAGGATAATGACATTGACGATATTCATTCAGCGGAGTCAGAACCCGATGCATTAAATACAAATTCTGAAGATAAAATAATGAAGTTTGCATTTGTTGATTGTGCTATGTGGATACGACAACATGGTGGTTTTGCTAGACTGATAGAAATGGTGCATCCAACACCGAACATTCACGGGGGTGATGAAGAAGAGGAATTGGATCCAGATGAATTGAAAAATTGGTTGGTGCATGTGATTCCGTTGACAGATAGTGCTTCACTCGTGGCATGTGAAGAAGACCCAAACCTCATATCAAAGTTAGGGAAATGTGCATTATATGACACGAACGATCAACAGTTAGTTGTTGTCTGCATGTGGCACATGGAAAGAGGCGTGCAATATCGAACATATAAGTCCGATAATACTCGATTAGTGCTTCGGTGTTCACTTCCTGAGAAGAGTTGCACTTTCGAACTTTGGGTTTCTAGATTGGGTGATGATACAAATCAATCTTGGAGAGTTTACAAGTTTACCGAGAAGCACACGTGCTTCATGGCCTTCGCTACGTTCCTCCAACAAGAGTTCACTCCAAGGTCGTGGTTACATACTCCAAGGGAAGACCTCAAGCATCCACACGTACAATGTTCATGTTGGACCGTACAAGTTGTACTTAACATCATTCCAACTGATGTAAAACAGGTAGTGTCTCATCCAAAGAAACAATATAGCCCCCCCACCCCCCACCCCCATGGGAAAAGGCTAAACGCATCCAGATCGTCTGCAAGCATCCATATCCTGAAATTGATCGTGACACTCGCACCAGCTCCACGAAGAAATAAGAAGGCAACGAGCACGTGCGCCGCTTTCAAGTATAATTCCCCTTCTGGATCGTGAATCATTCGGCTCGTGTTTGTGAACCTCTGAAGCACAGCAACAGCTGGCATGGTTGGTCTGTCGCAGAAAGCGGTATAAACCTCCACATGCCATATGTCATAAGTAGAGCGCGTGTCGAAATAGAAAGGTTTGAATCGTAGACCGCTAATCAAGCAGAATTCTTCGACACCCAAACAATAATGACCCCCATTTACAACGAATTGGATACCTTCATTATCATCATTATTTTCATATACCATATGCGTCACCAAGTACAATAGCGCATTCGAACTCTTCTGACCCGGCCTCCAGTCAATAAAATGGCTGAAGCAACCATCTCTAAACAGTTGCAATAGCGGCTCACCTCCTACAACCCTCAATGTTTGGGCAATTTGATCTAGCATTGTTTCCTTATAATATGTATTAAATACTATACCCGAATCCACAAGCTCAGGTCTAATGTAACATATCTAAAATTCCCAAAATCAAAAAATATGTCTTATTCATGGATAATCAAATTTCAATTTTTATGAATATTCCAAAAATCATGTATTCATTAATTAAATCAACCTAGATTAAATAATTATTGAAAATTAATATATTATTTAAAAATAAAATTAGAAATATAAACAGAAAAGCAAATTAGGCTGAGTATAAAAAACTCGACCACTATAATAAAAACCCAGAGGTATAAGTAAATGTGGACGGATTTTTTTTTGATCGACTAGGTTTATATTTCAATTTATACTTCTAAGTTTATTTTTAAATAATACATTAAATTCATGTTTTTGTTTAATTTTTTTTTATTTACTGATAATTTAATTTTGATATAACCATTATTTTATGATATTAATGTATCTAAAATTACAAAAATCCTAAAATATGGCTTAATTATAGATAACCAAATTACAGTTTTTATGAATATTCCTAATATCATGTATTCATTAGTCAAATCAAATTCAATTAAATAAAATTAGAAATTAAAACCTGGTCGGGTACAAAAAATTCAACCAAAATAATCAAAACCCGTCAGCCGGTTTTACGTAAATGTGGTCGGGTTTTTATTTACCCGACAAGGTTTTTATTTTTATTTATATTTAAATAATACATTAAATTTATGTATTTATTTAATTTATTTTCATTTAATACGAATTTAATTTTTATGTAACCACTAATTAAGATTTATTTAATATGAATTAGGTAGGGATACATAGTGAAATACAACAATAATTGAAACATGAATCTAAAGAAAATTACAACATGCTTGAATAATACTCTAATAAATATAAAAATTACAACATGATTATAAAGAAAATTACAGCAAGCGACTCTAAACATCTAATAATATTAAAATACAACATGCTTTAAAAATCTAATAAATATGAAAATACAACATGCTTTTTTTTAAAGAAAATTAAAGCTTTAAAAAAAACTAACATTTTGGTCAATATTGCTAGGTCGATGTTGCTACGTTACCCGCCGATCCGTACACCGCCGCTCAAATATATACTACAATATATTAGTTCATAAAAAATTAAACATAAAATTAATATTCCAATTTAGTTCAAATAAAATTAAACATAAAATTAAATTGAACAATATCTTGATTGTTCGAAGCTACTCTCTCTCTTTCAAAAATAAAAATACAACACTTCTCTCTTTCTTTCTTTTCTCCCACGCGAAGCTGCTCTCTATCTCTCTCTTTCGAAAATAAAAATACAACACTCTTGTATTGCAATGTTAAAACCTTAGTTAACCCTACTTTAATTCAATTGTTGAAAATAGGCGCTCAAGGCTCACAACCTATTTTCCTCATTTTCTTTCATCTTTCCTCTTTTTCTCCCACAACTGTTATTTATTTCCCTCCTTTTCATCACAAGTCTCGTCGCCAGGTAAGTAGTTTGGCATTATGTTATGATTATTGTGTGAAAACCAAGGTGTGGAAGCGCCACTCATGCTTTATCATTATTTTTGTGCTTCTGGGTACTTTTAACATAAAACTTATAAAATGGATATAATTTATTTTTAAGTTATAAGAGTGAGTATATTTCATAAATATGCTTAATATTAATATATGTAAATATATATATATATATATATATATATATATGGAAGAGATTAAATGAGAATGACTTTTAAATGAGAAATTAGAATATATCTATCTTTAATTTTTCATAGATGATCTATGGTTGTTAACTAATCTATCTTTTTATTTAAATATTGGGTTAATTGTCTCAAAATTCTAAAATTTTCATCAAATTTGATTTTTTTTTCCAATGACTTTTTTATTTTTTCAATAAATATATAAACTTAAGAGTTTTTTTTCCCATGACTTTTCAATTTGACAAATAAATATATGAACTTACGATTTTTTCTTATTTTTCCCATGACAAATTTCTTCGATCAATTTAATCTAATTCATAATATAAACTGTCTTTGTCTTATATTAACATGCATATAAAAATAAGGCTTTATATATATTGTACATCAATTTAAACTTGATCGAAGAAGGTGACGATGGACAAAATAAGAAAAAAATCGTAAGTTCATGTATTTATTTGCCAAATTGAAAAGTCATGGGAAAAATAAAAGAACATCTTAAGTTTATATATTTATTGGCTAAATTAAAAAATCATGGAGAAAAATCAAATTTAATGAAAGTATTTGAATTTTAAGGCAATTAACCCTTAAATGTTTTCCATAACTTCCATTATTATTGTAATAAGGATAGAAGCGTAAAATACTTATATATGTAACCTCCACTGTCCTAATTTCATGGGATTTTATGTACATATAACAATGGCAAAAAAAAAATTACAAAATACTTCTCTAAATTTATTCTCTTCACCGAAGGTTTTAACCATTTCCAAAACTAATTATACTCATCACTTATAATATTGAACAAATATTACTGACACGAAATCGAGTGGATTGACTTGAATGACATCCCTAATGCTTATGTAAGACCACAGGGGTTCATTAATTTGCAGGATCCACAGGTTTAATTAATTATATGAGTAATTAATTCTTATACACATAGGAGAATATAAATGCATAATTAAATAACTATACCTTCTCCTACGCAAATCCTCCGCTTATGGAGAAACGAATTGAATCGTTATCTATAGAACCACAATCCACACAGTTCAAATTCTCTTCTAGATCTCCCACGTACCAACCTTATGAACTTCTAACATATTCTCGATCTATATACTAGAATATCGTGTGGGCGAATCTATCTAGTAATTTAGGAGAAAAGAATAACGAAAATTGGAGCGTTGAATACTCCCTTAATTTTCAAAAATAGAGAGTTTCTCTCTCTATGTTGGGCGCCGATTTCAAGAAAGAATGAGAGAGAAATTGGCTCCTTCTTTGTAATCCTTGTATAGATATTATGGGTGTTTCGACTAAAATTGTTTCGAGTCGCTCGCAATTTAAAACGAGGTCATCTAGCAATGATAAGTCAACTGAAGTCGTATTCTCAAGGAAGACTTAACAGGTCAATTTGATTCTTTGTTCAAGAAAGCAATAAAAAGGATTTGTTGGAAATTCTATAACTAGGCGAAGAATATAAATAAGAAACGTAAATTAAACCTAATCAAATAAAAAGCAACGAGTAAATAAAATATCTATCTAAGAAATCGAGATGCGAATTCGAAAGAAAGCAAGTAACTTGGAATTTGAAATCACAAGAATGCGTAAAGTAAATTGGAAATCGTAAACGAGATATGTAACCGGAACCATAAATAATTAAACGAATTAAATCAATAAACGAGAGCCAAAATAATAAAAGGGAAACAACCTTGATTAATAAAATGAAGAAGTCTGAATCTACAAAAAGAATTTTGGAAACGAAATACGAATGGAATATTGCAATCGACTAACCTTTGAGTAAGAAATTTAAAAATTTAGAGACGTGCTAAACTATGAAGGAAAAACGTATAAAAGTAATCCTAAAAAGTAGTGTTGAAAAGAGTCTTGAAATATGAGCCAAAAGTGATGTTCTTTCGAATGAAAAACTCGCCTAGTATATATAGCCGAGAGGTGTGGTCCGCGGCCGCTTAGAGGTCAGCGACCGCTCACCGGTTGGTTACGTGTCCCACGCGAGGGCCGTTGTGCCAGGCTCGGGTCTTGCGCTGGGGTCAGCGGCCGCTTACTTGTCAGGCAGTTAAAAGAAAAACTCATAAGTTTGAAACCTTTGCAGCGTCTAACAAGGTCGAAAGCCTTGTCCAACTTGTGAAATCCGAAGGTATCAAGATCAGCATAAAGATCTTGATGAATGTAGGGTTTCAAAAAGTTCACTTGCTCAAGAAATAGAGAAGATTTGGGTGCCATATTGGTAAAAACAGGTATGGTTTTGAAGATTTGAAAGAGTTTGGGAGGAAGAATATTTCGCTAAGTGTTTAAGGAAGAAGAACAGTGTATGTGATAGTCAAACCGCCTTATCAGAATGTATATATATAGATAGATAAGTGATAAAAAGGAGTAATATATTAATTGATATTCTTCCCTTTTTCAGCTATTTCCCGCCTCTTGAGTTATAGGCTTAAGGTCTATTATTTTCTCTTCTCTGCGTTTGATACACACGCTTGATCAACGGCTGCAGTGAGGCGCGTGTTTGTTACACCCGTTGATTTTCTTCCTTTTTCTTGGTTTGGTAAATATCTCCTCGATCACGTTTCCCAAACACTGTACTTAATCATCAAAAAATAAAAGATTTGGTATATTATGTCAGAATTTAGATACATAGGCTAAAGGTTAATCGCCGTATCTGTTTGACTTTCCCCCTTGACCAAGTAATGGGGATATTAATAGAAGGATTTAATTAATATCCACGTGGCATCTAGTTATCTAGTCCACTCATAATTAACAGATTGTTGTTAATATTATCGATCTGTTTATGCTACTTTCAGGTTTTGGACACCAATCTTGTGTGATGATTTGCTAATAATTCCCGGTTGGAATTTAATGAACTGTTTGATCATTAACATGTACTTAGTGATCTGGTGTCAATTTCCAATTGGAAATTTATATGATCTAGTCTATATCAATCTGGATTAAGTCAATCTGGTTCTGATTCCCTGTTGGAATATGATGATCTTGTGTTAATTCCCAGTTTGAATTTTACATGATCTGTTCTAAGATTATCTGGTCCTTTCTTCCAAATTTAATAATCCTAATTTTCCACAAAGCATCTTGAATCTCTCTTCTGGTAATGCTTTAGTAAGGATGTCAGCTCTCTGTACTTCTGTGTGTATTTTCTCGATCTGTACATGTTTTCTTTCAACATGATCTCTTATAAAGTGATGTCTCACATCCACATGTTTACATCTAGTATGTAAAACAGGATTCTGTGTGATGGCTATAGCACTTGAGCTGTCACAGAAAATGGGTATCTCATTGACATCAATCTCATAATCTTTAAGCTGTTGTCTTAACCATAGTATTTGAGCACAACAACTTCCAGCTGCCATATACTCTGCCTCTGTGGTTGATGTGGCAACAGATGTCTATTTCTTTGAGAACCAAGAGATTAATTTAATTCCCAAGAACTGACAAGTACCAGATGTTGACTTTCTGTCTAGCTTACATCCAGCATAATCTGAATCTGTATATCTAGTTAGCTCAAAGTTGTCTTCACATGGATACCATAATCCAATATGGGTTGTTCCCTTAAGATATCTTAATATCTTCTTAGCTGCTTCCATGTAAGACTCTTTAGGATTCGCTTGATATCTTGCACATACTCCTACCGCAAATGTAATGTCAGGTCGACTGGCAGTTAGGTAAAGTAGTGATCCTATGATCCCTCTATATTGAGTAATATTAGTTGGTTTTCCTTCTGGATCAGGATCAATTTTCCCGTTGGTCTGCATTGGGATTTTAACTGGTTTACTGTCTTTGATCCCAAATTTAGTCAGCAGATCGTTGATGTACTTTGTTTGATTAATGAAGATGTCATCTGGTAAATAACTGTTTGACCTGCAAACCTAAAAAGAAACTCATTTTGCCCATCATGGACATTTGATACTTATTTTTCATAAGTTCGGCAAATTTATCACATAGATAGGTAGATTGAGATCCAAATATGATATCATCTACATAAATCTGTACTAGAAGAATATTCTCTTTGACTTTGATGATGAACAAAGTCTTGTCAACAGATCCTCTTCTGAATCCAGATTCTAGTAGGAATGTTGATAAAGTCTCATACCAAGCTCTAGGGGCTTGTTTAAGACCATAGACTGCTTTTGTCAGTTTGTATACTTTCTTATTTGGATCTGCTTCCTCGAATCCAGGTGGCTGTTCCACATAGACTTCCTCTTCAAGGATACCATTTAGAAAGGCACTTTTGACGTCCATCTGGTATACCTTGAATCTCTTGTGGGCAGCATATGCTAAGAATAGCCTTATAGCTTCTAGTCTGGCTACGGGTGCAAATGTTTCATCGAAATCAATGCCTTCTTGTTGATTATAGCCTTTAGCTACTAATCTGGCTTTGTTTTCTGACTACTTCACCATTTTCATCTAGTTTATTTTTGAACACCCATTTTACACCTATTACTCCTTGGTGTTTAGGTCTGTCCACGAGATACCAGACTTCATTTCTTTTGAACTCATTTAGTTCTTCTTGCATTGCTGTTATCCAATCTGCATCTTGTAATGCTTCGTGAGCATTAGTTGGTTCAATGCGAGATAGGTCACAACTCAACAATGCACTTTCTCCATGCATTCTTCTTGTTTTCACACGATCTAATGGGATCCCAACAATCTGTTCCGGTGGATGATCTTGTATCCATCTCCTTCTCTTGGTCATCTCTTCATCAGATATCTCAAGATCAGGTTGATCTGTTGGATCCTCAAATTCAGTGTGAATTATTGATGAAGCTTGAAATGGATTCTCATCTATTCTTTCTTCTGGAATTAGATTTCCAGATTGATCATCATCTGCAATGACTGTTTCATTGCTTTCTGTTGGTGATCTGTTTTCATCCAGTTCATGTTGGATTGTTCCCCCTTGCTGTATGATTTCTTCAGCAATAGGTGAAGTGTTAATCTCTTCATCATCTCTATTTGAGTTCCAGATTAGAATGTCTTCTAGTAAGATATCATTCATCTTTCTTGTAGTCATCTGGTTCTCTGTCTATCTATTATCTAATGACATGTACTCAACAATAGACTCATAAAAAACAACATGAGGTGTTACCTCCACAATATGAGAGTTCTTATTGTAGACTCGATATGCTTTACTGACATCAGAATATCCTAAGAATATTCCAGGGTCAGTTTTGCTATCAAACGTCCTTAATTGAGATTTCCCATTATTGTGTATGTAACACAAACAACCAAAAGTGCGAAAGTAGGAGATCTTAGGCTTTCTGTTGTTCCAGATCTCATATGGAGTCTTTCCATGTCTGAGTGTAATCGATGATCTGTTCTGAGTATAACAGGCTGTGTAGATAGCTTCTGCCCAGAATTTCTTGGGTAGATTGGTAGCATTTAGCATAGTACGAGTTGCTTCTTTGAGTGATCTGTTTCTCCTCTCAACAACTCCATTTTGTTGAGGTGTTCTGGCAGCCGAGGTTTGATGAGTGATTCCCATCTTGTTGCAGTATGCTTCAATCTTCTGGTTGAGAAATTATGTTCCTCGATCTGTTCTGATAGTAACTACACTCACCTCTTTTTGTTTGGTGATCTTGTGTAGAAAATCAGGTAGTTTGACTAGTGTCTCTTTCTTCTTTAACAGAAAGATGACCCAAGTGAACCTTGAGTAGTCATCTATGATTACTAAGGTGTATTTTCTCCCATTTATGCTTAGCGGTTTAACTGGTCCAAACAGATCCAGATGCAAAAGCTCCAATGTTCTTGTTGTTGAGTGAGCTGTTTTGCTGGTAAAGGATGATTTGGTTTGCTTTCCAGCTTGACAAGCATCACATATATGATCTTTATCATATACTTGATCTGGTAGTCCTTCCACTAATTTTTCTTTGGCAATCCTGTTGATTGACTTAAAGTTTAGGTGGCTTAATCTCTTATGCTATAACCAGCTTGTTTCTGATACAGTTTTAGTCACTAAGCAGGTCTCTATCTGGTTTGTCCACTGGATAATATATAGCCTATCCTGCAATCTTCCGGTAAGGAGTATTTCATCTCCTTCCTTATTCTTCACAAAACAATTATTAGTATCAAAAACGATCTGATTACCATTAGCACAGAATTGACTTACTGAAAACAGATTGTGACTAAGACCTTCAACATATGATACATTTGTGATGGTGGTCTTGCCAACTTTGATGTTTCCATATCCTTTGGTGTATCCTTTTGAGTTACATCCAAAGTTGACCTGAGGTCATGGTTTTTCAATGTAATCTGATAATAGATTTTTATCACATGTCATGTGCTTCGAACATCCACTATCTATTATCCAGATTGCTCTTCTTGCTATCTTGTTTCTTCTTGCAGTCTTTTGGTCCTGCAATTAATTACACTTAGCTACCCTTCAACGTTTGGGTGCTTGGTTATTAGCAAATGTTCCCTTTCGAATCCAGAACATTTTTGGGTTAGGAACAGAAATATAACAGGTAATGATATTCCCATCATTATCAACTTTAGATAGGGAGTGAATTTCAGATGGATGTAATCTCTCTACTCCATCGTTCTTCTAACTCCTTTTAATAGGTAATGTCCTGTTGACATTATTTTTATGAGCACGATCTATTTCTGTGTAGTGAGCTGGTTGACCCTTTGTTTGGGTGTATTGTCTGTACCCAGTCTCTTTTACCATCATCTTCTGGGGTTGATCTTTCTTGTTTCTTAGACCTATTACTTGGTCTGGTATTTGCTTTCTTTCTGGTACAAAGTTTATGGTTCCCGAAAATTTTTCTGAGTGACCTAGATACCCTAGACCAGATGTGCCTTTTTGCTGCAGATTAATAAGCAGCTTGGCACGTTCATCACTTTGGTAGATCATCTCTTTACCTTTCTTTATTTTCTCTTCAGCTACGTTGTTTCTATTGATGAGATCTTTCATCTTAGAGTTCAATGAGTGAATCTCTCCATCTTTTCCCTTGATTTGTTCTTCCAGATCGGCTATTTGGGCAACGAATTGGGTGTTAGTTGTGCTCAGTGTCTGTTCTGATTTACTTCTTCCCATGAGTAATCAGATTGATCTTCTACTTCCTGTTCCAGATCATTATCATTTGAAGAATTTGAATTGCAAGAATTTACCTCGACTTCATCCAGACCGTTGTCCAGACCCACATAGCATTCATCCCATCCTTCTTCATCGTTAGCAAAGAAGGCTTCATCATTCTCTGATGAGCTATCTGAAAAATGACTCGGGCTGCTTGAATCTTGTTCAGCTAGCATGGCCTTGCGCTCATATTTGAGTTTTCGATCTCTTTTTGCTCTCAGCTCTTCTCTTTGGCTTTTGGACAGATCAGGACAATCTATTTTGAAGTGACCTATTCTGCCACAACCAAAGCAGGTATAATCTGTTGCGTTAGATGTTTTTGAGATTTTACATGTCTGCTGTTTTGATTCATCCTTGTTATCAGGTCGATCATTGTCACGTTTCTTGTAGAAGTTTTTCTTATTATCTTTGTAGAAACGTCTATATTTCTTCGATCTGACCTCCATTTTTCCCATGCGCTTGGCAATCATTGAAAATTCTTTTAACAATTTATCATAACCTTTCTCTTCATCTGGTATAGAAGGTTCAGAAAGTTCATCTGGTTTACTCTTTGCTTTGAAGGCTACTTCTTTGTCCTTCTTCGAGCTGCTTTCTGCCTTTTTGGACAGATGATCTGGTCCACGAATTCTTTGTATATCACATTCATGGCCTTCAAGATGATCAAATAAGGCTTCAGTAGATAGTTCATTGAAGTCTGCATGAAGAGGTTGCATTGCAGCATTTATCTCCCAGCTAGGTGGAAGTGCTCTGAGTACTTTCATGTTCTTTTCTCTTTGAGTATATTTGTTCTTATTGAACGCTGATATCTCAAGGAGAATTCCAGTGAATCTCATCTTCATTTGCTCTATGGTCTCGCCTGGTTTCATCTTGAATTCATCATATTTATTGTAGGCAAGAGACAGCCTGTTCTCAATCATGACTTCAGATCCTAGACACAAGTCTCTTAGGGCTTCCCACATCTCTTTGGCAGTATCCAGATCTTGGATTTTGGCCAGATGTACCCCTTTGACTATGCTAGATATGATCCCTTTAGCAAAGTCATCCAGATTGGCTTCGCGACATTCCTCTGCTGTATATTTTCTTGGATCTTTAGGAACAATCTGTGTAGTTACTCCAGTTGAGTTGGTTACCGTCACTTCTTCAGTGATCTGTAGTGGACCATCTTCGATAACTTTCCACATCATATAGTGATGAGTTTTGAGTGCCATTTTGATTCTGAAGCTCCATTCTCTACATCCTTAGATAGAGAATTCTTCACAAGCCCTAACAACAGATGATTCCATAACAGATAGTATGCACGTGAATGAAATATAAGTTTTCTTAGATCTATTCAAGTTGACCACGTAGGTGTTAACCTTGTGAAACAAGAACAAGCTATTCTTTAAATAAGAAGTTGCTCGGCAGATGACTAACTAGATTGATCAGCAGATCGATACTAGATTAGTCCAAGCAGATTGCTCTCTAGTGTAAACACTTAGACAATAATAAGAGTGATCTTGTTATTATCTAAGTATTGTGTGTGCGGAAATATGGTGGATTTAATGAGTGCTCTTATTAAGAAAACCTTAGGAATTAATCAGATCGATTAAGCAGATTGATTGAGATGCAGATTATATGATAGTGCAGAAGGTTAGAATAATAAACAACTGAAGGTAAAGATGCAAAAAAATAAAGAACATAGTTGTTTAACGTGGTTCGGGAAATCCCTACGTCCACGATCTGGTCAAAGCTAGACCAGATTATCCACTACTAGGATACTCTGCTTCTTTATACTCGTGGAGAACGAGTCACAAGTATCAATCAAAGCTAGAGAGATACTTATGCACGAAGTAAGGGTCGTGTCCCTTTACAATAGATTACCTCTACGTTACCACTAGAAAATTACTAGCTACCAGGGTGATCTCCTTTCTCTCGATAAGACAGACTTGAATCGAGGTTGGGTTGGTGTGATGTAGAATCACATATTGTTTGAAGCTCTTTGTCTGGTTCAGAGATTGCTTGAGAGTGTGTTGTCAATGTAGCTCGCGTGTATCTTTTTTTGTTCCAAGCTTTGAACTTCATTTATATAGGCATTGAATTTTAAAATTCTAGCCGTTGTGATTGGCGTGAGATTGATTGTAGATTTTCAATCAATGATATCCATCATATCTGTTCTTGCCATGTAGAAATGTTGACTCAATCTTCAAAGTATGGAAAGCAGATTGCTAACGGTTACTTTCCTTCTTTGTGTCAATCGTAGATTCTCTTCCCAATCCCTGTTGGATGGACTTCAATCTTGACGTGGCAAGAGGATATGATGTGTAGGATGATGTCATTAGGTGGTTTGATGACTCTATCGATCTGGTGCTTCGCTGTGATCATCGATCTGGTCGGTGATCTGGTCGCTGTCTGTTACAGCAGATCGATTTCTTCTTGGCGTGAAATCTTGGTCTTCATCCTATACTATTTATAGAAATGACTTCTACAGGAATAATTCCTTTACATGCTAAGTCATCTCCTAACCTGTTCTCTATCAGAATTCACTTTATATGTAGTGATCTTTTAACACGTAGAACAGTTTAACTCTAAAAGAACCTAAGTGTGTTTCGAGAGATCATCATCAAAACTAAAATACTTTAGGGTTCCCAACATAAACTAATATCCTTAAAAGAAAATACTATATTACTTCTTCCTCCAGTCTTTTTAACTAAAATTGTGAGTGCTTTATTAATTTTTAAGACCAAAAATAATGATATAAATGAACTATTAATTATCAATTAAAATAAGTTGTAATGTCCCGTCTTTTTAATTATCAAAGTAAGCGATATTCGAACGCGCTTGTATATATATATATATATATATATATTGAACATTATATTTTTTATTATGAGAGTTGAATCTAGTTAAAATATTTTTTAAGGAATCTTGGGTTAAAGATAACAAGTATTTAGAGATTACTTGATTAATATCTTAAGAGATATTAATATTAAGGATATGTTATATACTTGGATAAATATATATAAGTGTAGGTATATGTTATATATTTTGAGAACTATATAAATGGTATGCATAGGGTGCATACAATATAATTATGGGGATAAAATTTATCTATGTATATATATATACATTAAACATGCTACACGCCTATATATATATTTGTTGTTTAAATTTTCATATGCATAGAAAACTACACGCATAAGACCTACTATATATATATATATATATATATTAAGACCTACAAAGTTGATTTTGTTGGGAAGGAAAGAGTTATTGCACTCAAGTATGTATATACACATGCATGAATATACCAAGTAAGGTAAGGAAAGATAAGAATTTAAAACACTTACAGTAGAAACAAAACCAAATACATATATAAGTGTGAGTACATTACATTGCAGTATGTAAAAACAGAAGGAAAAGACTTCTATATGTGTAAGAGGTGTGATGATTATGCTACAAACATATGGGAAAAAGAACTAAGGCAGCATGGCTGCTACAGAGAAAAGAAAACAAAGCATATGTGGCTGTTAACCCCTCGGTTGAGTGAGGAAAGAGGAGACCTTCATCCATGCTTCTCCCATAACCTACAAATATAGAGTGAAGGCTATTAAACTAGCTGTTCTAAAACTTAAGTATTAAGTAAGAAAACAACACTACATCAACATATATATATAAGGGGTAATGACTTACACCTAGAACCATTTATCACACAACAACCATTCCCATATCAGTGCATTAAGAGAAGTAGCAAGTAACAGGAATAGAAGCAGCCACAATTACATTCCAAGAAGAAGGAGTTAAAGGCAAAGGTAGTTACCCTCAACCCGTAAACCTTTTGTATGTTAACAAGGAAATTGTAAGACTTCAAGACAGAAACCTCTGCATTTAAGCTTTGGATTTAGCACTTGAACTTAATTGAGAACATAACATGTTTGTTGTATCCTAGACTCCAAATCCAAGACTTTACCAAGCTAGAACTTTAATGCTTAGAATAGTCTAGAACTTAATATGCTTAACAATACAATATACTCAACCGCATAGAACCTAGCATGCTGTTAGGAACACACCTGACGATTTCAAACCTTAGACACTGACCTCAACCAAGCATACTACACATAAAAGCAAACTGAAAATCCAGAAAAACAAATATCACATAAATCCACAATTACAACTTCAGATTCATAACATAACTTATGTTATACACTTAAATTCCTGAACATAGACATGATGTAGAGAATAAGTTTCGTGTCTTGACATCCTCTCTCAAATTATGAAGCTTCATTAAGATAATATAGAAGTACTGGACACACTTACACCAACTACAATTAAGTACACACCAAAACCTCAACCATAGAGGCAAGAAAATGGGACTTAGCTGTTGGTTTGGCAAACAAGGCAGCCGCAGAAACACTGGAAACTGATGTAGTCGAAGGACAGAACTTCACCGCACCGCCCAGCAGCAAGACCGAACCATTCCAGCCTTAATCCACACCACTCCAGCTCCTAACTCCACCCAATTCGATCCCACAAAACAAGAAATAGCAATGTAATTAGTAGAAGATTGAAACTAATCTGGAAATTTCAAACTGCCCTAAGGCCCTAACTAAAATCACAAAAATAAAAAAATAAAGGATGTGGTGGGTAAAGGAGATGTGGTAAGAGAGATTAGCGAAGAAGTCACCTGATGAGGAAATCGTGCCTCCCACGGTAGTTCCCAAATCAAAAGCCACCGAACCATCTCAAATCCTAGCCACCCGAACTGATTGCCTCATAACAGAAAGGAAACGAATTTAATCAGAAAGGAATGGAACCAATTCAGAAGTTACAGAACTCCACCAAACGCCTCCAAATTGAATCTTATTTCATAAATCTATAACATGCATGAGTTGAAAGTGTTGTAAAAGAAGATAAAAGATAAAGAGAAGAGAGGAACTCTACCTTAGAGAAACGGGCGAGTTTCTGCCGCCCAAAAGGAGAGAGGGCGAGAGAGCAGAGGGACAATGAAGGAGCAGGGCGGTGGAAGCAGGTGGCGAGGTCAAGAAACACCACCGGAGGGAAGGACAGTGCCGCCTCTATGGAAGGCTGAGGCCGCGACGAGCGTCCCTGGCGAAAAAGGAGAAGAAAGCAGACGGTGAAAGAGGCAGATAGAGAGAGACGAAAGTCTCTGATTAGGGATAGAGTGTGAATGGGGTAGCTAGGGTTAAACTATGATAGAAACATCTAGAACTCGGGCCGGGTATGGGCCGGGTATCGGGCTAACTTAATAAATCGAACGGGCCCAGATTAAAAGGGGTAACTAGGCCAACGAAAATCAAAAGAACTGGGCTTAAATAAAATGATTCATGGGAAAAATTTTAATTATAAGAGTGGGCTGAAAATTTAAATAAAGAGTTGGGCTATACTATATTAATGGGCTGAAATTATTAATAAAACAATGGGCTACACACACATGATAAATTGGGCTAGATTAATTAGTGTTGTGATAAAATTTATTTAATGGGCTAATAGATACCTACATTATATTCAAACATTAGAATTGATAATTTAGATAATTAATGTCTAATTATTGAATCAAGAAATCTAATTAAATCTAAATAATTGGGTTCTAAATTAAGAGATTAAATATCTCTAGTTAAGCTAAGAAATAAATTAGGGTGCAACCCAATATAAACTCTTAAGGAATTATTAAAGCAATTAATAATTTGTAAGGTTATCTAAAGGATTAAATTGTTTTAACTTGGTTATATTATTTGTATAATTAATTATAATTTAAACTAAGAATTTAATTATTCAAGTAAGTGTTAATTCACTTATATTACTCAATGCCAATTACTTGAGTAATTTGAACGAGATTTGAACCTTAGAAAATATATTGATTCGAGGGATCAATATTTCTAAATAACAAGTCGAGGCAAGAACCCAAGAATAATAGATTCTTACGTTTAAATGTATCGAATGCACTAGAGCATTTTGACTTATACGAGATTTTCTAAAGGTTTTGACGAGAGGTCGAATCTGCATTTCAGAGTCAAAGCAAGTACCAAACGAGGCTATCCAAGTAGTCTTTATATTACAAAGAAATTATGTGTGCTCGTATGCTATTATGTTGATATTTCGAAAAGGTTTTCAAATGAGAACTTATGTTTTAAAGTATTGTATTGCCGAAATGATTTATGTTTTGTACAATGCATATCTTGTTATCATTTAATCGAATTCGGGTTCCAGTGGGTAAGCAACCCCACTCGAACTAGTGTACACAAAGGACTGTGAGTCGACGAAGGTGTTGACCGGTCAAGTGTCCGTAGAAGGTGGCCAACTTCACGGTACACATAGAAAACAGATATGGTAGAATACTAAAGAACTTAGACAACTGTCGAACTATAGGTTTCACAAAAAGGATTTAGTGAACGTAGGTGCTTTTAAAGATAAAATCCCTATGTTTCACTCTTTAAGGCAATGGCAATTATATATGTACGTATGCGATTTCGGCATGTCCCTACTGAGTACGTTTGTACTCAGCCCTGCATGTATTTATAAATATGCAGGTTGAGACGTGATGAATGGAGGTGCTATGACGGGCTTGTCAGTCTTTTGTGTGGTTGAACTCTTGGGGGTTTACGTGTCTTCATACACGTAGACTTATGTAGATCCTTTTCCGCGGCAAGAAGTTTCATCATTTATTGTTTGACGTAGGTGTCAATTCAGAGTTAAACTCTTTGTTATGAACTAAAAGTCAGTTATCGAAATATCCTTTTGTCTCAGTTAAAGCCCTCAGTTTCCTTTATATCCTTTATTTAATTATTTTATAGTCGTGTACCCCGACTTTGCCACCAAGGGCAAAGGACGGTCGTGACATAAGTATTGTTCTAATTCACACAAATATTAGTTATCAACTTATTATAATTCGTTTGATGAATTATGACAAATAACAAAGTCAAAAAACTTCCAAAAAAATCCAATGGTATGAAATAATGAAATATTATGCTTCCTCTATCCCGCTCGACTTGACATGTTTTATTATTTTAATAGATTCATTTGAATAAAAAAACATGTCAAATCTAATGGGACGGAGGGAGTAGAAAGATTGAATAGAGATGTAATAATAACCAAACTGTCAATTCACGGTTTCTGTAATACCCCGTCTTTTTAAATTCCGAAATAAATGATATTCGAACACGATAACTATATTATATATTAGTAGTTGTAGTATAATAATGAAAGTTTCTATAAGTGAATAAGAATTTTGGTTTAAGATAATAAGTAAATAAAAAAAAAATTCTTGATTATATATTAAGAAATGTTATTATTAAGAATAGGTAATTACTTTGGAAATAATTAAGTATAAGTGTTATGTTTTGAGAACTATATTATGATATGCAAAGGTGCACACATTTTATAGTTAATGTTTTAAAATAGAACATTAGTCTATGTATATATATATATATTAAGCCTGCACGCCTAAAGCATATATATGTTATGTTGTTGAAAAATTCATAGGAATGATATAAGCCATAAGTATAGATATAGGTATATGCTGTAGGAATTATCAAAACACGAAATGAAACCATACGCATGGTATACATATATATATTATGAAACTGCCAACTTGATATGTGGGAAGAATAAAGAGAGATAGAACACTGAGATGTATGCACATGTATACACAATTATAAAGTAAGGAAATATAATAAAGTAAAACACTTGAGTATACATAATATCTTATATATATAGGTGTTGGTACATAGTTGGCTAATACCAAAGCTATATAAAATAAATAAAGTCTAAAGCTACTTTACACAAAGCTGCAGCCTATCACACCCTTTTCTATCTTTGAACAAGAAATCTAAACAAATCTATAAGTGCAAACTGTCCCAAATCAAATAGACTAAGAGCAAAAGTCAAAAAACTGCAATAGGTTGAGTAAGAGTCAAAAAGGCACCATCAAAGAACTCAAAATCTAAAAAAAGGGGATTTGGGCGGTTGCTAAGTTGGGAAAGATGGCAGAAGCTGCCCTTCTACACTCTCTCACAAGCAAGACTCTGCAGGGCCTGCCCAAAATGGACCAATAAGATAAAAAGGAAAGAAAGAAAGCTAGCTATAAATGTCAGAAGTGTGATGATGATAACATAAAAATAGGAAGGAAAACATTGGGAAGAAGGAACAAAGCAGCACAGCTGCTGCAGTAGAAACTGAGCAGCCATACTGCTGCAGAGGATAAAACAGAGCTTTTAGGCCTGCAGTAGGAGACTGCAGCTCGGTTGAGTAAAGGAGAGAAGTCTTCCAGCCATGCTTTCCTTCTATGCCCTACAAACAATAGCAACCAGAGCTATTAATATAGCTATCTAAACTTAGGTCTTAAGCATTAAGATAAGAAAGAAAACCACACTGCATAAACCTCTATATAAAGGAGTAGAGGGACTGCCTTAAAACCGTTTATTACCCCAACACTTTCACATATCAGTTTCATAAAGAGAAGTAGCAGTACCAATATTCAAGAAGTCCACAGTTCATTCAAGAAGAAGGAGATAAAGCTTTAGGTAATCTCAACCTTCTTTTATGTATTAGCTAATGAATCATAATACTTAAACTTCTAAAACCAAAATTGAAGCTTAATACTTCTAGAACCAAAACAGAGTATCAAACATGTAGTTATACTAAAGTGCAGTTTATATATATGTTTAAGATATCAGTTAATGACCAGCGTATGAACTTAATGTATATATGATCATAGTTTTGAAAAGCCAACCCTAAGCAGTTAAAGAACAGAACCTGAATATATATATATATTCTTTCCAGAACATAGAGCTATGTTTAAGAATTCAGACTTTAGAAAATAGATATTACAGTTTTCAGATTATAAGACTCAATTATGTAGTCTTACCAAAGTCCAGTATCTATATATATATTCAGATAGCAGTTAATGGCCAGAATATGAACTTAGAAAATATGTTCTTAGTGATGAAATGCAAACTATAAGTGATTATAAAACAGAACATAGATAAACTCTTAACATAGATTTGAACATGCTCAGGACATGTCATAAACTCATAATCTAATTAAAACAAACCCTAAACTTCTAAAATAAACTCTTAACACAGATTTGAACTTGACAAGTTCTCAGTTAAATTTCTGGAAATCTAAGCACAATTAAATCAGGTCATAAGAAATTTTTAGAGGATTCAGTAGGCTTCTAAAACACATATTACGAAAATTTAGTATTCCAAAACTGAAAAATAAAGAAAACTTAGCTGATGAACGCTGGGTGCCATTCGGTGGCACTAAGAACACCACCTCCATCCAATCTGGCCAAAATAGAAATTCAATTAGGAAATTAAAGGGCTAAAAATGAATAATTGGATAGGGATAAAGTAACCGAATAAATAGAGTGCTGAACAGAGAACTGAGTTTACTTGATACAAGAAAAGTAGTAACCCATGGGCGAAATTAACCCATCTTGGAGGAGGTGAATCCAGTTGAGGTGAATATATCTGCACAAGGTTTGCAAAGTCAGCATAACTACACAAACAATAATCTTAGTATATGAATAACTACATATTTTCATAGTCCAGAAATGAACTTTAGTTACTTTACAAAATCATTCAATATCAATATGGATCCTGTAAGTGTAATATGGGTAGAAATTATAGATAACGTGTCGATAGGAGAGGAAAATAGAGAGAGACAGGATCGGGAATGAGAGGGAGGCAGAGTTAGAGCAGAAAGCAGGAGGCAGAGAGGTTGGAGAAAGAGAGGGAGGTAGGAGTTAGAAACTGTAATCTAGTAATTGAATAAAAGGAAACCAGAGTCGAATGGCAAATTTGACATGCAGTGAAGGTTTAGTGTTCTAAAATTTAAAACTGAAATGAGAATAGGAAATTTACCTTGAGTTCGCCGGCAATAGAGCTCCGGTGAGCTTCTCGACCCAGAACAGCCGCGAGTCGAGAGCTGGGAGGTTGCAGCAGCGAAGAGATTAGGAAGGATGGAGACAGTGGCGAGGGATGAGATGAAAGAGAGAAAGCAGAGAGAGTAGAGAGACAACGGCGGCGCGCCGGTGGAGAGCTTCGAGCAGGAAGCTGTGCCGACTAGGGCTGGGCGCCGCTGGAGAGAAGAGGGAGAGAGATCGAAGAGGAAGGAGAGGGAAAGAAGAGTGTAACGACTGTGTGAATTAGGCTAGGGTTGGATAGTTTTAGGGATTAAGTTGGGCCGGGTACAATTAAAACGAATGGGCCGAATTAAACCAAATGGGCCGAGAATAAATTTAGTTGGGCCAACAATTTAAGATAAAATAACGGGCCGGGTGAGACTAAAGTTTGGGTTGGGAATTTATGTAGTTATGGGCCCAGTCTAATAAATCCATTGGGCTTAAGGGAATTAAATCATTTGGGCCGAATTAATTAAATCTTATGGGCCAAATTATTTAAAACCAAGGGGCCCAGTTACTAAAATTAAGATAATTAATACTTAAACTAATTAAATTTAGTTTATCATTTTAATTAAGGTTGAGTTACAGCAAGTAGAAATATTAATAATGGAAGAAGGGATAGTAAGTATATATTAAGTATTAATATTTAGAGCTATTAATTTAGATAATTAAAGCCTAAGTATGAAATCAAGAAGATCCAATTTAGTAATTGGGATCTAAATTAAGAGAATTGATATCTCTTATTAATTAAGGATATTATTTAAGAGAATAATATTTTAAGGTTGTTTAAAGAATTAAATAACTAGAAACCTCAATGATATTCGAATGATTAATTATCGAGAATTAATTAATTCATTAAGAGTTAATATACTTATTGCCCTTAAAGGCAATTACCGGAGTAATTGAATCAAGGATTCAATACCGTAGAGAAAATATTGATCTGAAGTATCAATATCTAAATTAACGGATCGAAACAAGAACCGAGAATCATAATTCTTACGATTAAAGGTTCCAAATGCACGAAGGGCATTCTAATTTATACGAGTTTTTCTAAAGGTTCGTACGAGAGACCTGTTTCGCGTTTCGAGACCAAAGCAAGTGTAATCCAAAGTTATCCATGTAGGCTTTTCTAACTCTATAAAATAATGTGTGCCATATGTTATTTATGTTGATTTCGAAATGATTTCAAATTGAGAAAATTATGTTTCAAAGTGTTGTCTTGCCGAAATGATTTATGTTTTGTATAAATGCCTATCTGATTAAGGGTACCTGGTGTAAGGATCCTGGATTCCTTGTTTAAGGATCCGAAGAATTGTAATCGAAATAACTGTGCACATATAACCGTGAGTCATCTATCGGGTTGGCCGGTTACAGTAAACCGGGAGTCATCTATCGGGTTGGCCGGTTCAGTGGACCGTGAGTCGTCGAAGTTGTCGACCGGTTCGGTGTCCGTAGAAGGTGGCCACCTTCTCGGTACCATAAGTTAAAGTGCAGATATGGCTTGAATACTAAAGAAAAGACTGATCAGTCAAAATGCAGGTTTCACAAAAATGATTTAGTGAACGTAGGTGCTTTTAAAGAAAACCCCTACGTGTCACTCTTACGGCATTGACAATTATATATGTATGTGTGCGATTTTGGCATGTGTCTACTGAGTACAATTTGTACTCAGCCCTGCATGTATTTATAAATGTGCAGGTTGAGCGATGATGAAGGAGGAGTGCTACGTTCGGGCTTTTTGTCGACATCTTATTAGTTGACTCTTGGGGGTTTTACGTGTCTTCACACATGTAGAGCTTTTAGCGATCCAGGAAATTTTCCGCTGCTAGTTCGAGATCATTATGTATTACACTTAAGATTTCAGTTCCTTCATATTACGTTGTTATGTATCGAGCCTTAAACTCAAGTCCGTTTATGTTAATCACGTACGATGAGTTATTCGACTCACTATGAGATTGTTGTTCAAGTTTCATCCCTGCTTCTTCACCCTATTTCTATCCCGATTTCTTTAATCCTTTTCCCAAGTCACGGTTTCCCCGACTTTACTACCCTTAGCGAAGGGCGGGCGTGACAGTTTCATTATCTCGATATTATAATTGAATTGTAATTGTTGCAATCCACGGTTTAGAACCGAAATATTTCAAGACAATTTCGATTTTGAACCAACGGTTTTGATTCTAAATTGCGTGCTATACTCAAAAATCCTTAAAAATTTATATTTTTACACAAATTTATAAATTAATTAAAATTAATTTATGAGTTACAGACATCAATCAAAATCAAGATAGAGAAACAAAAATTCAGGTATATATAATATCGATACCGACCTTGATCAATTTAATTAACTCCCCGCTCTAACCGCCACACTCTGTCCAAAAAACACATGTACAGGGGAAAAAGTCACAACCCGGATTTCTCAAATATTATTTTTATGTTTACAACTGAACAACTATCCAATTAATAATTGATTAATCTGGCTAAACAATAACTATCGTTATACAGGAGATATGAACTTAGTCTTTGATTTTTCAAGATGTCCGTTACAAGATCGTGTGGCTAATGTAATGTTAAGTTCGATCCTTAAGTCTCTCGAAGTTCGGCATTCGTTCCTAAACTAGTTCGTGATGAGACTAGTTGAGCAACATGTCCACCAATAAACTTGGCAAATAAGATAAGAAGACTATATTGTTTGATAGAATGAAGAAATCTTCTATTACTTGAATGGATGATTACAAATGAATGTCAAATGTCTGTGTGCACATGTGAAGGTTTTTATCCATAATCCTATTTATACTTATCCATCCACATAGTTTTAAGACCTTCTACCATTCTACTAAGTTTTAGATAATTCTATAAGTACAACATTATTTACAAGCTTCTAAATGATTTCGGAACATTCTACCATATTCAAGAGGCATCAACTAAATTCAAGAATATTTTTATGCAACCTCGCCGAGTCGGAATGTACTAGCAAGACGTCACACTACAAAACAAATAAGGTTAAATCTTCTTATGTTATTCGGATCGATGTTTATGATTCAGAGAGCCACACTTGGAATTTGAGTTTGGAACCCCTTAGTATCTACCCTTGTACAACAGAGTACATTTGAATAAGGGGTAACATGTAAAATTATCTACTTTCATAAAATAAAAACAAAAAATATTTACATAACAATAAAAGATAAAAAAAAAAATGTTCATTTTACATGATAACATGATGAATTTTCTTACCTGCTCGTGTTATTTAAATTATTTTGTGAATAAAATATACGAGCACATGATCAATTTATGCTCATGTAAATAGATAATAGATATTTTTTATCTTTTATTTTTATGCGAATATTGTTTATCTTAAAGTGGGTATTTTAACTTTACCCCAATGTCATCTACTGGGAGTCCGGTCCCTGGTTACTTCTACTTTATATGAAAAAAAAAAAAGATGATTTTTCTTATCCTTAAGTTTTAAATACGTTTAACCGTTGTTGTCCGCAACTTCAAGAATCTAATGGCAATCTCTATCATTTTAAATTGGTGGAAGATGATGGAAGTTAAGCAGTGACATTGTGGGAATTGGAATGTGATAATCAATCTCGTTGTCTCCTCAAGTACCTTCATCCACTTGATGTCTGAGGTCGCTTTACTAGGCTTTCGAGATTCATATGGGGTTCAGACAGAGACGACCCATGCATTTTGCTGATTTATGGAGCTATGATGGTGATGTGATGGTGAACGCTTACAACTTTATTTATTAACAAAAGACATATAGATCTTGTTGACTTGACAGCGTTTAAGTGGCTTCATGTGAAAAGTTTTCAATTTGGAAAAACTTAATTATCTGTAGTTTGATCCATATGTGGCTCATTTCAAAGGTTCATCAACTCCTTTACATAAGTGTGTTGTGTTCATGAAAAGAGTGATGATGTCATTTCAGTTTTCCTTTGTGCATTGACATGATATAGTAAGAGTCAGTTCTGTCTCTAACATGACACTTGTTTCCTTTCAAATACATATTTTGGAGCTCTAGACGAAGAAAACAGTGTCCTTAATTGTCTACTGCATCTATAGATATTATTGGAAAATGAACATATATTTTTATAGTTCTTTTAAAACAACGCATTACAAAGAAGTTCTCAAATAACAAATACTATAAACATGTATAATGGACAATTGATAATGGGTAATGTTAAAACATAAAGTGTTTGCCTAAGGTTATGACATCACGAACCTCAAGAGAACATTTTATCTTGTTATCCTAAGGACCCTTATATATGCTTCATCTTGTTATGTAGAGATAAACTCCACTTGTTATCATAACAAAATGGAAGTGGTTGTTGAAAATACAAGGTGACATGTCCTCCATTATAAAGAACGGGTCGTTTTTTTATATAAAATCACGCCTTTTCAAATATTTATCGTACCACACAAACATCGTGAATTTGAATTAGTTGGAAATTTGTATTATTTTATAATATGAACAAACAAACGATTCCCATGAACTCAAGTTTGTGGGGGTCATTTGTTCGGCGAAAAAATAAATAAAAATATCTTTTTATTCAAAATAAATAAAAATAACTACATTATATATTGAGGAAAAATAAAAATTAGCCAAGAAGAATACAAATATTAGCCACCATAACACTATTTTAATTCTAATAATTTTTATGATTTTTTGTACAAAATTACCATTTTCAATATCTTATAATTATCATTTTAATTATTAACCTTTTTTTACAATAAAAATTTACAATTCAAAACTGTAATGTCGCTCCCATAATCAAAATCTCCCAATTCCTGCCACCTTTCTCAAAATTTACACCGTTGTTGGTGCACCCATCTCCCCGCAGTCACCGCACACATCCGCGCATCCATCCCCTCTCCATTGCCGTTGATAACCGCCGCTGCACCCATCCCCACCGCGCCTATCCCCACTGCACGTTGTCCATCCCCTCCCCACTGTTGGATTAATTTTATTTCCCACATAAATATGGTCACATATATAATATAAGTGTATTAAAAGCTATTATTTAATGTGTATACATTTTGCGTAATTGTACTGTTATTGAGGGGCTGACTTGCAATTACAATTAAGTTTAATTAATAAATAGGATGGATGGTCCCCAGAGAACAGAACGTATCTCTACACTAAAATCTCACCCCATCAGATATAGCGATAAGGAAGAGGCGCCTGTATCTCCGGAAGATCCATCAGGCATCCAAATCAAGCCGATCCTTTAACGTTGTTCTCAATGGTGAATCCAGGTTCACGTTTCCGCCTTCAGGTTGTATCTTTGGATAATTATCAGTAAAGTTCATGATCTAGGGTTTACAGTTTTTCCCCTCTTTTGATTTTATGTTTCTAACAAGTGGTATCAGAGCCACTCTACTTATAATTCTCTGAGATCTGATCGTTGTATGTTGATTTGATTATCGATCCTTCAGTCGATTATATTTAGTTCACGCTGCAATTGCAAACCCAATTCTCTTTTTTTTTTTTTTAAACCGGCGATAAAACCAGATTCGTAATTTAGCGACTACAAATCTTATATGTATCGCTGAATTTTCCTATTTGATTAATGATTAAGAGATATTGGGAGTCGTGATGATATTTGATTGACCAACTTTGGTGTGCTTAATATGCATTTATTTTTCTAATGTAAAATTCCTCCATTACTGTTGGTGTTTATACATGAATAGAAGCGCACGTGAAACGATATTTTTTTATGACACTTATTTTGGTGGTGATTATGAAGGCATCCGCCTAATAAAGCCATATTATATATATACATATATTTTTGATTCAGCATGCCTATACAATACTGTAATATATTTATATATATAATTTTTTATTCATTATGTATGTATCATGAATTTGATGTGATTATAATGCATATTTAATTTATGTGGGTAATTTTTTGTTGCGACTTCAACGATCCGGCTCGGGTGGCCGATCCAGTCGCTGAACATTTTGGGACTCACGTCCGAACTTTAATTTCTAGGTGTTTTAGTTGAAGCAATACGTTGCCAAAGTGACCTCTTTTGTGTAGACTACTACATCTAGCCCTATATATGGTTGATTTTGTGTTCTCAACTCATGCTTTTGCGTGATCGGCCCAAAGGAAGGTCTGGATCTAGCAGAGTTATTTACGCATACTGTGGAGATAAGTGTGTGACAGTTATCTAGATAAACTTGTGTGATCAGCAATACAATCCAAAGATTTATTATTGTTCGGCACGCCCTTACTGTCAACATTTGATCACTACATCGAGAGTACTATTTGCAGCCAATGTTGAAGCCTAAAGGATAGACATTGGTGATGCGCTTGGTATCTCGGATGGGGTTTAAACACCTTGACCATTAGCTAGGAACTAAAGTCTTTGTTGTGCACTCGTTACTTAATTTTATTATCAAGTTCTTACTTTATTCTTTTGTTTTACTTCAGCTAATATGTCATCCATGAATACTATGTCACTTGGCGTTAATCCACCTCCCATGATTAATGGGAGCAATTTCAAGGATTGAAAACGACACATACTGATAATGTTGGGATGCATGGATCTGGACTTGGTATTCCGGTCTGAACAACCCGCACCCCTCACTGCTGATAGCACTCCTGATGCCAAAAAGGAGTATGAGAGGTGGGAGCGTTCAAACAGACTAAGTCTTATGATCATGATGAATAGCATCCCAGAGGCCTTTAGAGGTCATGATATTGATAAAGTCTCTTCAGCAAAGGTTTTCCTTAACGAACTCGAGCAATGTTTTGCCAAAAATGATAAAATCGAGTTAATGTCTCTTCTCTCGACTCTCACGTCGATGAGATATAAGGGTCAAGGAAACATAAGGGAGTACTTAATGGAAATGTTTAATGTCGCTTCTAAGTTTAAAGCTTTGAAGATGGAATTTACTGATGATTTCCTAGTACTCATGGCTCTCATTTCACTTCCTCCTCAGTTTAGTCAGTTTAAAACTAGCTACAACTGTCAAAAGGAGAAATGGACTTCTAATGAGCTCATTTCTCAGTGCGTTCAGGGGGAGGAGAAACTGAAAAGAGAGAGGACTGAAAGTGCCCATGTGGCAACGACCTCTAAAGGAAAGGGCAAGAAAAGACCTTTCGAGAAAGAAGCTGCTGCTAAAGCACCGGCTGCGAAGAAACAACATAAAGTTATGAGTTGTTTCTTTTGCAAGAAGCCGGATCATGTAAAGAAAGACTGTGCGAAGTATCACACGTGGCGTGTTAAGAAAGGTACGGTCTATTCTTTGGTCTGTTCTGAAATTAATTTATCTTCAGTAACTGGAAATACTTGGTGGATAGATTCGGGAGCTACCACTCATATTAGTATTTCAATGCAGGGTTGCCTGAGCTACCGAAAACCCAGTGATGGTGAAAGATACATCTACGTTGGAGATGGGAAATCGGTTGAAGTAGAGGCAATTGGAGATTTTAGATTGTTATTAGGAACTGGTTCTTATTTGGATTTGAAAGACACATTCGTTGTACCGTCTTTTAGACGGAATTTAATTTCTGTTTGCTTATTGGACAAGTTTGGTTATTATTGTTCATTTGGAAACAAACAGTTTACTTTGTCTTTTAATTCAATGGTTATTGGAACTGGTTATTTGAACTCTTATGACAATCTTTATCTGTTGGAAATAATTACTTCCTATAATGAAAATCTGCATATTGAAGCTAAAGGTACTAAAAGAAAATTAAATAAAGAAAATTCTGCTTCATTATGGCACAAACGCCTAGGTCACATCTCTAGAAATAGAGTTGAGCGACTTGTGTCTGATGGAATTTTAGATTTCCTTGACTTCACAGATTATAATGTCTGTGTTGACTGCATCAAGGGAAAACAGACCAAGAATAAGAAATTAGGAGCCTATAGAGCTACAGAAGTCTTGGAATTAATACATACTGACATTTGTGGACCTTTCCCTACAGCATCTTGGAATGGTCAACAGTACTTTATTTCCTTTATAGATGACTTCTCTAGATATGGCTACCTGTATCTTATTCATGAGAAGAGTCAGTCCGTAGACGTGTTCAAAGCTTACAAAGCTGAAGTTGAGAATCAACTTAACAAAACAATTAAGGCTGTCAGGTCTGATCGTGGTGGTGAATACTACGGCAGATATGACGGATCAAGTGAACAACGTCCTGGACCTTTTGCTAAATTCCTAGAGGAATGTGGAATCGTCCCTCAGTATACAATGCCTGGTACACCCAGCATGAATGGCGTATCTGAGAGGCGAAACAGGACTCTTAAGGACATGGTGAGGAGTATGATTGCTCATTCTACCTTACCTGAGTCTCTCTGGGGAGAAGCACTAAAGACAGCAGCTTATATCCTAAACAGAGTACCCACAAAGGCGGCTGCTAAAACGCCTTATGAGCTGTGGACTGGTCGAAAACCCAGTCTTAAGCACCTACATATTTGGGGCTGTCCAGCTGAAGCAAGGCCTTACAGGCCTCATGAAAGGAAATTGGACCCCAAAACAGTTAGCAGCTACTTTATAGGCTACTCTGAACACTCAAGGGGTTTTAAATTTTATGATCCCACAACTAGAAACATTTTTGAGATGGGAACTGCATCATTCTTTGAGGATATTGAGTTTGGGGGAAGAAATAGAATTAGGGATATCGCTTTTGAGGAGGATTCAAATATGAATCCTACTACTGCTTCTAGTAGTGTTCAGGTTCCTATTCCTGTCATTATTCGAGAAGCAGATATGGATGAACCTCGACCTGATATCATTGAGGATATCCCCATTCAGTTAGATCAAACTCAACAACCTCAAGAGCAACCTCAAGAACAAGTGCAATTGATGAGACCCACTAGAGAAAGACGGAGTGCTTTTCCTGAGGATTATGAAATCTACCTCATGGAAGCTGAGGAATCTAATGGACTGGAAAATGATCCTATCAATTTCCATCAGGCCATGCAAGATGAACACTCTGCTCAATGGATTGAAGCCATGAATGAAGAGTATAAGTCTATGCAAGACAATCAGGTTTGGGAACTTGTCCCATTGCCAGAAGGTGCAAAACCCATTGGTTGTAAATGGATATTTAAAACCAAAAGGGATGCAAACGGTAATGTGGAGATGTATAAAGCTCGTCTTGTAGCTAAAGGCTATACTCAGAAAGAAGACATTGATTATTCTGAGACTTTCTCTCCAGTTTCATCGAAAGACTCATTTAGAATAATCATGGCACTAGTTGCGCATTTTGATCTTGAGCTTCATCATATGGATGTTAAGACTGCGTTTCTCAATGGAGACATTGAAGAAATAATTTATATGCAGCAACCACAGAACTTTGAATTAGGTAACTCGAAGGAAATGGTTTGCAAGCTAAAGAAATCCATCTATGGGCTCAAGCAAGCTTCTCGTCAGTGGTACCACAAATTCCATGAAGTTGTTCTCTCATTTGGATTTGAGATTAATGTAGTTGAGGACTGTGTGTATCATAAGTTCAGTGGGAGTAAATTCGTTTTCCTGGTGTGAAATCCATCCTGGAAGAGTGTCAAACAGACACTTGTAGCTTCTTCCACCATGGAAGCAGAATTCATAGCATGTTATCAGGCTACAGATCATGGGATCTGGCTGCGCAATTTTGTCACTGGGCTGCGAATTGTGGAAACAATCGAAAGACCACTCAAGATCTTTTGTGACAATAGATCAGCAGTCTTGTATTCCAACAACAACAGGAGCTCTTCAAAGTCGAAGCACATCGACATCAAGTTCCTAGTTGTGAAAGAGAAGGTGCGGAATAAACTAATTTTGATTGAGCACATAGGAACTGGCTCCATGATAGCGGATCCGTTTACTAAGGGCCTAGTGCCCAAGGTCTTTCATGAGCATATAGCTAGTATGGGTATTTCATCATTGGATGACGTAGTATAGATTCAGTGGGAGTTGTATTTAGTGCTTGTCGATACTTATGACAATGTTTTATTGCAATACATTGACTTCGCCTTTAATGAAGTTTTCTTGATCAAGATTAAAGTTTTTAGTTGTTTATTTTGCATTTATTAACCTTCGCCTAAAGTTTAAAGGTCTAAAGAGGACCATTCGAAAATAGATTCTATATCTGATTTTCGTTATACCATCTTATCTATGTCATTTGATTGTATTTGTGCATGTGATTACTGTCGGCCTAGTCAAGCTATATTTTGGCAAACGCCACTTTAGTCCTTGTATGAGTGCAGTTAATGGACGAGATTGTTTAGATACACATGTTTTATAATAGCACTTCTGTTCATGCATGATTCTGGTTATAATACATTATCAAGATTTATATATTGTGCCCAAGTGGGAGATTGTTGGATTAATTTTATTTCCCACATAAATATGGTCACATATATAATATAAGTGTATTAAAAGCTATTATTTAATGTGTATACCTTTTGTGTAATTGTACTGTTATTGAGGGGCTGACTTGCAATTACAATTAAGTTTAATTAATAAATAGGATAGATGGTCCCCAGAGAACAGAACGTATCTCTACGCTAAAATCTCACCCCATCAGATATAGCGATAAGGAAGAGGCGCATGTATCTCCGGAAGATCCATCAGGCATCCAAATCAAGCCGATCATTTAACGTTGTTCTCAATGGTGAATCCAGGTTCACGTTTCCGCCTTTAGATTGTATCTTTGGATAATTATCAGTAAAGTTCATGATCTAGGGTTTACAGTTTTTCCCCTCTTTTGATTTTATGATTATAACACCCACTACTACTGCAAACCTCGGCGAGCTCATCTCCTCGGCGCAAACCACCACCGCCCATCCCCCACTATACCGCATACCTCAGTGCACACATCCCCTCCACACTATCCGACTCCAACTGCCGGCGACATAGCACAATGTAGAGAGGTAATTTGATAAAAATTCACGTTTTTGTAATTAGGTATGAGTGGTATGATTTAGTCCGAAGCGTATGAAATAGTATGTTTTCATGGTTCATACCATTCATACATGTATCGTCTAATTCGTACTACATTAGTATGAAATGTATGATTCATACCTATTTATTTTATATAACATAATAGAAAATTAAATTATGAGTAAAAAATATGTTAAAAAATATTGAAAATAAAATGTTCGAAATCTTCATTTAATAATTTCAAACCTTTAGAATCTAAATCGAAATGTATTCTACACTGTTAAAGTTTAAAATTAACCGAACCGTGTCATGATTAATTAGGGTTTCTAAAATTGTTGGTTTCAATTCCCTTCTCATGATTATTGAATATCCCTAAAAAGTAAGAGTAAATATTTGAACAAGATATATATGAATTGTTGACGCATACAAAAAAATTGCATTAATTAAGGTGTGTGGCATTAATAAAGGGAACAGGAGAGGTGAAAAACATAGTAGATAAGTATGTTCGTACGTAGCAAGGCAAGGCAGCTCCACTATCGATCTTTGTATATTGCCTTGCGTGTCCCAACCTTCCTACCTACCTACCCTTACTTTCTTCCTTCCTCATTCTCTCCCTCCCTCAAAACACACACACACAATAAAATCTAGAAAGAGAAGAAGAGAGAGAGAGGGACAGAGCGACAGTGAGCAGAGATGTGCATATTCTTACCATCATATCATGTCCCTCCATTTGCACTCAACTTTCCCTCGTCATTACGCCATTTCTTGCACTACACAGCAATCTACTCTCTCTCTCTCTCTCCCAACTTCAGACTGTACACCGCAGTAACACACGTTGGGTTGGGTTGGGTTGGGGGCTTAATTCAATTCAATTCAATTCCCGACATCATTTCTGGTTAAACAGTGGAAGAAGGGAAAAATATCAAAACCTGCACAAAAACCCCCACTTTCTAAGGCAGAAAAAGAAAACAAGAGAAGGAGTTTAATTTGAGTTTGCTTATGAAGATGGATTTCCATGTAGATATGATCGAGGATAATGCAACTGCAGAGATTGACACACAAGCTACCATTTTATAATTAAAAGCGTGTCTACTGTATCTAGTATCTGTATGCAGGCCAATTGCCACTTTTAATTAATTAGCCCATTCTTACTCTACATCATACATTTTCTATAATGGATTTGGTATCCTAAATTCCTACATTTGTGCTTTGGTTTCAAAGCTGGTAAAACCAAGGGTGAGAATTTGGAATTTTTCGGTCGTGACCCGAGTCCCGAATACAGTTCCGATCGGGATTTGGGATTTGAGTCCTGGGACTGGGGGCTGAGATAAAAAAAAATTAAAAATTTTCGGGACTTTGAATTCCGAATTCCAATCGGAACTCCCGAATTTCCGAAATTAAATTTAAAATTTGAGAAATTTGGTCTCGTTCCAGAAATTTTGGTCCCGTTTGGAACTTCGTGATCGATTGGGACATTTTTTTTCAAGACCCGAACCAAGACTTAAAATTTTTCAATTTCATGTCTCAGGAGTTCCGAAATCCTTATCGGGACCGAAACAGGGACAAAAAATTAACTCTTTTTTGGGATCAGAGTTGGGACTCCCAATCCCGTCCTGATTTTCACCCCTAGGTAAAACAGGTGGATTTGACCAATCCGGTCCAACTTATCAGGCCAAATGTTATTCATCGGATAGGCTCAGGTCCGTCCAAAAAAGTATGGTTGTCAAAATGCAAGTCCAAACCCGTTCCCTTCAGGCTGTCGTGCTTTTGGGTTTACCCAAACCGTTCACATTTTTTTAATCAAAAAATTATTTTAGCAAAAATTAGATAACTAATTAATAATTAATAATTATATCGGTTATGAATTTGATTTTCATAATTCAAAGGTAAAACACAAATTATATTATCCAATTAATCTATCAACCGATTATTAATGTTTAAATTCTATGTTCGTAACTTTATTTTACAAAGTTTTAATGTGATAAAACTAAAAGGAAACAACAAAATAAAAGATCAAATATCAATTTTATATATAAAGTGTTATAACAAAATATGCTAGGAGAAATAAAAATAAGAGGTAAAGTTAAACTATTAATTAAAAATACAAAATATAGAAGTAAAATTAAAATAAAAAATATGTATTTAATAACCCAACCACCCCGGTGTTTTTTAGCCCGATGTCTGATTTGCCTGAAAGACTATATGAACGGGATATTTAACCCAACTTAACCCAAATCTCGGGTAACCCAGGCCGGCCAATCGGGTCGGGCTAATTTTGTAAACTCTACTCGTGTTTAACTTTGTATCCATCTCACAATCAAAGCTATTATTTTAATTGATATTAATTAAAAATAAAAAATTTATTATGGTATATTAATTAATAATAATTTATAATTATTTAAATAATTAAATAAAAGCTATATACTCTAATTTTAAATTTATGAATCCTAAAAATCAATTAAAAATGACATTAAATAGTAAAAATAATTATATATTATATTCGGGTGAGATAAACCCTAATACTAGGTATAAATTTAAACTAAAGGAGATAAAATTGAAATAAAAAAAAATACAAAAAATAATTAAAATCTAACATCATCCTCTTCATCTTACTTATCATCGGCAGTCTGTTCAGTATTCCAAATTCAACGATGGCAACTAAACACGAGGATTGTGCTCGTTACAGGACTTAACCCAACACCTTATGGCACGAGTTGACGACATCCATGCACTACATGTGTCCGTAGTCTCGAAGGCACCCCTTCTCTTTCAAAACATGAAGTGTGTACATAAAAATGGAACACCACATTTGATATTTTCTACTTATTTATGACACCATTCTATAAGACATAGCAAATTCTACGAATACATATCAATTTACAAAATATTATATCCCCTACATTCGCGAATATATATCGATTTACAAAATATTATATCCCCTACATTCGAATGAACACATTAAGTTGAATACATTGTGAATGGAGATATGACGATAATTCATTTATTATGAGAAAATATCTTACACTTTTATATTTCACTTCCATTAATTTTTATTTTTATTTTGTTATTTTAGTATTACAAATTTCTTATCTCCTTCATTTTTTCCTTTTTCGCTAAGCGGACTTGTATGTCTCAAATAAACAACTTAATCAAATATAATAAATCAAGTGATATTCAAACTCCATTCATTACATAACATATCTTAAATCAAATTATTTTTTAAAAACATATATCGAGTCAAAGTGGGTAAAGAAACGATGGACTAATAATAGAGCATAATTTTATTTTTATTTTCTAAACTAAAAAGTGCATGTTTATGAGGGGAGATACTAAAAAAATTATACTCCCTCCCTCCGTGTATGAAATATATATCTCATTTGATCTAGTATGAATTTTTATAATATAATTTCAGTTTAGTTACAATAATAAATTAGTGAGCGAAATTGAATTCGAGATCAATGTTTGAATTAAAATGATTTAATGGACACTACAAAAAATGCATTATATCGCAATAAAATAGTGAAGGAAAATTTTTTAGTGTCTAAATTTTAACGGATTAACAACGGAATTGGTATGGAATTGTTGTTAAATTTTAGTAATAGAATTAATGATGAAATTATCCGTTATTAAAAATTTAGTAACGGAATTTTCCGATACAATTCCGTTACTAAAACTGAAGAAACAATTATAAAAACGGAAATTTCGTTACAATTCTGTTATTATATATAGTAACGGAATATATTCCGTTGTTAAATTTCTTAACAACCATGAATATTATTACAAATAAATCTGTTACTAAAATTTTTAGTGGAATTTCTTATTTTAGTAACGGAAAAATTATGTTGCTAAAATAATTTTTTTTGTAGTGGGATAAAAGGATCAAGTTGAGAAAAATAAATGAGACTAATTAAATGAGTCAGATGAAGTGGATGCTATAGGGGACTGCCGTAGTAAATACTCTCTTTGTCACGTTAAGAACAATTTTTTTTTTAAATGTCCAACTAACAATAATATTTTTTTTTTGAGTAAAAATAAAAACATGTGGTGTTCATTGATTTTCGTGTAATACATAATTATTGAGTGTTCATTAGTTTTCGTGTAAAAAAATCAATTGATCGTTATTAGAGGGACTATGTTATTCTACTATTATACTTTTATGACATGTCGATATCATATATGCAAATGAGGTGGATAAGATGTAGAAAAAATTATTCTAACAGTTTAAGTTTAATAATATAAAATATTAGGGTGTTTAAAATTGTTTTACCAGTTTAAGAGTATAATGAGTCGAGCTTAATAGTTACGGAATGCATCTGTTATATATCCATTGCTAATTTACGAAATTTTTTGTTTTAATAACGGAACATTTCGTTACTAAATAAAAAAAATTTGTAGTGTAGGGGTGTAATTTGATAAGCTTAATAGTTTAAAATATTATGGTGTTTAAGCTTGACTCGAGTTCAACTTGGACTTTTAAAATTTGTTTGAGTTTGACTTGGAATATAATTATTAAGTTCATGCTCGGCCTATGGAAGCTCGATAATTATTGAGCTTGAGCTTGAGCTCGAGCTAGGCTTAATTGTTTGATATTCTATTGATGGTTTTCAAGTTAAAGTTCGAGTTTGGGCTCGGGTTTTCAAGTTAAAGTTCGAGTTCTATTGTCATATTCGATCTCAGCTCTCTAAAAGTATCAATCTTAAAATCGAGTTCGAACTTGTTTATTATCTAGTCAAGCTCCGAATAAATTTTGTTAGTCGATTCTTGATTAGCTTGTGAGTAGCTCGTTAGTTCATTACCCTACAGGAGTGGAAGCAAAAAATATCATTATTTGAGAGTTCAATCTACATGTGAGAGATTCTTGAAGTGTGGAAACTCATGAAATGGAGTCAAAAGTCCAATCTCTATGATCCACTTACGATTAATATATACTCCCTCCGATTTTTTTTAAGTGTTCTATTTCACTTTTTTTCTTATTTTTAAATAAGTGTCCTATTTCAAAATTCTAGAGTATATTTATGACAATCCTTCAATTTTTCTCTTATTTAATACTTATTGGAATTTGATATTATTTGTATGAATGTATTTATTATGTTATTCAATAAAAGATATATAAGTAAAATTTTCATTTTATTGGTATATGTGATTTAGTAAAATTGGACATTTATTAAAAATCCCTTTCTTTATTGATATGAGATACAAATCTAATTAGATGCATTTTAAAATAAACAAAATTTTAATGTTAATATCATTTTATAATGTGAATGTCGAATATGATTTTATCATATAAAATGAAAACTGTACTATATATTATTAATGTGAAATAAGAAAATTATACACATTTCATATTTGAAAAAGTAAATGATCAAGTAAAAATTTATCAGATCAAAACATCATTAGAGTGGGGTAGTAATTAACTCGGACGTCAAAACGAAAAAAGTTCCCAATAGTTAGGTGTGAAAATTAAATGTTTTGGGTTAATTTCTTAGGCAGCTACATAAGAAAATGCCAGTTGTCGTTCTAACACTTATATAAACTCTCTTTAATATTACTTGTTGTTTTTCTAAAGAAAAACCTTTAACTAATTCAACGTTTGTATAATGGTAGGGTTGGTTCTTGCTATATGATCATAATTTGAATCTTCATATATGATTTGCAGTATTTTAATTCATGCACACACATATATCATATATGTATATATATCTAACTATATATGATGGAAAATGAGCAATTGACACAAAAGAAGGTTTTCTTGGCATGCAAACTCTCCTCAGGTTATATCATACATACAGAAGAAACACATCAAAATTCATATACATGCTAGCTTGCATGCATATTTTATCTACACAATGAAACTTGCAGACTCACAATTGTGTATATCCCATGAATAAATGTAGAGGAAATTTAAAAAAGGCCAACAAAGAAAATGTGAAAAGGCCAAGACCAACTTTTGGAAGCACTCTCTTCCCTGCTCACGATGCCATTGCTTTTCATTGTTGGTACAAATTGAGCTGCGCTGTGTACAAGCACACACCTACCCATAAATGCAGTGAGTTTTGGTGATCTGCACCTTAAAATCTAAGGAGATATAAAGGCCAACCATGTATCTATATTGCGGTAGTGGACCACTTTTACCTGCTGCAAGAATCTTCACACACACACACACTAATGTGTATATATACATATATATATATATATAAAAGGGTTGCACAAATATGTTATTTGGACCTCCATTTGTACTTCCATGACACAAACTGTCTCAGCTACAAGCAGCAAGAAATTCTTGCAGAGATAGAGAGAGAGAGGTGTGAAACCCTTGTTGGAGAAGGAGAACACGTGCAATGCAAATGCAGGAATACTCAAAGAATGAGAGAGACAAGATGTGCACGTGCCCTGCTTCTCCAACGGGAGTTACTCACCAATTGTTGTTACCTAGAACTACCACTTCTTCTCTGCAAAATCTACTCATATTTATAGAAGGGAGAGACAGAGATAGGGAGGAGAGAGAATGATGTAGAGTTGAAAATTGGAAAAATTAAATAAAAAGAAAAGAAGAAGGCATTGGAGTACTGGAGTGGGCATTCTTTAAAGACTCATCATCATGGAAGGAAAATAAAAAAGCAAACAAGTAAATATTGAGTGATGTTCTATATTCAATATACCAATTGATATTAGTAGCTGTGCAGAAAGAGAAAGAACACAAGTCATTGCGTTTTCTTTGGCCCATGCAATTTTCGATTTTTCAAACATACTTGATCTCACTTTTTCTTTTCAAGTTTCTCTTTTCAAAATATTTTTTTCCTTTTTCTTGTACAAGATAAAATATGATTGCACTGTGAGAATGGATATATTTTTATATTAACTTCATCATCAACTTTAGAATAATAATTTATCATTGATAAATATATAATATAATATAATCACATTCGCGCAACAATCATCTGATTTGATAAATATAATTTTGATTTATTTAATGTAATGATTATATAAGTTGCGTAATTTGAACATATAAATAATTAATATAGCATATCATTATATTAAATAAATTCTAATTTTTAGATCACTGTACGTTGTACCAATATAAAATTTAAAATATTTTCTTGTACATAGTATGCTATTTTTATTAACCTTAAATTATCTTTAATTTAAAAAATTGTGGCGTTTGTGATGAAATATATTGAAAAACATAGTTTGAGTTGAGTTGAGAATGGGAAGCAAAGCAAAAAAATGGGAAAGTAAAGAAAGCAGGCCCTCTTTATTTGGAGTGATGAGACACTCACTCACCACTTTCTTTTCATTTAATTTAATTTGGAGTATTAATTGTTTCACGCAATATATATCGATTATGTAAGATTTGACCTCTACTACCCTACTTGATACGCCTCCCTCCCTCCCTCCCACAACTTTTATTAAGGGGAAAAAAACTAAAAGTGATACTATCTTTTTTTCTTTTTTTTTTCTTTTGCAAATACTATCTTCAACTTAAATATATTCCATAACTAATGAAAATGAAATTACGTGATATAGATATTTGTTTTACTGATGATGGACCACAATCTATTCATTCATTAATAGTCTTATTCAATCTTAATTCAAAGTTCAAAGTTTATATATATGCAGTCATACGGTTAGGATGTGAAATACAATTCACATATATTATAGGATTATTTTGAGAGTATATATGTAGATTTATATGATGTGCACTCGTGTCGTTAAACAAATCATTTAATGTTTTTTTCTTGATAAATAAATTGATGAATATTACATTCTCTTTTTGTTTGTTGTTCAGTACCCTCTCGGCGTATAATAGTAGTCTAATACTCACTTCATTCCATTAAAGTAGGTCAATTTTAACCTTATAAATGACAATTTTTTGGTCAAAATTGATCTACTATAATAAGACTGAAGAGTAATAATTTAATGGTAGTTTAATTTATTTTGATTATATATTTTTTATATACACATAATCAATAGGTTGAATCTATTTTGTGTCCTTTTCTGAAAATGGGTTTCCTTAATCTGCTTCTTATATGTTACATAGTCATAAGCGGATACATGTAATTTGAAAAGCTGTCTGGATGTTATAATTTAATAATTAAAATAAAGGAAAACGAGGAAGAGGATGAAAAATGGGAAGGGACAAAAATTTTCCTTTTTGAGGGTGCTCTATATTTGCTCCACGAATAGTGGCCCGTCAAGTAAGAATATAAACGAGTGAAGCCGAGACAAATATTATTAAGCTCGACTTGTTGAGAATATTAGGGTGTTTGTGCTCGGTTCGAACTTTTGATATACTGTTGGAGCTCGATTCAAAATGTAATTATCAAGTTCGAATTCGACTCTAGCTCGGTTCGTTTGATATTCATATTAATAGTTTTCGAGTTCGGCTCGGGCTTGAACTAGTTCGTATAAATTTTTTTTTTTAGAAAATTAATTATTTTTAACTTAAGGCTCGACTAATTAAATGCTCAATTAAATCTGGTCGTGAACAAACAAACTAAAATCGATACATGCTCAATAAAATTATTGAGCTTGAAATCATGCTCAAGCTTGGCTCGTTCAATATCGAGTTGAATTACAAACGAACTTTTTTCGAATCGAGGCTCAAATAGCTCGCTAGTAGCTCTGTTCGTTTATGAACTATCGCCACGTTATCACTTTTTCTTTAAGATCTCGCTTACATCACAACTGTATTACTTTTCTTTCTATGTAAATTTTAGACAGTCATGCAACTCACCGGCAAGGCGATTGACGGTCCAACGCAACTAATTCTTGAATTAGTGGAATGGCAAGAGAGCTATTCACGCCGCATACGAACGATGCTATGCTGAAAATTTATCGACGGCATAAACTACAATTTTTTTTAAAATTTTTGGATGATGATTGCTTCATCTGACCTAGCACCCCTAGCTCCACCCATGCTTATGTAATATATATATTTCTAAGGATTGTTTAAAATCTCCAATGAGCTAGAAAGATGTTGTATGTGTCAAAGATAAAAGAGAAAATATGTAAAACAGATATTTGGTAGAGGATATGAAAATCTACACATCTACACTTTAAATTAACAATACATAAAATAATTTATATAATATTAGAGAAAATATATTCTAGCATAGTTGAGGACTCCGTGAAAAAAGCGAAATATTTGGGTCCATACATGATATGTTTACTTTTGCAAATAAGTTATCACGACTTAGTAGGTTTATTTGGTTGAACACTCTATGCTGTTATATAGTCTTTTATGGCTCAATACTTTATTAAATTTATATTAGTTTTACTTTTTTGCTATTTAAGGTGTTGGATCAATTGTTTAATAAAGCTAGTGATTTTACAAAGGCGAGTAAAGTTGGGTACGAAGTACACTCAACTCCATTATGACAGTGGAAATAAAAATAATAACCCGAGATATAAACATTCACAAGTTATATGAATATATAACTTGTGAATGTCTCATGACTAAACGATCCACTATGATGATATGAATACAAAATCAACTGAGTGCAAAATTACAGAAGGATGAAATCCTCACATCTCTCTGAAAATGGCTAACAAAGGTTCTACGAGAAGTTGTGACGGAAAAATGTATAGGCAGAGGCCTGCACTTCACTCGTTTACAGCTAGGCTTGTCAATGGGTGAGTGAAATTCGAACCAAACTCGAAACCGATCAAAACCCGCTCATTTCAAAGTTATGGTTCCGGTTTTAATTCTAGACCCGTACAAACCTGCTCATGGTCGGTCTAGACCTGACCCGACCCATAAGGTACGGTTCCGGTTCTAGCCCGGCCCGGCCGGATCAATTTTTTTTTCCAATTTTATTTTTATTTTCAATTTTTTAATCTTAAAAAATGATATTTTATAATATCTCTTATTACATCATTGATTGTAGACGAACACTCAATATGTCATAATTCAATAATAAATGTACCTAAACAATAAACACGTATGAGTCGTAAAATAATTATGATATTTAATTGACTTTTTAATAATGGTTAAATAAAATAAGAGTGAAGTTTCATTATTAAATAATTTATATTTAATTAATTTATTTGGAATCCAGATTCGTTTTAACGAATTGGTGACTTAAATACTTATATAAATAAAACTTAGCAAGACCCATGAGTGACCCATACCAAAAAATACTCATGGGTATTCTCCCGGCCTGGAACTATTTATATTTTAATTAACGGTTCGGGTCTGGATCCGATATTCAACGGTCAGGTTCCGGTTCTAGGACCGTAACTAATTTAAGGGTTTCGATTCGAATTTTACCCACCCATTAACAAGCTTATTTACAGCTATGAAAAATGAACAATTCTCAAAAGTGTGTATAAACTCTTGTAAACTCTCTCTTCTAGTCGCTACTGAATTATGAGATATGTTCTCCTACTTATAGAGTATCAAACCTTGGACTACAAGGTAGTAAAGTAGGTAAAGACCCTTAGGAAACAAAATCTTCCATTGTAAATATATGAACTCTTTCCTTGTGGGAATAGATTCAACTTTCTCTATAGATAAGATCTTGTTCTAGGATATATCCGGAAAATTCCATCCTACTTTAAATGTATTAAAGTAACGGTGAGGATTGATTTAAAAGAAAAGCTATTTTTTAATTTTTGAATAAAATTAATTTTAAAATACATTTTATGAATAAAAGCTTTTTAGTAAAAATGAATCTCAACCCTTGATTTTAATTCATTTGATATATGTTGGATCTTTCCCGATATATCCCTTTCTTTGATAAAGTAGATTATTTCCAATTAAATATATATCTTCCCTTGATGAAGTAGATCTTTTCCAATATATATATATATATATATAAATTATAGCTATTTTTATTGTAAATTGTCATAAATACCCTTATATATTTAACCAATAAATTTTTTATTTTTTAACATTTTGAGTATGAATCCGCTTACTAAATATAATTCATACCCTTCATACATATGTAGTAATATTCATACAATTCATGTATGAATAGTATGAATCACTAAAATCATACCATTCATACATAATAACTAAATATTATTAGTTTGTATTTTTTTGTTGGTGTAGTTTGATTTTTATTTTTTGATTTTTGATAATTTGTTGTTAGTGATGTGTTGATTATTGGTGTGACTTCAATTTTGTTTGTAAAATAAATTTTGATGGTGGTGAAATTTCTTTAATTTTTCATTTTTTTAGCATTTTGAGTAAGAATTCCGCTTGTTAGGTATGATTCATACTCTTTATACCTATATAATGTTATTTATACAGATCACGTATGAATGGTATGAATCATTAAAATCATACAATTCATACCTATACGCGGGGATACGACGGTGGAGTATTTAAAAGGGTATTTTTGTCCTAAAAATTAAAAAATGATTATAATTTATATACTATTATGTTGGTGGTTAGTATTTATCTTTCACTATCTTGTATGACTATTCTCTATAATTAACTATATATGTATATATATTTGTTAAAAAAAATAAATATAATATCTAGTGTTAAGATTTAACACTGACACAGAGGATTCAACTGTCCGAATTGTGCGATATAAATCCAAAATTTTAAAATTTTAAAACTTATATGGGTAATTTTGGATAGGGGTGTAAACGAGCCAAGCCGTGGCTCAGCTCGTTTAAAAAATATTAGGGTGTTCGACCTTAATTCGAAATGTAATTATCGAGTTCGAGTTCGCCTCGAACTCGACTCGTGGGATGCTCAAGAAAATTATTTTCGAGTTTAAGCTTGAGCTCAAGCTTGTATAAAATTTTATTTATAAAAATTTAATTATTTTAGCTTAAGGCTTGACTAAATGCTCGATTGAAGGTTCATGAATAGGCTCGGTATAAGTGTATAAAATGCCACAACCTATTTATCTTAATCGTATGACAGTTCAAATCTAAAATTAATTAAAGTTAGATAGCGAACTTTTTTATTCAGCTTCATAAATTCGCCAGCACATATTGTACAGCGTGTTGGGTAGTGACCATGTTCCCATAACGTATGACAAGAAAAAGATATAATTATAAAAACTAAGTTTCTAGTGTTCGCATTATTGGTGAATAATTAATTAATGAAATTCGTGCAAAGTCAGCGAGTAAATTAATTTTTTCAAATTTACTAGATTAGATGAGAAATAGTTTATTCATGCCGCTCGTTATAATCACTTTTGTATAAGTGTTTTATTTTAATTATACATCTTAATCTATTTTATAAATGATCTATTTTAATTGCACATATTAATGAAATATTATATATATAATCTTATTAAATGTATTAATTACACATATTAATATATTTTTATAAATCCATTCATGTATTTATTTTTAAATTATAAAAAGTATTATATTCATCTTCCTAAAATTGTCATATTCCAATAAAAGTGTGCACTTTTAATTTAAAAATTATATATTTTCTCTTTAAAAATGCTAACTAGTATTTTTTTTAAATACAATATTTTACTCTGTTAATGATTGTACTCTATCCTTTATTGTCTCTTTTAATAAGACATATGATTAAAAATATCTTATTTTAAAAAAAAATAGGATTAAAAAATAAAAAAGAAATCAAAATAGTACACTTATATTAAAAGATGGAGGGACTACCGACTCATTAATTTTGATTGTTGAACTTGAAAATATGCATTAATTATCCTGTGGGTTTAGCTGTCATAAAAACTTGGCCGAACTCAGACTCGCTGCATAGTTAAAAGTTTAAAATTTTCTTTTATTGACCACTCATTCCTCTTAAAATTGATTCTCAATTTTTCGTTTAGATAATTAATGCTCTCAAAGATATTCTAATCAGAACCCCAATTTTATTAAAAAATAAAAATTCATATATTTTATTTATCACTTATTGAAGATGATGATAATGTATTGTTATGTATTAGTCAATCCATCATTATTTTAATACAATTTTTTATATAAATTTGATATATCAATAGATTATACAAAAGTTATTGTCTAAATTGGTTCTCCTTCTCACATAAGAATTTGTTATCATTTAATCAATCCCTAAAGATATATTCTTTTATTTTGGAAAGCAGATGATACATGTTGGTCCGCAAACGAATTATTTGGTGCATCGGTGGTTTTACTAATGGTAACATCAGACTTATCAACTAATTATACTATCATGAGGTCAACACTGAGATGCAATCAGATCATAGTATCAGATTACCAATATGAAGTATTTCCAACAAGTGGTATGCTCTATCAATCAAGTGAGATCATGCGTAAGGAAAGATCATCACGAGTTGTCAAGAAAAGATTACACATCTATGAGGAATATACCAAGTGAAATGAGAGCTAACAAACTACTATTGGACCCAAGAATACATTCAAGAGTGATATATCAGGAAAGGTAATGATTCATTAAGAATAATGTAGTTCACAGATATTAGATCAAAAACAAAGAATTGCATATTTGAGCTAGTAAATGATAAAATTTGGACTTTGGAGCCAACATCTCAGAGTAAAGTGATAAATCTTGACCGACTTGCAATTTCGCTTTAGAAAAGTTACAGTAATATAGAATTTGGGTAGGGATTCAAAAATTGCATAAGTTTTGGTCATTGCCGACGGATACTCTCCAGATCGAGCCCAAACTCCTCCCTTGGAAGCTTTTTGATGACCTTTTTTATAATGACAAAAAGGGGGGAAAATGAAGATATTATTATGCCAACATGGGTATGATTAAGGCTAAATCATCATGAAAATGATTGAAGATCATAGCATGCCGAAAGGGGGAAAACACGTGAAGATCTTATTAATCTCAAAAGGGGGCAAATCAAGTCCAGACTCCTGTACGGGTAACAAGGTTCATTTTATCTTGTTATTTATTTAGTGTGTATTTTATTTTGATGGCTTCGGCATCATCAAAGAGGGAAAATTGTTGAGAACCTTTTTGATGGTATTGAAGCTATCATATGCTATGATAATGTTATCGAAATCATTAGTGCTTATGTTTAATTGAATATATTGATGTTTAATTGTTTACTGCTTCCGTATTTATAGAGACACAATATTAAGTAACATATCGAGTTAATGATCTATTCCATATGAGATTTATCTGTGTTTTATTTAATTGTCTAAACTAAGTGTTAGACTTACAGATTGATCTAATGTGCAAGGACAGATCGATATGTATTGATCTGTTTCATAGAAATCATTTGTGTTTTTTTAGTAGGTCATCTATAATTTATTAACATATCAAATTAATGAATTGATCAATAGAGATGTTCTTACTTTAGTTTGAAGTGTTAGAATAGAGATCACAATGTAAGGACAACTTAAGTTTACGATCTGTGTCATATGATCGACCTTACTATTTTATAGCAGTTTCATTAATGTGTAAGACAAATCGATGTAACGATCTGATCATAGGATCAATATAATTTTCTAAACTAAATGTTAGCATCAACACGGAGAGCACAAGTTAGCTCACTTGTTGTGCAAATAGGCCATGCAAACAGATCGTGTGAGCAGGCTATAAGAGCATATGACAAATAAATATCAATATCATACTAAGCAGATAAAGAAATGGACAGTTCCAGGTCACCATATGACATGTTCTAGGAGAGAACAGATAACCGACTTATGAGCAAATTGATAGATTCGACCTAACTTGGTATTCACAGGCCGATAACATGCTTAAAGCATATCGAGTGAATACGACTCAAGAAGTAACTCTGGAGTCGACCTGCCATCATGAAGTATGGACATATCAACCTGACCTGATAGGTCCAATGAGCTGGTCCCACACTTGGAACAAGCTATTGATCTACCGACATTGATCACAACATACATGTCCAACATGCCACATTAGATGACACGTAGGACAAACTCCAACGACTAGAAGTCCTGTGAACATCCAACGACTATATTTGTATTTAATGCAATCATTAATGTTGTATCAGATAGTTTTCAAATGCTATGCCTATAGATACTTCAAGACATTCTTCAAAATGTAGAGAGCAAATTTTCAGAAATTTCATAGAGTCAAAATGCTGCAATAATTCCTATAGATTATCATATCAAACACAAAACTCGATTATATCTTATAGATTCCTTAGTGTAAATATTAGAGAGGATTCTATATTATGGAGATAAACTCATCTAGAACTATATATTTATTTAGAGTCTTCAAACCTTTAGTCCTAGATATTCCTTAATAGTCATTATTGTTCTAAACTCTGTAGTAGAGTAGAAATGAGGAATAATAAATATGTAACCAACCGTAAATGTAACTCATTCTCGACGAGGATAAATAAGATATGTGTATTCTCGTATTCAGTGAGTATAAATTAGAGAGTTTGAGCTCATACTCAACAAGGGTAAATAAGTTAAGGATCCGAGGATAAGGGGTTCATTGATCTAGTATTGATCGACCATGGGCGCAGGGATTTCCCGAATCACGTTAAATAGTTGTGTTCTTTGTATTCAACATTGTTATTTATTATTTTGACTTGTTCATATTTTATCAGTGAGCTAATCTGTAAAAACTAGTGAGTTGTGCATTGTATAGTCAAACAATCTGTCTAAAGAACACTTGACTAAATTAAAATAATATTTTACAAGTATAAGAGCAACCAACAAATCACTCACTCAGATATCAAGTGTTTATCTATGCAAATCAATCTCTCTCTAGCACAAAGGATGTGGCATGCTATCCAAACAAACTGGCCTAGTAAGTCAGTGAGCTAACCTCGATCTTAATGTTAAAAAAAGCAAAGCAAACAAAAGTTGGTGTTTAGTGTATTACTCTCCTACACACCCTTAGCCACTAATGATTTATATTCATATGATTGAGATAAAAATCATTACAAAAAAATTCATAAATGAAATTACAATTAATTGATTTATATCATAATTTTACTATTTATTTTGCCTATTATACTAGCATTATGCAGGAAAACAATTCACACTCTCCATTTTATTTGTTCTTATTTAATACAATTTTCTCAACCAATTTCAACCTAAAAACTTAGTGAGGTTAATTTTGAATCTTGAGCTAATAACGTGAGAACTGATAAAAAATTTTGTATTGTGTAATGCCTACATTCTACTTTAGTTTGCAGTTTTATACTTACGTTGATTTTCTCCATTAATGTTCAAAGCTACTATTTGTGTATCATAATTTACAAGTGAGAATTATAAACAAGTAAGACTAACACTTCATGTAATTTAGTATGAATATTTAAATTCATAATTTGGTTCTCGACAGTAATACTTTTGTACAATACAAGTAAAATGTTATAAATAATTAGTTGAGAATATATACACTCAATGAAAACTCAAAAGTAAAATCGGGTCTAAAAACCCGTCCAAAAATAGCCTTGAATATGTTGTGCTTCAGGCTAAAAAGTCTGCCTGATAATTTAATAGAAAGTACTAATTATTATTATTGGATTGTTATTTATTTTAAATTATGATTTTACTATTTATATTTTGTATAACTTTGATAAAATCATGAACAAATAACTTTTAAAGTTTTAATTTATCTCTTTTGCGATTGTTTTTGTGCTTTAGATTATGATCGTATGATATTTATATTTGTATGACTTTGACAATTTCAATTGTTTATTTAGAATTTTATTATCACTGAAATGTATTAATTTCATGACTTTACATTACGTAATGAATATCAAATTTTCAATGCACATTTTTTTTATCAAAAATAAATTAAAATTTGTAAGTATGAAAGGACAACCCGGGTTAAAGCTCATCCGCCCAAGGTTGGGTTGTGCCTCACATTTTGAAGCTTGAAAATATTCAAGCGGCCTTGCGGGCCTTAAAACTACAAAATTCTCCATTTGGGCTTGAACCAACACAAAAACAAGTTTAACTTTCATAAGACTCCGTGCACGAGTCATGGGTCGTGATCCTTACAAACCTTACAACTTTAAGATCAAAACTAGGTCTCTCGTACAATTTTTACTCTCTTACAAAGCTTGATAAGTGAAGCTATGGAATGTATAACTATTATAACTATAAGTTTGATGTTATTGTTAGGGGTTTGTATACCTCAAAACATACTTTTATACCGAGGTGTTGTAACATATTTGTTTCCAAGTTCCATCTAAATGAGAATAAATTTTCATCATTGGCTTGTAATTTATTTCATGTCCATTATTTTATTGGAAACAACGTCCTTTTTATATAATTGTAGACTGTGTGGTGGATCGATGATCATTGTAATTTTGACTAAAATTGTTTCGAGTCACTCGCAATCTAATGAGGTCGTCTAGCAATGATAAATCAACCCAAGTCGTATTCTCAAGAAAGACTTAGTAAGGTAATTTAATTCTTTGTTTGAAAAATGAAGCAAATAAAAGATTGTTTAGTGATTTTAAAGTTAGGTGGAAAATATAAGACACGAAAGAGGATAAATTCTAAACTAATAAAAATAAATGAAGAAACGAATCACGAATTGAAGAAACAAGTTGCAAATTAAAAATGAAAAATTGATTCCAATCTAAATCAGAACTAGATTGAAATTAATATGAAAGAATTATGAAAGTAAAAATAACTTGGAATTTGAAATTTCTAAGAACGTAGAATAGCGAAACTAAATAGAACTACGAAAGCATAAAAAAATAAATGAACTCAATATTAAAATTGAACCCGGAATAAAAAGCGAAACCAAACGTGATTCATAAACTTGAATTGAAGAACTTGAATCCACAACGATAAACGGAATGGAAAAATAATGAACTTGAATGTTGTAATCAGCTATCCTTCGTAATCAAATACTAAACTAAAAATAACTAACTAAGAATCATAAATCTCAACCCTAGAACAATGAGTCGAGAAGTACTCAGAATATAAGTGCATAGAATGAAAAAAATGTGTCCCTAGAATGAGAAGCGCGTCACCTTTTTATAGATGTCGGGCGAGTCAGCGTTCTTCTACATGTCAACGACCGCTGACTTGACCGGTTGCGTGTTCCAGGCGTGGGTGATCCGCTGAGCCGTTGACCTAAGTGATCGACTCATCCGCTGGGATCAACGGCCGCTGAGGAGCCAGCAGTCGTTGACCCTGGTGCTCGGCTCCTCGTGCGCGCGGCACGGCCTGGGACACGCGACGGTTAGTCAGCGGTCTCCTAGTTCTAAGCGGGCGTTGACTTGGCTCTCAGCCCTTTTCTTCATTCTCTCGTCATTTCTCGATATTTTCTCGTCCCATTTCCAACTTTGGCACTTGTTTTAGCTCATGATACTAAAATATAAAATGACATGTAAATCAAGCCCGAAACATCATGATAAATGGAAAAATTACAAGAATAAAGATGATGAAAATACGAGTTTAGATGACCAAAAAGAGGCTAAACAACCCCTCCGCACACAAAACCTTGGTTGTCCTCAAGCATAACTTAGTCTAAAATATACAACGAAAAAATCTAACATGACATGCATTTTAGACCAGACTTTAAATCGTTCCCAAAATCAATCTTTCTATCATCACGTCATGTCACATAGAGATCGTAGAAGTAAGTGACCCACTTAGACTAGATACTCATCAATTCGAACAAAACAAAAAAATGATGCAAACGGTAACATCGAGACCACATAACCGGCTATAATTTTTATTCATCACTTAATTAGCGTATCTTTCTCTTTTCTTTTTCTTTTCAACATGAGAAATATTAAGGACAATGTTCACCGGGTATGTATTCCGAATTTTCGGGTTTTCCCGGTGTGGTTTCCCATACCCATCTCTTTTATAGATTTGAATTTTGATTAAGAGAGCGGGGTAGAATCCTTATATACTCATATCTTAACGATCTCACAAAGTTAATTAGAACAATGCCAAGTTATATGGTCATTGTCGTGAGGTATGAACAATTAGGGGTTCCCTAATGTATCCTCACGCGGTTTTCCGTGCTCAGGGTTCCCAGAAGAGCAACGACCTCTTGACAAGTTCAATTTTCATTATTAAACAATGATACGCAATAAGCGGTACTGAACAACTAGGTAGTTGAATCAATCAATTCATACCATCATACATCACTATTTCAATCATTCTACTAAGACTAAGAATCATGTCACATGTTCCCCACATTCCGACGTTCATCTAACGTTTCACAACATGAATCAAGTCAAATTAATCAAGGCTTTGAAATCATATCATATCGCAAACACATGCCACGACTCGATTCAACCACAAGATATCAAGAGAAAGTAACTTAAGAATAATTAAAATTTTGCAATAAACAAGACACTATAGACTAATGCCGTCATTGCAGAAAGTAAAGAGCTATAGAGTAGAGATAAGAAAGATATCCCTGAAGTGCTGCATCCGGTGCAAAAACACGAGAAGAAAGAACCTGAAAATAACTAAAACAAAGGGAAAAAAAAAGATTAGCCGATCACACACTCACAAGAAAGGAAAGAAAGCAATAAATGTACCTCAACAGGGAGACGAAGTCTCACTGTTGGTCAGGAGGAGGGTGGGCGGTTGGTCTGCCATAAGTCCAAGACGACCATTGTTGCTGCATCTCATGTAGGAGTTTTTTTTTATCCTCCATCGCCTTTTGATGGGCTTCGCATTGTGCATGGTGGTCGGCGAGTTTTGGGGATTGGTTGTCGAGGTGGGTGTTGATGTCGCGGATGTCTAAGCGCATCTCACTAATGCCGGTTGTGATGGTATTTGCGAATTGCTCCCATTGGGAGTTCCACTGAGATTGGGTGCCTAATTGAGATTGGACACCCCAATCAGATCCTTCGGTAGCATCCGCTGTGTCACAGCCTAGCCAAGCGACGTCGGCTTCCTCGTCAGCCTCCTCTTCGGTTGTCTCCTCTGACTGGGCCTCTTCATTGGCCTCCATTTGAGTATCCCCCACCTTGTCTTGGTCTTCAGATGCTCGGGAGGCGACTTGTGCTTTGAGATATCGCCTCACACAATGACGTCTCTCCTGTTGCACTAACTCTGATTGTGAAAGGGCAAATGGTGCTCCTCTTAGCTCATGTATATCAATCTTCTTGGTGTTGATGAACTTATTATTCGAGGGACCATCCGCACGGATAAGGTTGAGGTGAATAGCCACGGAGGTCGCAAGGTGGAGCAAGGATACATGAGCCGCTTTCAGCGTTGGATTGATTGGATGGATTCGACGATGAAGGAGGAAGGACAAATATTCTTCTTATTGACTGCGCAGTGGAGTAGGAAGCACTCCACTATGTTAACCTTGTCTGGCTATTCATTGCCTGAGATGCAATAGGCGATGAATTTGTGTAGTACGCCTATCTCAGGATCTCGTAAGAATCCGCTGGGCATGCCTCCTGATGCCCAATTCTCGAAACCTGTCAACTCATGCCAAGCTAGATTGGGATTAAATTCCAGGGGCACCCGATGGTATCCCGAAGTGGGAAATGCAAAGATGGATTTCATCATAGATGCAGTCATTGTATGAAACAAACAACGATAACGAAATTTAAAGGATTTGAAAACCTTAACAACATCAATAGTAGTCAGAAATTCCAGTCCTAACTGCTTGAAATAATCAACTTCTAGTCTAGCATATTTTTCGAGTCCAATATTTTTCAATAGGCGAGTCACTCTAGTAGAAATATCTAAGCTATCTAATAGGACCCATGTTTAGTCTCATTTTGTTCGTCTAAACTTAGGTTTTCCGTAGCTTTATTCCTATTATTTTCCCTCGTTCCATGATGTTTTGGCCCGATTTATGTTTCATTTTATGTTTCAGGATCATTGGTCTAAACGAGCGTCGAAAGTGGAAAAGAAACGAGAAAAGACGAGAAAACGAAGAAGTGTACCGAAAGCAAGTCGACGACCGAGCCAGCGCGCGCCAAGGACACGCGGCACACGGTTAGCGGTTGCTGAGCATTGGCCAGCGGTCGCTGACTAGCCAGGCTGAGCCAGCGCCCGCGCCAGCGCGCGCCAGCGACCGTGCCACGCCAAGTCAGCGGCCGCTGACCATACTAAGCGGTCGCTGACCCCGCGTTTCTCGCACGGGCCGTTGCAACGAACCCTAGTGCCACTCGGAACAACCCTAGTCAGCGGTCGGTGACTTCCAGAGACCGCTGAGTTACCTCTCGCTATAAAAAGACACGTCGTGCCA